>JAZDUA010000239.1:2205000-2212500 GCA_038098605.1 Gryllus longicercus
CACAATTTAAAGTCGCCTCAATGAAGTTTAATTTACTGTTGAAGTAATTTGTTTGTCTCAAATAGTTGCATTTGGAAAAGGAAGAAAGTTAATATTTGAGTTTTAACAAACCATTCTCAGATTACTATTGCATGAACATGTGTTCAATTACTCTAGCAAACACACACACAATGACACTGAGTGCATGTGCACATAGGCACGCACTCACATACACCCACACAAGTGTGCACACGCATAAAATGACAAATGCGGACACAAAGACAGAAGCAGGCGCACACACCCACACAAACACTAAGAATTTACTTTTGAATATAAGTATGCATAACATATGCACGCACGCACACACACACACACACACACACACACACACACACACACACACACACACACACACACACACACACACCAAAAAAACTTGAGTGACAAAAGCATAGAAATTTTTTTAAACAAGGAAGGCAAAAATAATTAGAACAGATAAATGAAGTAACTATAAAAACCACTACATTGCAAACTAAACCTTTAGAACCTAATAAAAATAATATCATGTTGATTTGCATTGTTAAGAAAAGAAATGCGTAACACTAGTTTTCAGAGATACTATACTATATATCAATTCCTACAATACAAATCAAGCTTTCATAATTGTGTACGAAACATCACGAAAAGCTAATAAAACATATACACATAACGTTTATATGATGTGAAAAATAATGTGGCCTCCTTATATTTTTACCAACTTACTCCATACATGAATGAATTTGAATTGTCATTTAGAACTTGTTGCGCAATACATTTAGATATTTAAATGTTAATCACTTTTTAGATGGTAATGCTTACACCAGTTTACCTTTATACAATAATGGTTTCATTAACCCTTTATTTGTAACATCTGCTTCTCAGACTGCTTAACTTTTGTTTGTTATAGTGTCTGCAATGATTTCCTATCTTAAACTCTGTAGTTATTAGTGGCAATTATTTTCAAGAAGTTCCTAATTTTATTTCTCTCAACCCTAAAATCAGTTTACAATATCTAAAAAATAATTATTGAATATTTTCTGATTTTTTTAAAACCGACATTAACCAATGTTGTTTTATTTCAGAGGTTCAAATTGAACATTTGTTTTAAATGTTGTTTCCAGACTTTCAGAGACATTTGATTTTGATTTCTGGCGTTGCTGAACTTTAATCCAGTGTCAGAGTTTAATTTTTGATGATTCCAGCTGTCAACAAAAGTCATTGCCGTATGTAAATTATTATGGTCATGAAATTATTGATTTTAGCTATGATTTCTCGGGTCACCATAGTAGAATTCAGTGTCAGATTTTAATTTCTGACAATTGCAGATATCAAAATTTTTTTTACGTAAACTGACAACTTCTTGAAAATATTTATTGATTATTTTATTTTAACTGTCAACATTTAAGCCCATAAATAAATACAAATTAATATTCTTTTGGTCTATTACATTGTTGTTTTGAACATGTGTGTTATAAAAACCATTCCGTCAAATCTCATGAAATGTGTACCAGTTCATATCTTGCAGCATTCAGTTCATGTGAAAATCATACTTTTGGTTTTTAGTGTAAACACAGTTATTTGTGATGTAGGTTAAAATTCGAGGTGATCATTTGTTTGTTTTCATATTTGTTGAGTTTTGATCTAAAAGGTAAATTTTGTTATTTTCACTAATCATTAAATTATGTGTGTACTTTTTGTATATTGTTCCATATTAAATTGCTATTACACTTTTTGTAGCACTGATGAGGTATGCAAATCAGCAGATTAAAGAAATGTTTTGTTGAAAAAATAAATAAATAAACTTGCGAATATAAAATAAAGCTTTAAAACATATCAATACAAATGGCACAATAATCAAATTTTAATATTCATATATAGAGTATACTGTAGTGTCCTTGCGGGAGGAACCAAATACAAATGAATGAGTTACACTTGCATCAGACTTAAACGAAAGATTCAATTTTTACCTCCTTGTTATTACAGTGAAGAAATAACAGCAGCATTAATGGTCATTTAATAATTATGGATTGGATTAATGGACTCTTTTCCTTTAGGTGTTAGTTGTTTGAATGACACAATTTGATTCAAATTTATGATAGCACATAGGAAGAAAAGAATTCAATGCATAACTTTATTTATATCAGAATCAACAAAAATTTGAAAGCAAAGTATAAAGAGGCCACACACAATATTCTAATGAAATATTTTACAGTACATTTACTAAATTCGTACTTACCACAAAGCGATTTACTTTAGGTCGATTTCTCTCCTTTGGTTGTTCCGCTTCATTTTTAAGGGACTCAAACTTTGCACGTAGGGACTTCGTCGAGTCAATGCTTGGTTGGTCTGCCTGATCGAAGTCTAGATTAACACCACTGCTGGAACTATTTAGTTTGTTCTCCTTCTCCTCCCATCGTTCAAATTTAGCTCTCAGAGCTTTTGCTCGTGCAGCTGTTGCGGCCTGATGGCAGAATAAATCTATTGTAAAATTGCTAGCCAGCACATTTTAAACGCATATCATTAATTAAAAGTAGTCTTTACTGGAACTCTCATGCAGTCAAATGCCTGAGAACGATCATTTTAAGAGAGGTAATCATGGTTATATGGTTTCCCTTCACTTTTCCGCAGTAAATCCTCTGATAATCCCCCATAATTAGATCCTGTATTTACTCATCTTAGAACAATGCAAATAACGTATAAATATGACTAACTATTGTTGCAGAGGTTGCTGATTGCGAATACCTCAGCGAACAAGTAGCTAGTAAAGAAATTTCAAAAATTCCATTCATGCAACCAATTAAGAAGAGGACCAATAAATCAGTTTTGAAGTGCTAGGACCAACTATAAGAATCTGTTTCAGTTTGGAAGACTTCACACTACTTTGATATCCTCAACATTATAATACTTTTGTTGTTGTTGTTGTTGTTGTTGTTGTTGTTGTTGTTGTTGTTGTTGTTGGGGATTTTTTGTTAGGTTCCTTCATTTTTTGTGTCAAATTTCACTGTAAGACTCCTATACTACTATTAACAAGTGCTTTTCTTTTCCGGTTTTGAGACACAATGGATATTGTACTCTTATTTTCTCGGGTGAAATCTGCAGCCTTAGAGCACTCTTCCATTAAATTTCAGAAACAGATATTAGACATTTTGTTTCAAACTGTTCTTTCTATAATATTAAAATTCTCCATATCCATTATGTTTTGTGTACCTAGTACAGTAAAAACGTTTTTCATGTTTATAGTTTGCTTTCTGCGAGTCCTGGATGAATTATTACATTTCCCATGCTAAATTATTTCAGGTATGCAATTAACGTTTATACGATTTGAATGCTTCATATTGAATGTTCCTTTAAGACCATATAATGTCCAAAACAGCATACGTGACCAATAAGGGAGAACATTTACGTTATCGTAGAGGAACCCATTGGAATTTTTATGTTGAATTGAGTTTTCTGATCGTTTAATTTTGGCACTATGCAAGATGTTTCAACTGGTTTCAACTCTCCAATTTTGGAATTTGGGACAAAACTACGGGATGCACAAATAGTTGAAAAAACTAGAGTTGTCCAGTGTGGCTTGGCATAATGTTCACTAATATCGCAGGAAAAAAATTTCGGTGCATTTAAAGGAAATATTGAAATACAAGGAAATCTAAGACTTACATGTCAATTTGGCCAGTCATACGAGCATTGCATTGATGCAAATGTTTTCTATAACTTGGGAGTAAAAATGTCCAGTTTTTAACAGGTGGTAATTTTGCTTCTTTTGAAACTTTTATTCATCATTCAACTACCATATTTACCCGAATATAAGACTACTCGAATATAAGATGAATCATGTTTTTACACCTTGAAATTCGGAAAAAAAATACACCCCAATATAAGATGACCCTTGTTTTTATAACTTGATATCAGTTTCCAACTAGGTAATGAAATTGAAGAAAAAAAAATCTATATTCCTTACATGTTTATTAACATTATGCATAAATTATTTTGTGCATATCAATATTTTATACAGTACACGAGTAGAAGTTTAAATTTTACCACATCCACATTCATCATTTAATCATCTCTCATTCATCATCTTCACTTGTTTCATTGTCACTCGACTCATGTCCATCATTCTCACTCCATAACACATGATCTTCTGTGCTATCCAGACTGTTGCTTACACAGCACTTTTTGAAACCTTTCATTGTGCATTGAGTTGATATAGTATTCCATGCAGTTAGAATCCACTGACCAAGCTGTCCAACTGAAGGTTTTTTTTATGTCAGGAGTACACGGGCAGTTCCTGATAATAGCCACTCTTCATATTGGTGTCTGCGTTGGTGCTTGAAAGTTTTGTTCACAGTCACATCAAGGACTTGCAACTGTGAGGCCATGCCTCCTGGTATCACTACGAACTGTTTTTAAACTAGCAACCTTCTTTTTCACATCTTCTGTAAGGTGGCCCTAAAGACATCAAGGGTTAACAATTCTCTCTGCAGTAATAGGGCTCCCAGTATCTTCTTGAAGCCAAGAAATCATTAAGCTTTCAGTCATTCACCCAGATTCATTGCATTTAAAAATTATTCCACTTCGTAGTTTTTCTTCAGGCAAATTCTTCCTTTTCAACATAACTAATTGTGGTAGCTTCCTGCCATCTGCCAACACTCCCAGCATGACCATAACATGCATTTTTGCATTTCCAGATGTTTTTATTATAACTGAATTTACACCCTTTTGTAGCCACTGTATTGTTAGAAGGTATGTCAAAGTACCCGAGGGTCTAATTGATATTCCCCATTTGACTCAATAAATGGTCGTGTTGATGGCACAATTGTATAATGTACTTTTGGTACTCCAGAAGATTTTCTTCATAATCTGCAGGCAGCTTTTGTGATAGGGAAGATCTACGCAAAGTGAACCCTTTCCTTCTCATAAACCATATGCACCAGTCGACACTCGCATTGAATTCCTGTCTGGAAAGGTTTCTCCTTCTTGCTACTTCTAATGCTTTCATGCAAATGCTGTTTATAGAAACTCCGAAACCCTTGTTACGATTTATTACAGGTTCGACAACTTCATTGTCGATTTCGGTATAGCGCCCCACTTGTGGTCCACGGAAACATATCCTTGGGGAATCATAAGATTTCAGGCGTTCCTTCCAACGCCTTCCAATACCTCTCCAACGCCTTACATTTCCTTCACTTATTGCATAACATCGTGCAGCATCACTATTGTTCGTTTGTTCAGCGAGATGACTTACTTGCAATTTAAGGTTTGCGTCGTAACTATTACGTTCCACATTTCAGATAAGTTCTACACTTCCTCTTTTCTTCACATGGTTAGCCATTGCCACACTCATGTATCAGCACACAGCTACACAACACAACACAACCACCAAGCACCAACACAACTACCGAACAACTACTAAAGTCACAGTACTCAACGACGCGGATGGGGAAGGAAGGCTCGTGGCCTATGAGTCTCTCTCTCGTTGTCCATGAGGAAGGCTTTGGAGACATCACTGCTGTTACAACACTGCTAACTGCCTTTAAGAAAAACTTAAATCCTATCTAAGTGTAATGGTGGGTAATGGCTTCTGTGTAATGGCTGGGGAAATTATTCTACATCTTATTACTTCAGTTATAAACACATCCAATAGTAATAAAAAAGAGGAATTTCTATTACAAATGACTTTTCTTTGTGTAGATAACTTGTATTATACCAGGAACAACATAATACCGTTGATATTGCGTTTTCTTCATATGTGAATTTTGCATCATAAGCCAATATTAGATGACCTCCGATTTTTAAAGGATGAAAACAGGAAAAAATCCTCATTATATATTCAGGTAATTTTGGGTATTTATAGTTAAAATGTTGAGAAGAGATTCTGCAGCTCAAGAAAACATGCTCAGATGGTGCTTCTTCCCAATATGTCTCAGAGTTTTTACTGTTCCTTGACTAGATAACTAGACTAAATAAATCAAAACTAGGTTCACTGGTCCAAGAGTTTATATAAAGAGTTTTTATTTTGCTCATAATATTCAATTTCAGTTATGCGTTCTTCCCACTTATACATTTTTTCCCCTTCAGTCCCCTCCAAAACATACAAGTGAAGTTTTACAAATTAATAACGAAATAACTATTGTCAAATTCCACTTACTTGTTTTAAAAATTCATCCTCCACTTTATCAGAAGCTCTGACAATGTTGGGGTTTCCATCTTGTTGGTCCTCTTCCTCCTCCTCTTCTTCCTCTTCCTCCTCTTCATCTGACTCTTCCTCCTCTTCTGAGTTTCCTGATTCATGTGTATAATCAGGAGGTGGTGTGAATCTTTTCAGAGGTTTAGGACCTACAAAAAATAACATTGTACCAGTTGTAGTACCGTGAGTCACTGTATGCAAATAGTATAAAGTACATACAATCAACAAAACAATAATAATAACAAAAATAATAATGGTAATAATAATAATAATAATATATAAAAAAATAAAGACTTGGCATGTATATATACCAGTATTCAAGTTTAATAAAAGTGGAAGACCCTTCTAAACTGTGCCGCAGTGTAAATATATTCTTCTTAAAACTTCAAACCTAACCACTAACAAAAGAGGAAAGCAATAATGGTGTAAAAAGAAAGAAAAAAACACTCAACGCTTATGTTAATTTGAGAGTGGCAGTGTTTATTAATTTATAATTAAGATTTAACTGACAAAATAAAGTAAAAAATTATAAGACCATTAAATAAAACTGATCCTGAAAGCCTGAGCACTCAAGGCCATCTCAAGGGGTCTCCGCTTCCTCCGTTCTCTGAACAAAGATCATAGGACGAAGAGGAAGGCCCTATGCCTTTGGCACACATGTTACTTCTTGTACCTTTTGTAGTATAGTTATAGTGCATTTAGTACATTTCTTTATAACTACAAATTAGCTGTAGTTCACAAATTGTTTTATGAATTTTAGCAGAAGGATTTTCTTAAAATTACCTTCTGGAACATCATCTTTTGAAGCATTTTCTTCCATTTGACGGAAGAGTGACAACATTTTGCTGGTGGTCTTAGTTCGTTTGATTTCATCTTCAACTTTGTCTTCACTGCGGACAACATCTGGGTCTCTGTAAATTTCTGTTTCAGGAGAGGTTTCCTGAAAATATTTTGAAAAATTTACTTCAACATGCAGAACAATAACTTAACTTAGAGGATGGTTCAGATACACATGTAGGTAGTTTTGACTGTATTCTCTAAATTTAGCAATAGAGAAAGTACAAATAAATGAAAATTAAAGTAGTGAAGAGTATGAACAAATTATCATTCAACATTTAACAGATGCATCAAGAGGAAAGATTTCAGAAAGCCTAAACCATACTTCAACTCCATAACTAGTACAAAGATTTTTCTGATGGTTCTGGCATCTGCGAGATACTGCAATATTTTTTGTCAGTATTTTCTGCATTTTCATACTGAAAGTAATCTTCATTCCTAAATTTCAAAGATAA
>JAZDUA010000239.1:2215000-2308468 GCA_038098605.1 Gryllus longicercus
ATCTTGAACAGCTTGCTCATACATTTCCTTCATTATACCTTGTTTTCCCTTCAAACAAGAAGTATTTATTCAAAATACAAGTCTGCTATGTATTACTTCAGTTAATTCATAACTGTTCTGGCGATGTACCTTACAATAATAACAGCATACGTGAAAAATCTAATGATAATGCTATTTAACTGCATTATTGACGAAAATGTGTTCTAATATGAGTTAAAATACTAGTCACAAATGGGAGGAGATTAAAATTTTATAAGAGAAATAAAAATAAGATTAGGAATTTCTCTAAAAACAACTGGACAAGAATTTCACATACCATAAACAAACGGGAACGGATATTTTGTATTTCTTGCTTTCTTTCTTCTCGTCTTTCATCCTTGCTAGTCTGACCAGTTTCCCAACTGCAGAAACAAATTTTACAAAGTAAATTTTCAATAATCCTTTTGTTTTTCCAAAATTTTAAAATATTGTTCAAATCACCAAAATATTTTTTCATCAAAGTTTTATATACAGAAGTAAACAAAAACAATCAGCATAATAACAAAACAATTTAATGCATGTTCATTTTTTGTAAAGCAACAAGCAAACCAGAAGTTTTGCATGAAAACACAAATAGTCTTTCCATCACAAAATAAAGAAGTGCAAAGAAAAATAGAAAAAGAGTGTGACAGAGAGATATCTAGCTAATCACCATAACTAGTCTGGATATGGAAAATTTCAAGCAAAGAAAATAGTGCAAGCATTGAATTAAGTGGTGAAATTTACATTATAAACAGGTGTAGCAAAGAGATCAAGTGCATCACAACTACACTTATTGCAAGAACCCACCTTTTCTGAAGAAATATTTACCTCCTTATATCTATTATATAATAATAATAATAATAATAACAACAACAACAAAATTATTATTATTAATAATAACAAAATTAATAATAAAAAACCTCAGTAATAATTAATATAACCCAACTTATGTATATTTGGAAAGTTAAATAACAAAAATATTAATATCAAAGTAAAATTAATGCGGTACTTTAAAAAAAACAAAAAACACAACAACAGAAAATGAGTTTAAAATGTATGACTTTTTATTAAGTTACACTTATTTTGAAAAGGGGAAAACAATTATCAGATTTCCTTAACTCTCTTCTAATTCAAATAATTTTAACAAAATTATGCTTATCTCATTGTTATGAGCTAAGATAGTGATGTTTTTGGTTAGTGAGCAGATTGAAACATTCAATAATATTATTAAAAGCAACAGGCAATTAAAATTAAAAATTGCATAAATACCATAACTTCAAGCAAATATTAGTTCTTTTTCTTCCATGTCAAATCAAATGTTCACACTTGTGTTAGTTCTAACATTTCATAGTTGGTCGATGTCATAAGAAAACCCATTTTTCACCAACACGACTTACCGGCACTTAATATCACCCATTTTGTTAAAGCTCATAGGTCTCTCTCTCTGTTTTCTGTTGGCACGTATGACACCCTTTTCTCCATCTTCATTTTCATTTTCAGGTTCTTCTTCACTTGATGTTGATGATTCCTCATATGGAATATTGTTTATAGCTTCATCTGTTATACCAATATCCATACCCTTTGCTTGAAATCTGTAAAATTTTAAAGGGGTCCTATTGATGACCTATATTCTTAAACGGCAACAATTCTTCCTGTCATGTAGTTTGTAGATAATCTGTTCCAATCATCTTTCTCAACGAGAAGGTATAAACAGTATTACACAACATACTATTGCCTATGAAGTTTTTTTCTGAAAATCTCATGGCATTCTTAATGCAAATGTGATACTGCTTCACAGAATTGATCTAAGCAGAAATCTTCAACAATACAAACAGAAATCTAAGTTCTGTAGATTCAATTTTATAATTTTAGAAGCTTACGAACTACATAATTTTGTACCAAAGAGTCTTTGTTTGAAAATTGTGGCTGTTGATTAAAATATCTATTTAAAATAGAGTGTACTAATACCAGTTAAAAAACAACCTTTGAGATACAAAATATATTGTGCTAAATGAAGAGGCCTGAAAAGTACATTGTGGCAACATTATACAGAGCTTTATGAAAATAAAAATGGATACAAAAGATTTCAGTGGAAAAATTATAGTTAAATATTCATAAGTTCATTATAGAGACAAGTGAACAATGGAGTTTATTCATTAGATATAAATAATTAAATGAATTCAATAATATTTCTTCAGTTTCAAATACTGCCTAAATTCTTACATTCTAATTGTTTTGTTCAGAAATGAAACCTAAACACTTAAAATACAATCTCTGCCTAAAGGCACGAAGATTGAATTACACACGATCAGCATATGACATGACATATACATATGCATGGCATCTGCCCATGGAGCTGATGAACATGTATACTACAAACTGGCAAATGACAACAGCAAAGACAGTTTCAAATTTTTTTCTTGGTCGATTCTTTTTGTAGACAGTAGAAGCTATCTCTTTGAATCTCTTTAATAGGCTGTTACAACAATTGCCTAATGTACAGCACAAGAAACCAGTATCAGTTGTGTGCTGAATTTTCAATTATATCCTTTACATCAATTTACGGCACTATTCTGTGGCACCAAACCTCATCTTGTGGAATCAACATTACACGAAGTATTAATAAAATGAATCTGTCTTCTGTTATGGAGTGTTATTACGATCATCTTTCCTGAAAATTCTAAAAACTTACAAGAACTATTTGTTACATTCTTTGCCTGATGCTAACCTGAAAAATTGGGATGATTGACAATTTTTTCAAATGTACAATAAGATAGTCATTCAAACCTCGAAGTCTATGTTTTTGAGCACCTCCTCTTCGACTGGTTCAGAATTTGAAGAAGAAGAAGAAGAAGAAGAAAAAGAAAAAGGAGGAAAGAAAGAAAGAAACAAAGAAAAAGGAGAAAAGAAAGAAAGAAACAAAGAAAAAGGAGAAAAGAAAGAAAGAAACAAAGAAAAAGGAGAAAAGAAAGAAACAAAGAAAAAGGAGAAAAGAAAGAAACAAAGAAAAAGGAGGAAAGAAAGAAACAAAGAAAAAGGAGGAAAGAAAGAAACAAAGAAAAAGGAGAAAAGAAAGAAACAAAGAAAAAGGAGAAAAGAAGAAAGAAAAAGGAGAAAAGAAGAAAGAAAAATAGCAAAATTCAGGTGATTTGGATAACAATAAGCTGTAACCCTTTAGAAGGTGCATGATAACACACATAGGCATGTGGTGTAGAGAGTACACCATCACCAGCTTTATATGAGAGTCACAAAATACACTAACACATTTTCATGTACCATAATAAACTTATTGAATGAAAATGTTTTCCTCGCCCTTTGTACATTTACTGTGTTTTGTAATTAAACAATTTTTTTAATCATAAGAATGGGCACATTTTAAATTGAACATCAGAGAATGGGATGATTCAATGTGATCATACTTAGTTTGAAGAACTGATTTGATGACACCTAATTTTATGAAGATACAATCTTGAAATGTATCTTGTTGGATGAAGATGTAATCTCTACGCAGTACATTATAAGAATGCATCTTCAATTTTCTTTATACTTCATAATTTATTCTGAATTGAAAGAATGTCATTGTAACCCGCTCACTCCTCAGAATAGAATACATTAATTTGTTTCAGTAGAATTGATAATTTTGATGATCTAAATGTTTAATCATTAAAGCTTCTTTCCTTATATCTAGCTAATTGTTGTTATGAGAAGTTTGTGGTTCATACTTTTAGAACTTACATATTGTGGGTTGAATATTTGTACAAATGGTGGGAAGGTAGACTCTGAAATTATATTTTGTCTGCTTTTTGAAAAGAAAACGGTTACAACAGTAATTTTAATTACACACAAATCATCAACTGCATAATGATGCTGTATATTCGGTCACTTCAGATAGTGTTGTAACTTGAATTTTATCTTTTGAATGCGAGTAGCGGTTGTGCGCCATCTATCTTGTTTGCGCGCATGCGCCATGACTTGTCCGTGCGCATCGCGCTCAACCTTTTGTTTTTTTCCTCAGTTGTTTTTGATCACTAAGCTTTGTAACACGTACATCAGAATATACGATTTGTTTACTTGGTAATCGTGTGTATTTATTCGGCTCGTTAGACTGTTAACCCTTCCTCGCTAACAGGTTATGAGCCCTGGTTCGCGAAAACTGTGAAAAGTGAAAAGTGAACAACGAGCGGTGTTACAGATCAAAAACGAACGCGCGTGAAAAGTTTTCTTTGTGTCTGCCATTATGAACGCCGGAAACGTGAGACTATCGAGTTATTGGGAAAAGACAATTACGATACGTGGAAACTGCAAATGCAGGCAGTTCTCACTAAAAATTATTTGTGGGAATACGTAAACGGTGGAACGGTGAAACCTGAACCTGGTGAAAATAACGCGAACGCGGCCAACATTCAGGAATGGACACGTAACGACGCGAAGGCGCGTTCGGACATGATATTGTCGATTTCAACGAGCGAGTTGAAACAAATTAAACATTGTACAACCTCGCGCGAAATGTGGATAAAACTCGAAGAGACTTATCAGTCGAAAGGACCAGCGAGGAAGGCGACGTTGTTAAAAAGTTTGACGCTGCAGAAAATGGCGGAAAACGGCGACGTGCGCGCGCATCTGAACAGTTTCTTTGACTCTGTAGACAAACTGAATGATATGGACATCGAAATAAATCCAGATTTGCTGGCGATTCTATTGCTCTACAGTTTGCCTACGACGTTTGAAAATGTTCGGTGTGCCATTGAGTCGCGAGACGAATTGCCAACGCCGGAGGCACTTCGTATTAAAATTCTCGAGGAAAGTGACGCGAGGAAAAGTGTCACGCGAAACACGCCGTCAGGGGCCATGTTCGCGAAGAAAAAAGAACATTCTAAAAAACGACAAGACAAAGGTGACGGCGACAAACAGAAAGAGAATCTTGCGACGATCCGGTGTTATAAGTGTAAACTGTTCGGTCATAAAGCGTACGCATGTCCGACAAAGAAGAAAAGTGCAAAAGAAAAATCCACGGAGAATGTAAGTTTTTACGTATCGAGTCAGAAGAGGTCACAGTCGGATGTTAAATGGTGCCTAGATAGCGGAGCGACTAGTCATTTCTGCATCGACGCCGACTACTTCAGCGAAATCGTGCCGAATCCTGAAGAGGTAAAATTCGCTAGTAATGCTACAACAGTCACGGCAGGCGAAGGCAAAGCGCAGTTTGTCGCACGCGCGCATGACAAGACAGCGAATGTCACACTGAACAATGCGATCTATGTACCGGAAATGAGACAAAACTTATTGTCGGTGAGTAAAATTACAGATCACGTCTTCGAAATTCTTTTCCGAAAGACAGGAGCACTTATTCGAGATGAAAATGAAAAGATAGTGCTGGAAGCCGAAAGAATTGAAAATTTATATTTCATCCGTGAATCTGGACAAGGCGCTTATACTGCTGCAACCGCACCAAAGGAAAACAAAGTTACTCTCGAACTTCTACACCGACGTCTGGGCCACGCGAATATACGAGATATCCAGGAAGGTATTCAAAAGGGAATTTTGAAGGGTGTTTTGCTCTCAGATACGACCGGAAAACTCAACTGCAACGTCTGTTTACGAAGTAAAATGACGAGGGCTCCTTTTCCCAACAAGTCGCAGCGGCAGACAAACACTCTGGACCTGATACATTCGGACGTCTGTGGACCAATGCGGACAGCATCTTTGGGTGGATCGAAGTACTTCGTCGAATTTATTGATGACAGTACACGATGGTGTGAGATCCAGTTCTTAAAGTCCAAGGACGAAGTTTTTAAGGCGTTTACCAATTATGCCGCACGTGTCGAAAACGAGAAGAGTATAACTATTAAATGTCTACAGTCCGATAACGGCCGAGAATTTTTGAACAGTGAGTTCGACGACTATTTGAAGAAAAAAGGGATTTCAAGGAGACTTACTGTGCCCTACAACCCGGAACAGAACGGAATCGCCGAGCGAAAAAAACGGACACTATTGGAAGCAGCCAGATGCCTTCTCAAGGAATCGAATTTGCCTATTTTTGGGCAGAGGCAGTTAATACTGCGAATTATTTGAGAAATCGACTACCGACAAAGAGTCTGAATGGGAGGACACCATTTGAGGCATGGACTGGCGAAGCTCCGGACGTTTCCAACCTTAGGATATTTGGAAGTAAGGTCTACTACTTGGACAGAACTCCTGGGAAAGGAAAATTCGACGATCGAGGTCAAGAGGGTATTTTCTTAGGATATGCAGAAGAGTCCAAAGCATATCGCGTTTGGTCGTCGGAGAAGCGGCAGGTTCTGATAACTCGTGATGTAACTTTTTTGGAAGACGAGGATCACAGTAAATCGACTGATTTTCCCGTCGAAGAAGAGGCCATCGATGGAAAAGAGGATTCACCGCAGGTTCGACAATTTAGAGAAGTGGAGTTTTTATCAAGGCATCCGGAACCTAGGAAATAGACCACATTTTTGACTCTTCTGATGACGAAGATTCTACAGAATCGAACGGCCATAGAGGCCGCGGTCGACCGAAGATAGTTAGGACAGGTTGGAGGGGAAGACCGAGGAAGATATACAACAGTGTTCCAGAACCTAGCAACGATTTTCACGATGAGCAGAACCAGATACTTCTCTCCGAAGTACCTTTTAAAGAGGCACTGAATAGTCCAGAAGCAGACGAATGGCGTCAAGCCATTGCAGCTGAAATCAAATCAATCGTGAAGAATGATACTTGGGATCTGGTCGATCGCCCGGATAATCAAAAGGTTGTAGGCAGTCGAATCGTGCTGAGAAATAAATTCCATCCTAACGGAGTGCTGGAAAAGAGGAAAGCACGGCTTGTTGCGCAGGGATTTAGCCAACAACCTGGAATACATTTCACAGAGACGTTTGCACCGGTAGCACGAAGAAGTACCATTCGACTTATGGCATCACTATCAGCCAGTCATGGTATGAAGATTCGACAGCTGGATGTCGAAACTGCATATTTGAATGGAGTACTTGAAGAGGAAATCTATATGAAACCTCCGAAAAATCTTCAACAAATCTTGCGGGACATCGTAGACTCTGAAGGCGAAAATCAGATTGGATCAAAGGCGAAGAAGATGCTCGACAAACTCCGCGAAGGTGAAAAGGTATGCCGTTTGAAGAAATTATACGGACTGAAACAGGCCGGGAGAAGTTGGTATATGAAGCTAGACGCAACCATGAAGAAACTGGGAGCCGTACCATCGAAATCCGATCCTTGCTTGTTTTACATCGGTTCAGGGGAAGATGTGGTTCTCATTGCGACTTACGTCGACGACATTCTGATAGCTTCTCGCAACGAGGATGAAATATCCGAGCTAATCGCAGGACTACGTACTAATTTTGTCGTGAAGGACCTTGGGTTCGTGAAGTTTTGTTTGGGAATGGAATTCGAGCAATCAAACGGGCAAGTGACACTTCATCAACGAGGCTATATTGAGGAGTTGATTTCGAGGTTCGGAATGAAAAATTGCAATGCCGTTTCTACCCCACTGGACCCGAATGTCAAGCTGCAGAAGAACGAGTCACAATCGCCGGAAGACTCACGCCTTCCATATCGTGAGCTTGTTGGAGCTCTTACGTACTTGGCATCAAGCACACAACCCGATATTTCATTCGCAGCAAGTTACCTTGGACAGTTTAACAATTGCTTTGGCTCCGAACATTGGAGAGCCGCTAAACGCGTTTTACGCTACTTACTGGGCACGATTGATTTGGGACTGACGTACGGTTTAGATCCAGGCTCCTTCAAGGGATACGCTGACGCTGACTGGGGTAACTGTGCCGGTGACAGGAGATCCTATTCCGGCTATCTATTGATGTTGAACGGGGGACCGATCTCTTGGGACTCTCGTAAGCAGCGGACTGTCGCATTGTCAACATTGGAGGCTGAATATATGGCTTTATCGGAGAGCGCGAAGGAAGCCATATTCCTTCGACGGTTTCTCTCAGAATTGGGATTCTATGATTTCGATGATCTCATCATCTTCTGCGATAACCGTGGCTCTCTGATATTAGCCGAAAATGATACGTACCATGCAAAAAGCAAGCACATTGATATCCGCCATCACTTTGTGCGAGACGTACTGAAGAAGGAATTTCGTCTGCAACACGTGCCTACTGAAGACCAAGCTGCAGATTTCCTGACGAAGGGATTACCGAAGTCCAAACATAAGCACTGCATACAATTAGCAGGGATGAAGATTAACGCATGACCGACGGATGAACAACCGACTCGAGGGGAAGTGTTGTAACTTGAATTTTATCTTTTGAATGCGAGTAGCGAGTAGCGGTTGTGCGCCATCTATCTTGTTTGCGCGCATGCGCCATGACTTGTCCGTGCGCATCGCGCTCAACCTTTTGTTTTTTTCCTCAGTTGTTTTTGATTACTAAGCTTTGTAACACGTACATCAGAATATACGATTTGTTTACTTGGTAATCGTGTGTATTTATTCGGCTCGTTAGAATGTTAACCCTTCCTCGCTAACAGATAGCAATTCACTACAAATATTTTTTTTTCATTACAAAAAACAAATTTTTTACCACATTTTGTATATTTGCATGTTTTCAATAGAGTTTACCTGGAAAATTAAGTACATAATTGTTCAACAGGAACCAATAACTTGAAATGACTAAACTTGCAGCCTTGCATTTCCTTACGGAGTGCAAAGCAATCTTAACACAGTTCATGATTATCAGCTTTTGAGATTACCGAGTCCCATAATATTGTCAAAAAGCAGTGTTCCTCAAACTCTACATTAAATTAGTTTTACAGGTAACCTTATCTTCTTGTGATGTTACTTCTTTTATTCCGTTTTTATCCCAAACTCTTCTAAAATGGTATTTTAGAATCTCATTCATACTAAGAAATCAATAAAAGAAGCTACATCAGAAGACATAAAAAGTGATGTTAAGTAAAAATGTTATAAAGATCAAAGAACTCAAAAAATAATTAACTCTATTGCTTATACATAAGAACTTTGACCAGCTTTTTATGTTTAAAGTTAGGATCATATTTAGCAAATATCCAAAGTGATAGAAATATGTAGGCTTTGCAAAAAAAACTTTATTCTCCATCTTGTGCCATCAGACTTTCAAGTAATTATTTTCTTGAAAAAAAGTTACTTTTTCCATCAATTCTAATTATTCGCTGCTACATTTTCTTTTGTTATATGCCATCATGAGAGTCATTTGCAATATCATCCATCATTCAAATCTCTTCACACTTTGTCTACTACTTCTTTGATATTTTGTCATTCATTACTTTAGATAATCAACAACCAACACATCCAATATTCTTTCCATGATACCTTTCTATCGTTCCTAGTACTTAGTGTACAAGTTTCAAACAAAGTCAATCAATGCCAAAACTCTTTTTCTTCACTATTCCATTATTCACTTTCGCAAAATACAAAATTATAATACTGGAAACATCACAAAGAAGTATCATAATAAAATTAATATAATTTAATTTCTGCAAAGACAACACTTCAAAAATATCAAAAAAATTCTTAAAAAATAATTTGAGCATTATTCAAATATCTACTTAGCTAAAGAATAAAGAAGCTAGCAGCTGGTACACATATGAATTTAACATAGGAGTGGCAAATCTATAGATACAAAAGATGAAAAAGAGGTCATGATAGATATGAATTTTGTATTTTTACTGGTGAGAGATTTACTGTCTGGAAAGAGAGAATATGGTGCTACCATGCAGTAGATTATTTTCCCATGCTTTTTAAGTGCTGATGAAACAAAATGCATACCTTGCCAATTTGCTTAGGATACTAGGAGATCTCTTTACACTGACAGAACTTGGTGATCTCTCAAGACCATCTTCTGCTGAATCAGTCTTCTCAAAAACCTGGTATCGTGATTTAACATTTAATGATGTTAGCTCATCCAATCCCAAATCTGGTTTGTCTGATGCTAAATTGAAAGACAAAGAACAAAGCAGAGAATGAGTTGAAATAATATATTTTGAAGAAGAAATTAGTACAATATAAAAACACTAGTCTGTATACAAGTGAAACTCATGATGTCCATTTTTGATACTATCTACATCGCTAAGTGCATTTTTTCTATTATTTTTATTAGTGAAATTCTTGAAGTCCTGGAGTTAGGATTTACTACATTTGCCATTATTCCCTTGTTCATTTTTATGTTGCAGAGCAGTAAAGATTCACAGGAGAAATATATTTTTGGACCCAATTTGTTTCCCCCCTCCTCCCCTTAAAATTAATATTACATATTAAATAAAGTGCAGATTAAAATAACTCTGGTTTTATCTGCTATCAAGAAAAATATATCTAGTAAACCAATTCAACACAATAGGCAACTTGATTTATTTCAAAATATGTTTTCTGGACTTGGCAAGTTTCACTTTTAAACTGACAATAGGTGTTTTGCATTTTTAATAAAAAAACATTTTAGACTTATATGAATATGTACAGCACCTTGTTAGATCACAAAGCAAGTCAAAAAGAATTTCAAACTAATCCTATCATTTGGCTTACTTTATGACAAATATCCGCACTATGTACATAACTATTGAGAGTGCTGTTGTAGAAGTTCAGTTAGCTTCAGGTTAATCATTATATACCTCACAGGAAAGGAATATCAGCTTTATGCACAATATTTCAGTAAATCAAAGGCATGAAAATGCCAAATCACATAGATTATGAAAAACTTTAGTAGAAACTGTCAACTCAAAGAATTATGAACACACACACACAAAAAAATTAATTTAATTTTCAATACATTAACCAGAAATTCAACTGTACACAAGTTTTGCACAAATCCCCAGCTTTTATTTGGATTTATTTGCCTATAAAACCTGATAATATTATCCCTTTAACACAATATCATATATTAGGTCCTTAATAATGGCTTTTGCTTCAAAATCTCTCCCTCCGTAACAGAAAAGTATTGAAATGAAAATCTTTAAGTCTCGTAAAATGCACCTCCAGAGAAAAATATTCAGAATTTCTTTGTACAGTCTTGTTGACAGAAAACATGCACTGAATATGACAACACTAATTTATGAATTTCACATGCATAATTTATAGTGTGCTGAAGCTTAAAGAAGTTTTAGCCATCTAATAAAGAAAAATTACTTAGTTTTTTTATCACATCTTCACATCACATCCAAGATTTTCAAATTTTACATCCACATCTCTCTTGAAAAGTATTAAGTAAAGATAAATATGTACTATCAGTAAGCCATATCAATATCAAATTAAATACATTGTGTTTTCATTATGAATCTTATAGGGTATCCAAAAATCCTATTTCACAACAATTCTTATATTAGTAAGCACATAATATATTAGTAATTGTTTGATTCTTGACACAGGCATCTCTGACACTCAAAAATGGGGGGGGGGGGGGGGGAGAGGACAGCGAAGTATGTATCTCTATGAAATTTTAGCATAAACCATAATGCTCTTTTTGGTCCTTTTGGCTAGATAAGAAAATGCACACTTGCTGAAGTAGCCCTAAATTTATCCACCATTTCAAGAGCATCTTCCTAATATACCTTTTTCACAATAAAAAGAGTATAATGAATAAATATTATTGTCATATTACAATGAAAATGTCTTGAGTAAAGAAATGAAGTTCTATTCTAACTATTAAGTGTACTTGAAAAGTGGGGAGGGAGTGAGAGAGAGAGAGAGAGAGAGAGAGAGAGAGAGAGAGAGAGAGAGAGAGAGAGAGAGAGAGAGAGAGAGAGAGAGAGAGAGAGAGGAGAAGTGTTCCTCCCAACCCCCTGCCAGAGACACCTGTGGTTTTGGATGATTACGTACTTCAGTACTTTCCTCCTCCTCATATAATTTCACACACTGTTACTATTTCACATTATGAAAAATTTTCATAAAATCTTCTCTACCTAGAATATACTAAATATCGATGATGGTTTTGTACCTTTTATAATAAATCATTGACAGAAAGGGTATTAAATGTGTGCCAAGATACGGAATTGCAACACATTACCATTGTGTGTAACTCCAAAACAATGCATCCTAAGCCCTTGAAACCAAGTTTCTTATTGATAAAAGTTATGTTCATTGAGACATAAACTACAAAATGAGACTCTTTTGGAAATTCTATTATATTTTTTGCATTTTCTATTTTATTTTATTTTTTTATTTTTTGCCCTTCTGAATATCCCAATTGCGTAGTGTAAGTGGTTAAAAAGGAATAGGTCTTGACATATATGTAAAATTAAATAAGCTATTTGACATTCATTGCAATTTATTACCAATGTTTAGCAATATTAGAAAGTTTACGCAAATAGAGTACCAGGTTTCTAATGTTGTATATACTTATAAAGCGGGGCTGGGACTTATGAAGATGAGTTCCAGAATGCAGCCAATTTCACAATCAAAACCATGATTTTCAAAGGGCAGAATTTTCACACAAATTATTATTGGATGAGCAAATGTACACTTAAACACATTTCAAAAAAAAATCAATAAATATAAGTATTATCAAGATGATATTACAAACATCATTTCTGAAATATCATCTCCTATATTATTACAGAAGTATATACGAATTTTGCAACTCTCACAAGCAAACAATCTTTATAAATTAGGACTCTAAGAGAAGAGTTTCATGACAGTTGACAAATTGCACTTTAGCTTTAAAACTATGAAGGATTTGTTCCAAAAATACATCTTCAATTCATGTCAAATGTGACACTGCAACACTTGGACTGCATTGTTAAAATCTATATAGTTATATAATTCCAAAACAATGTGTTATAGAGCCTTAAAACCTGTAAATTTGAGGCCATATGCCCGAAGAACACATTCCTCAGATCATAATCTATGGGAGGTGATCATCTTCGGACATTTCAATACATTTTTTGCTGGGTCAGCACTTCTTGATGTTTCACTCCACTGTAATTTCAATTTCAAACATTGGAAAGAGTGGGGTTGTACATCACTGATCCTGTATTTTCATGTAGACAACTTCATATAGCTATCTTAAGGGTAAAAACCTTTTCTAATATTTTTGTGTCTATCAAGGAAAACAAAAAGCTAACTGTCAAGGAAAATTGTATAATTACTTCAAATGTTGGTTTTTAAAGGCCTGTTGTGGTTCCAAGAACATCTGTCAACAATACTGAATATACTTTTATAGAAAATTTGTTTCAAAATCAATTGCATTGTTCTATTATTTTTATTTGATATTCTGCAAGTACCTTGGAAATTACCTTTATACATTTTTTAAACAAATAATGAAGTTTCATTAAGAGCTTTCCCCCTTAATATGGAAATGAGAAGGATAGGGAAAAGGTGGGGTTTAACACCTGAGAGTTCTTGTATGGGTACGCTAGTTCATTTTATTCAACTAATTTTTATCAAATTTCAACAAATTTTAAAATGATTCCCTTAGTCAAATCGTGCATACAATTTGTCTTCTAGCAAGTATTTGCACTCCCAGTGCTCGGATACATTTGAAAGATCAAAAACAACTGCAACATTATGAAAATTTATTGTGAAATAAAGTTACATTTTAATCTATTTAATTTCTTAGACGCAAGGCAACTTCTTTCTAACTTGGCCAAAAAAAAAAAAAATCACTGGATCATCACGATCATGATCATCATTACCATCATCCACTTTCCTTGTTCCCCAGGAATTTTAAAGTCCAAAAATCTGAGTGAAAGTTAATAACATGTTGGAGGTAGTTATTAAAAGTTTAAGTTAAATAGGAGATGGCATGCAAGCATTGTAAGAATGTTATTACTTTTCACATTACACACCAGTTGCCATATCCTACCTCTAACCACTTCCGGTGGTAACTCAATAGGTTGATTTTCACAGATGATCATTTTTGGTCGTCTCAAAACATCTACAAGAAATGTTATCATTACACAGGACTAATCATCATTACATTTCATTTGAACATCAACTTTAACTACAGTAATAAAACTCTCGGAAATATTTAATGTCCTTCAAGTATTCACGATAAAACTGATGCACAGCATCCTGTTTTATCTGTAGTAACATGTAAAATAAATGAACAAAAGAAACCTATTTGTGCAATATTAAGAAACATTCACATAGTAATATTTTACAGACTGTGTATTACTTGTCAATGCTAGAATGCTGTTTCTTAATAATGAAATTCAGTAGGAAATTTTCCTTAGTAAAGAATACGCATACTCATTTAACCAAGATGAAATGATAAATGAAGTTGGAAAATAAAAATTACAATATTGAAATGTGACATTAGAGGACTATTATTATTTTACCTCTCTGTACTTCATATTAAAACATATAACAGAATTTAATCTGGGAGCATCCGCAAAGCAAAATGTAACATAAGAAAATGTAATTTATTTGTTGGACGTTTCAGCTGATTTCACCTCAATCAAGAAAGAAAAAAAAGGTTTTGAACTAACCATTCACAAAGTTTACTCAATGACATTCAGTTTAAAACATTAATAACATTTACTTAATATTAATGCAGATTGGCTCTTAATCTGTTATGCGTGTGTAGAAAAGAAGAAAACCAATTATATCTTTTGTAAATGTCTTAATAAAGCTGTTTCTCAGACCAAAAATACAGAAAGGCCATTGCATTTTTCTCGATTTCTGAATTTTATTGTTGAGATAGGGCATGACAGTCTATATAAAACTTCTACTTGAAAAGTTCACATCGTCCTCATAAATATCAATTACCTGTCATTTAAGTGATCATCAGAATCAGCATCCAAATAACCACAATATTAAATATTACAAATTTTATAATTGCCATAATTATAATAATGCCCCAAATCATGAAACTATCCAGACTACTAACATTTTACAATTACTTAAGAGGGTGGCTCTCCACAAGATTGAATACTAAGAAGTGCACGAATACAAGGAATCTGCCTAGAAGATCGCATGTTTCAATTAGTAGAAAAGGTCTAATGCGATACATTGCGTGTACTCCCAGGTTAAAAGACGGTGCAAGAAAACTAACAATACATTATTAATAACTCTCTTATTTGAAGAGTCCAGAGCAACATATGAGAATAATGTTCATTATATGTAAATGCTATGAATAATTAATTATTTCTCATGCACGACAGACATAGATATAAAATATAGTTTTGAAGTCATATATAACAGTTGAAAAATAGATATTTTTAACTTACGTGGTTCTGTTTCATCTTCTACCACAGCTTTTGGTTTAAATAGTTCTTTGAAATGTGGTTGACAAAATAACACTCCTTCATTGCTGCTATAATTATCAACTCTGGAAAAAAATACGGTTCTCATTATTGTAAAACTAAAATCTATTATGAAAACTGTATACACAATTAAGAAACAAGTCACCACATTTTCACTTTCTCAGCACTACATTTTACATTTTACAGCTTTGCAACTTTAGACCCACTTTCCCTACTGCTCTAGCATTCTGTTCCCTTTCCTTTCCACATGTTCACTATTATATTCTTAAGTAGTTACTTACTTACTCACTCATTCTTTCCCACTCTCATTGCTCCTGTGCTCATTCTCACTTATATACTTAAACCACTTATATACACTTCATTCTGTTAACTTCATTTGACATAATAATGTCTAAAATTATAGTATGTGTATTTTTGTTTCTGTTTTTGTTTTTTTATTAAATTTTTCCTTACTATTAATATCTGACACTATCAGGTTGCCTTGGATGGATTAAACTCCGGTTAATTATAAATGCAAAGCATGTCTAATTTAGTATTTTTTAATCATTAAGTGCATACTTTCACAATATATTCAGAATTAATGTTCACAGAAGCAGATGCCATAAGGCATGCTTTGTCTACAGATCAGCCATTCTAAATCATGACTTGTCCTCCATTTTTCCAGTTTGTCAAGTATTTGGAGAACTTTAATACTGAAAGTGCTACTATCGCTATCTACATATGAATGCAATTTTACAACAAATACACAAACATTGGCAAGCCAAAAAACATTTCAGTCCATACATTCAGTGAATACTCAGCAGAAGCCCAGTGCATGAATAATTATATATAAATTTCTCTACCTGCAATATTTTTGAAATAGCTGCAGTTTGCACACAAATTATCCTTCATTACATAGCTAACAGAAATGAAAAAACAAAGTGATGTATGCATGCGCACGTGCTTGGAATGCATACAATATGCTTTTGAATTTGCTTTGCACACAAAGATCTCTTCTTCAAAAGCAAAGTAAGTCCACAGTACCTATATGATTTGTATTTGAATAAATGAGAAGCCAAAAACTCAGTCACTTTTGAGTGAATTTAGAGAGTTGTCCTTTAAAGACCCAAATCACCAGGCTGATTCACTTCTTCTCCACATGCTATTTTTCTATGGACTACTGCACGTTGTATTTGACGTACCTCTATGTAACATACATTTATATCAATTTACCGGCAAATTGGCATCCAAGTTGCAGAAAAAAAATGTATATTGAAAAGAATATTAAAGTCTTTAAAGAATCATAAAATCTATAACAAAGTAAGACTGTTCAAAAATTTTCAATAGGCAACTTTTCAGCATGAAAAAATTATAAAGAGCTCCAGGAGATTACAAAGGTAATACAGTGAAACCTGTATTAAGTGGTCACTAATGGTTCTGGCAAAAACTGTTAATAGAGGTAGCTGCTTTAATTAAGGTTATAAAACTATTAGAAGCATAGATCAGGTCAAATCGCCCAAATTACTGAAGGAAAAAAAAAAACAGCCTTTCAGAGTTGTTTGTTTAGAAGACTACATATATGTTTGTATGATTGTTTAGAAGACTAAGCATAACCTTTCTGACTGCAAAGGTTTCAAAATTTTACAAAAAACAGATTACATTTTTGGGATTTTATTTTATTGTATCCCATCACACTTGTAACTATCAGCATGTTTTCTAAATTTGCATGCCATATGTCAACTGAAAAACATTTTTGACCTCTTGAAACACTTTCCATCCTCATCACACAGAAGTCACAAGCAAACTAGACATCAAAACGCATTTCACCTTCTGTAGGAAAAGCTGTCCCACAAAATATTTTGCTGATAACCATCAGATTGGTTTCATGCATGCAGCATATTCTGCAGCCATTAACAAGTTCCCACAGATCCGAAAGGGCAGGGATTGCCAACCTTTTTCTTGTGTCAACCCATTTTAAAAGAATTGTTTGGTTCATCGACCCCCTTACATTTTTCTCTATAATATACAGCATATATAACCATGCCATCAAGAATTATATGAAAATGAGAAAGATAACAATTTTGTATACCAAGATAATTAGATGAGGATTTGTCAATATCTCTATTTACATAAATCGAATGTCCACTTCTGAGTACTTGAGTTTATTATCTACATTGTAGTTCAATGTTTACAAAATGTTGAGAGTTAACATAATAGCCATAACATTTCAGCAGTCTGGAGAATACTTTTTCTGGGATAGAGTAACACGAAACAATAGCTATAACATTGTGAGTTTTCTAAACATCCTATGGAAGGGGAGACTAGGTTCTCGGAGACCCAGTGTAGAAAGTCGAAATGGGGCCCCTGTCTGCGAGTACTTAACATTAAATTAAGAATTTAAAGTCTAATAATAAAGAATATGGATTTGCAAGGGAAAAAATAAGCCTGGAATGCCATTTGTTGAATTATTTGCCAAACCTTGTCTGCAGAAATTTTTAAGAGGCCCCTACTTCAGGGATCAGTGAGGTGCATCAGTTTCTAAGTCTAGCTATGCCTAACAAAGTCTAGCCACAAAAGAAGACAAGAAAATTTGTAACTTATTATTATACATTTTGTCACTTTCTAACAAAAGATCATCTTTGAAAATTTTCCCTTTCAAAATCTCATTGATACCAATCCTGTTGAGAATCCTTGCTCTAGGCGAATAAGGGATTTAGCAAACTTCATGAGAAAGCGCCAATATAAGCAACACGAACATGTTATTTCATCAACACCTTTATTAAATCATATATTTGAGCCATAAATAGAAATCAAAACCTTGCCAGAATAGTGACTGTCTAGGTAACCTGACTATGCATCCTGTTACAGGAAGTCACAGAATCAATAGTATATCCACTGCACTTGCATTTCTAATTCACGTACAGTTCAAAATCTTTAGAGATGACCGCTTAATAGATGATAATCTATGAAAGGGGGGGGTGAGGCTGTTAATAGAGGTGACTGCTTAATCAAGGTGGCCACTTGATCAGGTTTCACTACATTAAAAAGAAAAGAGAAAGATAAGACTTGGTGAAAATAAGAGGAGCATGAAAAGTAAGATGAAGGGATGAAGAAGACTAGAGGATGGGACAAGAAAAAAAAAATTTAATCTTACTCCACATATATAACAGAAGTTTAGAGTGTAATTAGGTTTGTTATTGAACTATAAAATAAAATTATATTACAGCAAAATGGTGTAACTAATTGACTTACGTTAACTGTTTATTGCACTCTTTGCATCTAAAGCAATTCTTGTGCCACATAGCACGTTCTGCTTTGATTTGCTCCATCTGAAACACTTGCTTTCCGCATGCTCGGCAGTTACTGGCAATTTCAGGAGAGGATGTTGCAGTCTAATAACATTAACATAAAATAAGAGAAATTTAATCTCTCAGATAGTAAATACTTATTTTTCTTCTTTAATTACTATACATTTCTTTATTTTTACAGTATTATACACACCTGATTGAACTGTTTTTGAACTTTAGATGTATCAACTGATCTTACATGAAGTACAGTCTTCTTACTCATTTGGTCAAACTTCGAGAAGCTTGATTTCTAGAGAACAAGAATTACAAGGTTAAGTCACAAAGCCACTTTCAGCATAATAACAGTACACTGAGACAGTAATAAAATCAAAACATTTTGAAGTATTTAAATATATACAATATAGTAAATGAACATCATTTAAAATGCATAAAATAAACAGAAGGCTTCACATAAAAGACATCATAAAAAATTGAGATGAATACATTAGTAAATTTAAAGAACCAAAAAATGTAAATAACCTAGAAAAGTACATTCATGCTAAGAAATTCAGAAATATTATGGTAGTAAGTGTTAGTAACATTTATAAAAGTAGATTCAACAAAAAGTAACCACATGCAATATACCTCCAATAAGTGGCCCAGTCCATGTTCCTACAGAGCTGTTTGCAACAAGATGTAAGATTGGTGCTCCCATGAACGTATTGATTTAAGTATACTTCTAAAATAAACAGTACTATGAAGAAATAAAGTAAAGAATTTATCCACAATCAGCATGCATAACTAACACAATGCACTGCAATACAGACAGTTATGTAAAGGTTAAGAAGTAAATACAAATAAAATTATATTATTACATTGACAATATTTACAAACTTAATACTGTATTTTTTTTGTTTAAATCATCTCCATCTTACTAAGGAAATAAAAATAAATTTAAGAAACTTTCACACTTTTTGCAAGAATTTATCATCACACAATTCTGTGAATTTAATTCAACTAAATATAAAAAATTTGAAAGTCAGAATCAAGGAAACTTTAAATCATTCATCATAATGAAACACCATCACTGATGTGACAATCAACATTCACTTCACTCACCTAGGTACAAACCACATTCTACAATTTTAAGCCCCCCTTTTAATCATATCAACATAAGAAAAATTATTTTATTAACTACTTATTCTTATATTATCGTTTCTTATAATATCAACCTATTCTTAATAACTTCTTTAATTCCTTTTGGTTTCAACATCTTACGATACAATCATTTGCAATTAAATGCACAGAGTGACTAAGTTATAAATTTATTTTTCTTTCTGCCATTCCCTGAACAATAACAATTATCAATGTTATTATCAAAGTTTCTTTCCAAAATTCTTGAACATTTTGTACAACCAGAAAGAAAGAATGTAGAAACTTCAAAAGATTTTCTCAAAATAGAGTTGTAATTTTTTCCATGTAAATATTCAATAATTAATTTCTTCTGAAGTATGTCATTTAGCAGTAGAACATTTTTTGAAAATACTGAGTATCCTGTGTGGTTTTAGAAGAATAAAAATCGCAAAATTGAAAATTGTGAAACGAAGTCCTTTTCTGCACAAAGTCACTTGTTCAAATTTTTAAGGAAAAAAACAAAAAAAACAACAAAGAACAAAGATTATATCGTTCTTTGCTACTTTACTTAAATAAATCTTTTAATTAACAATACAGAGGTAATCCTACACAATCACAATTGTGTGTGTATAAGAGAGTGGCTGTTAAAAACTGAAGGTAAAATTTTCTTGCTTCTACCCTTAGATCAGTTCAGAATGCAAGAAAAATGGGCTTAATTTCAATTGATTTGAATAATAATAACAATAATAATAACAATTTTTTATTATTACTATTATTATTACTACTATTATTATTATTATTATTATTATTACTACTATTATTATTATTATTATTACTACTATTATTATTATTATTACTACTATTATTATTATTATTACTATTATTATTATTACTATTACTATTACTATTACTATTACTATTACTATTACTATTACTATTACTATTACTATTACTATTACTATTACTATTACTATTATTTTTTTTTTTTTTTCGTTGATCGGCCAACTAGGACCACGCAGGCAAGCACTCTGCCTTTACCGTGGCCCAGTTTTTATTCATTCTCACGGAGGCAGGTGCTTGCGACAATTCTTTGGGGGGACCAGCATTTAAGCTGGATCCGGTTTTTAACCCCAAGGTTGTTAGCCCTGGGGGTATGGGTGATGAAATTATGATATGATGATAATGGGGGTGAAAGGACAACACATATAGACATACACAAACACACAAATACACCCATGCCCGAGGCGGGATTCGAACCCGCGATCTTCTGGTCCGAGACCACTCCGGCACTACTGCCTTAGCGATCTCGGCCATCTGATCGGCTATTATTATTATTATTATTATTATTATTATTTTAACCCTGCCAAGAAAAGTTGAAATTTAAACCACTCTCATCTTCAGACTTATCACACTGAGTGTTATCATTCTTATTTTTCAATATTTTGACACGACAATGTAAATCCTGAAATTAAATGTGGTCGCTGAACACCAATCTAATGTCAAACAATATTTTTTAAATTTTAAACACCTTTGTTTGTAACTTCCTTGTTTTCAAATGTCACTAAAATTGACAGATATAATGACAGTTTTATTTAAGTTTTACAAATGCAAGCCAACTGCAAGCCAAACAGCTAATTAGGAATTTACAGTGCATTTAGCGTTAGACATGCAAAAACAACAAAGCGTACACTTATACAATAACGAAACCTGTAAAAACCGAAGTAATTTATTTTAGAATATCTCTGATGATCAAACATCAAAAATTCAATGCCTTTCTTTCTAGTCAAGTTGGCATTTTTGGGTAAAAATTACACTTTCAGATGCATGGAAACAATTATTAGCCCCTTAATTAATCAAGACTAAATTGTGCACAAATACAGTGAAACTTCATACCAGTAATATTATCAGAGTAAAACTAAAAATAATTTATCATAATCGTAAAGTCAATTGGTCAGAAAAGGCAATTAAGGAAAATACAGAGAAAAATCTACAAAAACAGAAAAAGCATATGAAGTGAATAAAGAGGGTCAATTAAGGTTTAGATTAGGATACAAATCCTCTGACAAATTGAATTCAGAGGTTTGAAACTTTGTAAGGAATAAAGAGAGGATATGATAAACATTTTCCTATTACAAGACTTGCTTATTTTCAATATTAGTTACCTTTAAAAAAATATTACGTAATTATTTATGGAGAATGGCAATTAATTTTAAGAAGTCTTTGTTCTATCCCTTCTGTTATTTCTGTGTATATTATTTTTGTATCACTATTTCCATTTATTTTAACCTCACTGGGCTTACTGCAGTTTCACTATATTCCAATTTTAGATGACCTTTATTTTAGAAGATTAAAGATTTTAGCTTTCAAATACACAAGCCAAAAGCTTATTCCATGAATTGTCTTTTTACCAATGATGATGCACATATTAATATGGACAAGTTTCCTTAACTGCAAAAATATAAAGATGCACTATCTCTCAAAAGAAATGAGAAAGTTGAAAAGTCAATTAAAAAAGTAATTTTCAGAAAAAGATCCCAAGTGCAACAATGTTAGATGCATTTAAAAAAATTTGAGATTTGCACATAAAGACCAATAAGAGCTGAGTACCTGTGAGTTCAGCACCCATTATTACTATTTGAGTCATCATTTTGAAATACCCCTCACGACACACACAACTACTCACCAATTTTTCTATAGAGATTCCAGTAATAATCTCCTCAATCCCATTACAAGTCTGTGATTTATGAAATGCTTTTGATGCTTCATTACAATAAGTCTCTTTCTAAACAACACAACAAAATTATCTTAACACAAAAATTAAAAAAATATTAATTAAAAAGCTTGAGGTAAATATTGCAAAAAGCACAAAGCTGCAAAAAAATCAATGTAAATATACTCATGCTTGCAATCACAAAGGTATTTTTTAAACAAATAAAAGTATTGAAGAAACATATTAATGACTAAGATTCTTTGGAATTTGTTACTCAATACACATCTCTCAATACATAAATATGCAAATATTTCTTTAAAAAATCTTTTATATTATTTTCTAAAGCTATTCCTCTCTACATAAAATAATTTCCCTTGAACATTTGACAAAGGAAAGCCTTGCCTTCCAAAGTTGGGGAAAACTAAATCAACTTGGAAACGGATAACAAAAGAAATATAAGAGCACACCATATAAAGCACTCTTATTGTCACTGTATTGGTTTTGCATCTTGAGTTTGCCCTTGCTGGAACTCCATATTTCATTCCAACACTTATGCCCCATTTGAAAGGAGTGTGTTAATTTGTATTTCACACAATATATGTTACAGAAATTATTGCAAGTAGAAGCAGAGACTGATATAAAACATACTATTATATTTTTTATCACACATATTATTATATTTTTTTCTTAGAAAGGGACTTAAGTATATTCATTAGTTTCAAGCTTATGATTTCCAGTTTACAAGGTATTTTGTATAGCAAACATTTGGAAGTAATGGTAAAATATATTTTAGAATCCATTGGCACAACTTCATGAGATTTCTTCCATTAATATTTAAAATGAAATGCTATTCACATTGCAGTAAAACACAAATACAAAATCCTTATATTTATATAGGATTTTAGTAGAAAAAATATATAAATGATTTCAAAATCTAATTTTCTAAATTTTTGAAAGATTGGTGTGATAAAACCAACTTTAAAGAGAAGCTTTAATGAAACCTAATTTCCAAAGAAAATATCAATAAAATTAAAAATTTTAACCACAAAATAAAACCTCTTTAAGAACATTCTTTACATTACCATAAATTTACATTTGGAAGGCAAGGTCCTCATTTGGAAAATGTCATTCGAAATGCATTCTAAAAGAAATATTCAGAAGACTTAACACAGACTTACAAATAGCAATTGAAATATCAAATGAATAAAATTACCCAAATCATTAAAATAATGATAACCAAGTTTATTCAGATTTGTTTTTAAGTCACTTTGGAAGAAACCTTTTATTCAGTAATATACAATGTAAATCATGATAAGTTAAATTGGCGCAGATTTACATTTTATTTTGAATTTTTAGAAAATATTCACTAAAAAATTCTCTTATTATTAATGTAAAGTTAGTAAATCAAAAATACTTAAAAGAAAATGCTTTTAAGAGGAAAGGCCAAAAAAAAAGCTAGATTCAAGCATTTTTACAGTAAACCTACATTGAAAGGATGGCGAAAGAAAGAGACTAGAAGAGTATTGCTCAAAACCAAACAATGTAGTGAACTAAATGTTCATAGAGTAATATTGATAAAATAGAATTTCCAAGATATATCTAATATTCAGCAACCGTATTTTTATTTTATTTTTTTTCAGATGATTGGATGGTTACTTAATGTAAAGTGTTATAAAGAGGCCGTAGAAGTATTTTCGAAAAATAAGTGATACAGAAGCAAGTATTTCAAAGTATGTATTTGAATTATCATAATTATCTTCAGAAATTGAACTAAAGTGAACCATTTCACAAATCATTAGCAAACTTACCAATTCTTTTACTGACACATTGGATAGCTCATCTAGTTGCTCCTGGATATCAAGTCTGCTATTACCATTTGTTTGTATGTTAGTATCTGATTCCAATGAAATTTTCTCATTGCTAGCAGTGGTCTAAATGGAGTTAGAAGAAAAACCACATACACGTAGGTTAGTGAAACACTCCATAACAAATCATTCTATAGCCACACATGGTAAGGCAACAATTTAATCACAAAAATTAAATTTATAAAACAGAACTCTGTAATAATAGTGCAAATCACTCATAATTCAATGTTAAAAATGCCAATGCTTTAAAAGATGTTTTATTCAGATTGTAGGAAAAACATAGTTTTGTTTTACTTTTGACATCACTCACAATCTCAATATATTTCAACACTGTCATGGTTAGATAAAATAAAGTTTGTAATTTTATATCATACGGAAAGATGCAAATACTAAATGTTAGTTTTTTTAGTGTTAAAAAAATGTCAGTATCAGTTTTCTCATAGAAAAAGTTGTGACAATAAAAATCCCAAAATCTCCAATAAATTGTATTACCTATTTTAAGAAGTAAACCTACGGGTATCTTTAATTACAAACAACTGGCAATACCAATCTGCGCAAATTATCTGCAAGAAGTGATGCATAATTCATGTGTGTCCTCAATTAAGCAGATTCATATACAAAATGGAGGAACTATTTTTTATCTCAGGGTTTGTAAACAACAACTCTTAAGATGACAACTTATGGTATTGTACTTGTTTTTAGTATGGTTCTTGCAACACAGAACAAACCAATCCACTATTTAGATAATTTCTTTTGACTTCATATGACTTCCCTCAGAATAAACCTAACATTCCCATAGATCACATATCTAAAATATATCATACGATTAAAATATACTCTTCAGTGTTGGTCAAGTTATTTAGTGTGCTTAAAATCTGATAGTGTTTTTCAACTGACCCCAGATAACAATTAATTTTATCAACAATTTTTAATACAACAAATTGTAAATACTAATTCAATAATAAATGTTTGTGAAAGAAATGGAAGATCAGAACTATAAGAGACCAAATGTGAGACCACCATGTATTATCTTTCATCAAATATTTGAAGATCAATTCCAACTAAGAAAGAGAAATTACACGTACACAATTTTGATAATTCTTCTACAGTTCTATAGACATCAGTGCCAGCATATACATTGGGGTCAAGTGAAACATTCCCATTCATGAAACCCCAAACGTAAGCGGAATATAGTAAATAAATTCTGGATTTTCTTGTTTCCTTCTGCCATATTTTCAATAATACATAATTATATAAGCTGTTAATATATTTTGTATCAAACATCTCTAATGGGTGAGAATTAAATCTTGAATTATTCTTTGACACTGTCATTATCATTATTATTGTTACTATTTATTTCACTTTAGTCCAAAGACAGAAAGAAATAGATACCTTAAGACTGGTAATTCGTAGCTACTACACACTATTCATTGTACTCAAATTCTGGATTGAGCACGATTTTATACATTCCTTTCTATTTGATGCAGGATATAGAAACTTGTTCAAGTTACTAAAGAAATATTATACAAGTTGACAAAAGATCTTACAAGGGTCCAGTGATCAAATTATTCTTCAAAAAGGTTTTACCCCAAATCCTCACTTTAGTCCTTTGTTCAAATGCGAGTTACTTATCAATTGCAGCAACAATAGACATGATCGCGTCGCAATACTCTCACGTGTCAGCTTTAAGAGCGGCAACATTCGGAGCACCCTCTCCCCTCTTCCATATCGACCGCCACACCGTCCTCGCCTTTTCGCGCGCAACGTCACAAAACCTTGGAAATCAAAACCCGAAAAATCACCACTAGACTGGAGCCAACACGTTATGTCGAACACTGACCTAATAATGTGCCAAATCAAAAATAAAGTAAAAGCTGGCATAAGCACGAAAGGGATAGGAGTTACTAAGTCTTTGCTAGAAAAAAAGGAACAACAACAATTGGAATCTATCTGGATATACAATGCATATTTCAAATGACATTTCCGATCTGGTAAACTATTACTTGAAATATGTGGGTCTGAAAAGTTTTATCTCCATCGCAAATCCATTGTCCTTTTGAAACGGAGGGAGACTTCGACACTTTTTTATCGCCAAAACAGTTTGAAGAGTACTCATGTTAGATATCTTGAGTCAAACCCTCAAAAGGCAACTAGATGCTTAATAACACACTCTTTCTCACATTATTTGTAACATTTAGCAATTTCGATAATTGAGAGTTGAACGAAAATAGAACCCGCGTCGTTTATTTTATAAGCGAGCTTTCGCACTCAAAAACACACATTTTTGAGGATACATTGTTTACAAAATTACCTTTACTCCACTCAAAATTACGGAAAAACTACTTACATTATGAAAGAATTGTACATAATCTCTTTTAAAGAAGATTGAAGAACAGATTCCATAAGAATCTTCTTAATATTGCAGTTATAGGAAGACGCAGAAAATATTTGAACGTCCGCAATATTCGAAAATTCAGACAATTCAACGAAAATCGGGCATATGCTATCTTTATGAACATACTTTATCCTAATTTGGAGCCTTTTTGAGAAAATGTTTAGGCTTCATGTAACGTAATCCCCTAAAACCAAAATAACAGTTTCAAATTTAAGGAGACGCGACACCAGACAGATCGATCGAAGAATATCCGTTTCGGCGAAAATCCTGCCTAAAGTTTAGCCACTAGTGTTGTGGGCGGACGAACGTTTTGCCGCAATCCAATTTTTAGGTATCAAGAGCCCACTGATCTTGGATTCTGACTACACAACGCGCTAGAAGAATTTACAACACACGAACTCGCATTAACCACTTATTCGGTATCAGGAACCTACAGTACATTTTTTGTGGAGAAAAAATGCCATTTCCCGTGTAGTATTACGTAACTAACTATAGTACGAAAGTAGATTGCGAGAAAGTAAAAACATGATTTACCTTCTCTTGTGGCCAAGGACTGAACCTAATATTAGGCAGGTGTCAGGGTTGCCGGATTGGGGAATTTTGTCCCCAAAATGGGGATTTTATCTCGTTGTGGGGAAAGAATGGGGAACAACTGGAAGGGATATGTTTGAGGGACTTTTTGGAGAAAATTATTTTCATTCGGAGTTGAGATAAAAATATTCTCTTAATTATTATGAATAAAAAAGAAACATTAGACTATTCTCTCTCATTTTTATGTATAAAAGAGAGATAGGCACAGAGAAAGAAAAAAAAACATGAGAAAAACGAAGACAGTATACGACTTCAAGCAGCTTAGACGACGATGATTGATTTGAAGGGGACAGCCACTGAAATTGTCAGGTCGTTGGTCTATAATTTGGAGAATATTTTACGTTTTAAAGTCGGGGGATTTTGTTTCATTGGATTTTGGGAAAATTCAATTTATTTTTTCATCTATTTTGGGAAAATTTGATTTTGATTTATTTAATTTATTCAGTCAAAAAGAACATACACTTTGTATGTGACGTAGGGGAGAAAAGATTATCTGCGCACGTTTTCTTGAGTTTCAGAATCACTTCCCGTCTTTTTAACTAAAAATAGTTGAAATATGAGTATAAGTTAAACATAAACAAATAAAAATAAATTTTAAAAATAATTTTTAAGAATCGCAAGATTAGCAATATTTGAAAAATAGTCATTTTCCTTTTTGAGTTATAGAAAACTTATTTGCATCTGTACACGAATTGAAAGTATGATTTTTCTGCACTGCTAACAAAATAGCAACTCGCCCTTACCTCTACTCTTACCAACATGCAAAAGGAGAGTTCAACAAAATGTGCGCATAGTGAAGCTACATTTACGTCCAGAAGCAAAACAAGGGGCCATCTCAGCATTTGCTCAATGGATCAGGGAAACTGGACAAAAACCTGATCGAGATGAGGGTCATTGACGGGGAAGCTGAAGTACATTATTTGTAATAGTGGTGGGGAAAGAGCTCGCAACACATCTGATAACCCCAGCAGGTATTGACTACGAATTTGGTATAATTCAAAGTGGACTGCAAGATTCCAAGACCTCTTAGAAAATTTATTTTGAATTAAATGTACTTCAACTTCTATTAAAAAAAGAACTTACGTCTTGGAATAACGTTCATAGTGACTTCAGTACGCCAATGAATCTGATCCTCGATTATTTCTATTAACAATTTTCTTGAGGACATGACAAACAGAAGGTAGGCATTAAGTGTTCATTCTTATTAGTCAGCTTTCTCTTGGGGAACTATCGACATGCCTGAAATAATATTCCAGAATGCGAACGTCATACACCGAAAAGTGATGTAAGTCAATTGTTGGAGGGGGGGGGGTCAATCAAACACGAACTCAAGTTTACAAGAGAATTTGGCTCATATCCCTCCTCGTGCCCTACGTGGGTGAATATACTCGCTAAACCGAGAAAACAAAAAGTCTTCTGTACTAGATAATACTTTCAGGTGTCAGTTGACGGTTTGCAACGCATGAACAAGTTTGAGAGGAGCCTGCAGTGTTTGGACTCTGCGGTTAAAACGTAAGAACAGTCTGTTCAGTACAGAATTTCCAACGAATTTATGCAAAAGTACTTATTTCTCTAATCTATCTACCTTTTGCTTCGATTTACCGATATCGTGGCTTACGAAGTAGTAGAAGTTTTGTGGTTATATTTTTCTCACCCTATTCTGGGTGAGTATTTTACTTTAATTTTGTGCTATATTTATTTGTTAGCGTTAATTTACACCAATGCATTTGGGAATAATTTAATTTTTGTTTATATGTTACCAAATATATCATAAAACTTATAATCTTGTCTTTTAGGACTGTTAAACAGATGAATATTATATATTATGAAGATGGGAATGCATCAATTCCCTAAACATCATTTTGAATGTTAAATATTTATTATATGCTCATCATATATTTTCATTTAATATAAAGAAATTAATTATTTTGGATTGTGTCTCGTATGAAGGAAGAATTTGTTTATTACTAATTGACACGGACAATTATATACCGTAGCGTGGCAGATCTATCTGAACGTGGTATAGCGAGTAAAATGTGAGAGAAGAAATTATCTTGTAGCTATTAAAAACGTGTTTTTTCGCATGAGATTTCGATGCGTCAGCAGTGAATCAATATAGTAGTGTCCTTGCGAAGCTCATTAAATAATTTTGACAACACATTACAATAGGATTTTTTTGGATGTATGGGTGACTGCGGACTAGGTTTGCTAGGAAACCATGTGCGTTTCCTTCGGGGATACTGAAACTCCAAGCACTGTCTTCGTAATTAACCACAGAGACTCGTGAAAAGATCTTACTTTTAAGACCAATATGTCTATACGGTGGAAACAAACGTTATGTTCACATTTTAACAAAAAATGTTCGAAAATGTAAACAAGAAAATACTTTAAAAGAAGTAAGCGCAAAATTAAATTTAAGGTTGTATAAAATTAGACGGGTGACGGGTGGATAAGGAGATGCCTTTGGCACCTACTACCATGGCACCACGCACTATACCATATTCAGATATAGCCTCCACGCTATGATATCCGATTAGCAAAAGACAAACGTAACAGCAAATACTATTCACAACTCCCCCTCAGTCGTCGCGTTTTAACATAAACCTCTCTCAGTATTGGCATTTTAAATTACTCCCAGTTGATTAAGTACGTACAACAGGTTATCTGAATAGCTCAACGAGTTAGAATATACTATATTCTAGCTCGTTGGAATAGCTCCATGAACTTCAACACTAGGGGCATGCAATTCATCTATTCTATAATCTGAAGTGACAACACTGCAAACGCCTGAGCTACTGATTTGCTGATGCCTAGGTCACAATATCTTGTGTTACCACGGGACCAGGAATTCTCAACCACCTCATTTCATTGAGAAAGTTAATTTAGTGACCAGAGACCTTTTGCACAGGGTAGCGTAAAATGTTACGAGGCAACCACGTGCCCTGTATCGCGTGTAGTGTAAAAATACTTTTTGCACGTATTGGTCTAAATAGTAGTTACGAGTTGTGAAGGAAGAGTGAGCTGTTAACCTGTATCTAGGGAGTCAATAAATCCCCATTATGACATAGGCGTCTCTGTCATGTAAAGGTGGGTATCAAATTAAGACATTAAATGCTAATAACTCTATAGCATTTTCAGTTTAAGCTAAGATTTTCAAATTTATTAGAGTTAAAATCTGGACGGGATAGATTAATACAGGATTTTAAAACGCAGGCTCATGAAGGTTGTTTTACATCTACCCGCCAGTTCGGGAGCTTCTTGACAATATTTCTTGAAATCACATTTTGACTATTTCACTAATTAACAGCAAACTATTTTGGAGTACATGTTGAATGTTATACGATGAATAAATATCATCGTAATGTTCCACTGAAATTGTCTTCAGAAAAAAGTAAATTAGAATAAAACTACTTTATATACTCGAAAACATTGAAGGGGACGTGCCCTTCCCGAGAGGACCGTGCATAATGCTACTTGCTGATGATTCGCATTTGTTCGACTAGAGCAGTTCCAACTACTGCTCTGTGCTTATTGTTATAGTATACAAAAGTATTTATAATTAAATATTTAGACCAATACCACCAACATGATAATGCACCATAGAAATTTAGTTAGCAGCACAACTCTTAATTTCTGGGTTGAAAGTACTTTCGTTGAAACGGAAAATTACTAAAATTGAGGCAAATATTTTCACTTAGTCCTTGTCTCCATTTCAAAACTATTTAAGTCTGACTTATCAATGGGCGAGACAACTCAAGTGTAAAAAGCCAACACTAGCATGTCCTTCTACACCATATGTTAATATAGCCAATAACTAATCACTTTACCATTTCTATCTCATTGGCAGGAATTCAAATGAAATTTGGCGCTACTGCAACGACATATGGCGATGTAATTCGGAAGTTATGAGCGGTGCGAAATGGGGTTTCGCAGTTTGAAAGATCGGGGCTATAGTCATAGAAATTGAATTTGCAAAATATAGAAGCATCGGACTGGCTTCCGAAAATTTAGTTTGTTTCGCGGCTGGCCTGATTTTGCATAGCGGGTCGGAACAAAAAATTATGATAATATTGAAATAAATTTTGCATGGCAATCCATTTAGAATTTTTTTAAATTGCTTTGCAATCCTTTTTAATAAACTACAATTAGCATATTGTTTAAGTAAAACATTTTTGACAAACTATTGTAGATCCGAGACACAGATATAATAAATGCAACAAAGATGGACATAGAATCACGTAACTGAAACGCAACAGAATGTTGACTTTTCATAATATTTGAAAGACTTCTGGGAACACAGAGGATCTAATCTTCGAGACACACAATGTTGGATTCCGAAAAAGCAGTGTGCCTAAACGACTAAAAAAATGTAAGAGGAACTAAACTGGAATCTTCCATGGAACGTAGCAACCATGGAATGAAGGATTTCTATCTGTACACTTAATCTTCAGCTCAGTGGGGGAATTCTTTCAAATCGTTCGAACTCAGTAGGGAAAATAACAAATAATCGTTCTCCGTGTTCTCGAGGCAGTAAGTCGATCGATTACTCCACGAAGGGCACGATGAGGGATAACAGCCAAAATCTGTAGCTGATTTGTCTTTGCACAGTTGTTTATTTCCGGGAGCGAATCTTTTCTCAACAATTCTTACCAAAAACGCTCGTTGATCCCTGTATGCATAATTCACCTTAATATGTATACAAGCGAGGGTAAAGATCCCAGAGCTCAAGAAACACGTCCATAAGATTTCGCTTTTCCCCATAACACGTCACACAATTTTTAACTATTTTCACGATTAATTATTTAAACCAGTGACAAAAATCACATACAGCCCCAAATTTTACTTAGTGGCTCCTTCAGGGTTACCGTAAAATCACTTCGCTGTCCCCAATAGTAGCGCAGATCCCAGTTCGTTACTTATAATAAAATTCATTTGTTGAGTATTAAATAAAAAAACGGTTTTACTGTTCTTTATAATGAATAATTAATATGGAAGTTTGACTTTGCCCCGTTATTTTTGACTGGCTGCCTCTTGTAGTTTATATTTTTTGGTTGTTGTCTCGTACGTCGAATCCTATAACAGTTCCAAGAATCGTGGTGAAGAACATACTTCCTCGTATTATTTCTAAATTTGCAATTTTCGAAAATTCAGAGAGTTCAACGAAAATGAGACCTGCGCCATTCTTTTAACCATTGTTTTATTATATCCGTGGAAAAAATTTAAAGCAAAATTTGGAGCGGTTTTTGAAAAAAATGTTTTTAATTGCCTATATTTCGCGTCAAATTACAGGAAAACTACTTATATTTTCGAAACATTGAACATTAACTGATTTAAAGATTCTTCTCTAATGAACAGATCTCATTAAGCAATTTTCAAAAAATCTGGAAAATTGAGATTCCCAGAGTCAACGAATTTGAGACCTGTAATATTCTTTTAAAGAGTCCTTTACGCCATCCAAAGACAAAGTTTGATAAAAAAAATTGTGCAATTTTTGAGAAAGTTTTGAATATGATTTTGAGGCTTCATGTGAAGTAACCTCAAAAATCGAAATATCCATTTGAAACTTCAATATCTTTAAGTTCATTCACATCGAATGGGGAGTATTAATTTAAAGAAAATCGGCTGAACGGTTTAGGAGCTAGCGTTGACAGAGAGACACGGACAGACATGTTTTGCCGTTAATCGATTTTTCGGTATCAAGGACCCACAAAACATTGATTCTGGCTACACCACGTGTTAGAGGATTTTTTCTGTATCTAGGATCAGGAATTATTCACTTTTTCTTTACCTAGGCCCGGTAATAAGAGTTTTTTTGCCGAAATTTTGCAGTGTTCTGGAACTAGATTACACAACTTTCTCTTCTTACGAAGTGCATTCGCAAGGACGAGAAAGTAAAATAGGTCGCAGCCATTTGGAGGACTTTCTATCTCCATCCTCTTTAGGGTCGGACGTCAGGATCGTTATAGTATATCCCCATGTGGCCTTTTGACCTGTAAACTTGTGCGACGGAGGAGAGAATTGTATTAGGTTCGCTCGACCTTCCACGACTTCAGCATGTTATGAGTTGGAACCGGATTTCAATGCAAATGCATATTTTTCCCCTTTAGTCAGAAAGTATGTTCAATTGGTATGTCCATGACACACCCTCTATCCAATTATTTCAACATGATTTTGACGCACATATTGCATATTTTTCCTGTTTTCTTAATAAAGATTTTTCTGTAAACTGCTAATCATTGTAAATATTTTGTTTAATAACTTTTAACGTTAAAGTAATAAAATCAATTTTTGATTTTGTAGCGTGCATTTCCGTCTCATATACATACATACATACATACATACATACATACATACATACATACATGGTTCATTATATCAATTCCCCTTATCGGAATTATTCATAGTATTTAACATGATGAAAATCATATTCGTTTCGACAATTATCCCTTGTAGTTTATCTTGAAAACCGAAAAATCGCTAATTATTAGATTATATTCGTTCTAAGGCTTCATAGAGTGTCGCTTCCAGTCGCGGCATATCGTTTTTAATTACACGGGAAATCGTAGAAATAAGTGTTGTATGTACTAGTATTTTCTGACATCACACAACTGAAAGCAAGCTATATAAGAATATGAGAGTATAAGGCAAAGTAGTAAGTACAACGTACATAAAGTTTCTTCAAGTGACTTTGCATCCATTTTAAAATAGCATCTTTTGAATCAACTTTTCTGTCTTTTTGGACATTGCGGTTATATTGCCAGCTAAATTAAATTACTCGACCGTGCGTAAGAAACGAGTTTCAGAAATAACAGAATAAGTGAAGATATATTACATAATTATCAATCAGCATATTGCGCAAGAATTTATAACATTTTGACATTCCGAAATTGACGATTCCAAATTTTCGGCAATTTTAAATGTAATTTTTCCAACGCTATACATTTTTAGGTGACCTCCAAGACGGCAATCTCGGTACAGTTAATCGAATTCAGAATGATGAGCAAAGGAGACGACTCATTTTCTCACAATGCATTTTGACATAGATGAATTGACTCAAAACATAACAATCCAAGTGTTGCTGGTCTCGTGCTCCAAGGCAATTTACGAGAGCCATCAGCTCAGTCACTGGCTTAAAATGTGGATTTTCAGTGAATGTACATATGCCAACACATGGAAATCACCACAAAAATCTAAGAGAAATTGTTATTTACTGTAGTTACTTTTTCTTCGCATCGGGAAAAAACGACTGCTCTGGAAATTTTTCGTTTCCTATCGGAAAACAATTTACTCTTTGCCCACGGGTGTTTTAAATCTCACTTGTGCAAACTACATGAAAGAGATTAAACGGCAATTAAGAGACTTATTCGAGCATTACGAATGCAGAACACCGCACACGTTTGGCGAAACTGATGAAATACTGAACGACACAAATAATTACAAAGAAAGACCTAACTGAATTATTATTAATTAAAAAACAGTTTTATTCCAACGCCAGCACAAAAAAATCTAAGAGTAAAATATATGCATACAATATATCTATTTTCTCAGAAACTGAAAGATTGAGAAAAAAAACGCTTAAAACAAAAATACTATTAATAAACGAATCGCATTTTAATTTGTTGCCTTTGACCTCATTCGCCTGCAAAAAAAAATAGCATTCAACACAAAACCGCAAATGAAAACACGAATAGTTGAATTCTTTGGTTGAACTTTCGAGACCTACACAGAAAAAAATTATTTACCCCATTCTTGATTAATTTTGGCCAGTACAATGTTCTATTGTAAAACTAACTTTAGGAAATAAGACTTGTTCAAAAACCAAGAAGTGCAGTGCAGTGCATGCAGTTAAAACTACCTCCCCTTGATATTAAGACTGCCAATAAAAATAAATAAACGAGGAACGTAGTGAAAATATCCAGAGCAAAATAATATCTAATATCGACGCGATAGCGATCTCGGACCGACGGTTGCGATCTCGGACCGACGGATCGCGGGTTCGGGTCTCGCCTCGGACATCGTATTTGTGTTCGTCCTTTCACTCCGTATTATCACTATACCGTACCTGTGAAGATGCCATGTCATCTTCACAGGTACCATACTGTTAAATGCAATTGTGCTCGCTAATGTCCTAGATGTTGATGCGACCTAAACTAACACAAAAAATCTGTAACTGAAAGTTTGTAGAACAAACGTCTTGCGAAATGTTTTCACGGCTAGGAACGAATATATTAATCAAAATCTTGTTTGTTCTGGAGAATAAACTGCAGCACTTCTAGTTTTGACTTTTGCCAACGTTCATTCACGCCCTTCTCCGTGTACTGTCAATGTCTATTTATTATTTTGTCGTGGTAAGGTAACGTCATTGCTGATTATACTACCTTAGCATCGTATTTTTAAAAGGAAAACAATGTAGTATTCAGTTTGTACGTTATATTATGTTTGTTTCGTCTAGGGTAAAATTTCTCTAAATCCACTGAAGAGTTTTTCCACCAGTAGGGTACTAGACGGTCATACGAGAAGAGTACATGCTTTATATTTAAGAAAAAAGTACTTTTTGTCGCTTATTGGAAAATACAACCTTCTGTTTTTTATTTTATGAAATTCCAAAAATGTATTGTCATTCTTTGTTCTCTATTTTCTTCTTTCTGAACTGTTTCCAAAAATTTGTATGAGCACATTTGAAAACATCTTCGATTTTATGTTAAAATTTTTTTGGGAATGAAAATAAATGCTCAATGATAAAACCGTTTCTAAATGTGGTATTATTAATTTTATTTCACACGTAAAAATCATGTTTCAGATAATATTCAACAAAACCATATAAAGCATGAGCTAAATAGTTATTTATGTATCATCTAGGGTGTGAAGTAGATGTTTTAGCTCCGAGAGCGACTTGCAACACAGTGGGCCTCTGGCCCCAGGGGTTGAAGTCGCCAGAGGGGTAAAAACAGCTAGCAACGCCCGCGGTGCATACCAAACTTTTTAGTTTACTAGTTTGTTGCTGAATCGAACAAGAATTCGCAACGTTTATACATTTGCCTAGGATCGAAAATCAACAGAAGCATTACAATCTTCAGTTGTCCATATGACTTCAGAGAAACAAAAGGGTGTGTACCTAATTACTATTGCATAATCGTGTTGGACTGATTTGTTCGCACAAAATTAAAGAATATTGCGAATTTCCTGTAAAAATTCTCGCTAAAGATAAGTCACGGACAGTTGCTTCAATGAAAATCTCGAGAATATCTAAAAATGATATGGTGTATTTGAGAGTTATATGGAAAATAATAGTGTGAATTGCGCTGATGAAACAGTACTTTTAGGCGTCTACTTTTTTGCCTCTACTGCCGAAAGTTATTTAGAATATTTCATAACATAAAAAAATAATATTTTGAGGATATTAGCCAATGTGCCTTATTACTTCTAGTAGTACTACTACTATGCAGCATATGAGTCTCTAAAAAGAGGTGTTACGTAAGAGTGAAATGTGTGTGAAGTGAAGTGACTGATAGAAACTTCACAGGAACATTCCAAAATTGCAATTTACATATCAGTTAAATAAAATAAGGTTTGTAACGAGTTATTTTGCGTATTTCAGCATTATGCCATTTATTTATTGTATTTTTTTAATAATTTGAACTTTAATAAATCGAATTCATAAAAATGTTATTTGTTTCGTTGGTAGCGGAGCAGGCATTTAGTATTCGAAAGGTCCGCGCAGGCATAAAGTATCAGAAAGGCCCGCAAGGGTATTAACAATACCGTTACGTGGTTTGTTTAAGGAACGTAAACACACAGCAATGTACTAGGAAACCATAAAAAACGTTTAAAACGGTGAAATATTTATTTGGAAAATTAATTCAGTTGCACTGCGAAGCACTGCATGCAATCATTCAAGGCAGCAGCGATCGAGGCCAACACCGCAGGTTAACCCAAAGAGTTATCTTGCCAGCAATTCCTATCCTCGCATAGAGCGCTGCCAAGCCGAAACGGCAGCAACCCTACTCACAGTCGGATGGTAATTAGTCTATCTCACTCTTAAGCCCTTTGCAATCCCAGCCAGCTTGTGATCTCACAGGCAATTTATGATTTCACAAGGTAAGCTGGTATCATATAACAACCAACAAACGTGGATCTCACGCATAGTAATCAAAATCAGAAGCTTCTGCACGTATAGTATTGACTGAAAGCAGATAATTAATACATCAAGATCAGAAAACACGTCACATTCAGGAGCGGGACCTGGATCAGCAACCAACGGTACCGACCACCCCAGCCAGGCACCGCCAGCACAATCTTCAGCTTGTGCTCCTGCAGCTCCGATCAGCTGCTTGCAGCTCTGATGATCTGAGCACTGCTCAGTTAAGCTAGAGAATTCGAGCCGCCCCAAAACACGCCGACTTCAGACCAAGACGCGCACACAAACCGAGCAGCCCTGATGAACCCCAGGAGCAGCCGACGCGGTCGGATCAGCTACCCACGCAAACACATGAGCCACGCGCGCAGCACACAATCGCACCGCTTATCGCGTCTACGGAAGCTGAAGTCAACACTGCACCTATTATCGCGTCTAAGGGGGTTAAAGCGAAATATCTCGCTTATTATCGCGTCTAAGGAGGGGTGGAAGTCAACACCACATCTATTATCGCATCCAAGGGCGTTAAAGCGAAAACAATCCTTATTATTGCGTCAAAGGGGTTTAAAGGCAACACCGCACCTATTATCGCGTCTAAGGGTTTTAAAGCCAACACCACCCCTTTTATCGCGTCTAAGGGCGTTAAAAAGCCAACACACCGCCTATTATCATGTCTAAGGATGTTAAAGACAACGCCGCATCTATTATCGCATCTAAAGGGGTTAAAAACAACACCGCACCTATTATCGCGTCTGAAGAGTCAAAAGCTAATACCGCGCCTAATATTGCGTTTACACTAATCGCTCGTAGCGGCAAGCGTTACGGCAACGCCTTACGGCTCGCGGTGGTTGGGAGGTCGCTGGGTCGATTCCCGTCGGGTGCCAGAAATGTGCCTGATGTATTTAACATTGGCGAGTTGGTGGCGCCTGTCGAAATCTTAATTCTCAGGTCGATTGCTCTGATCAGAGGTTTCCGGGTTTTCCATGATCGCTTCCAGCCAGGAGCGGCACCCTAGAACACGGGCCACGGACTGCGCGGGATAGTTTCAGTCTATTCTGTCCCCATTCCCCATAGTTAAGGCCGAGCGATGAACCAATGTTTTCTTCTCGTATGGCCCAGTCCACTGATCAAGAGAATTTCCGACAAGCGTCACCAGGATAATGGCGTTAAAATTAATCAGCGTAATATTTAATGAATCTCACTTTCAAGTCAAAGCGTATTTTGCCATGACAAAGGAGGATATTAATTTAAGAAAATTGCATTGATTCTCGAACGATATTTTCCGATATCATCTGTTTAAACACTTGCGACAAAAACCTTCAAAGGCGAATCAACTCCTCTATGATGAACTGTGTATTATGGGAAATGTGTAATTGCATTGGAGTGGGCAACAGCTCATCACCACAGCATTTTTAAAGCGACCTTAAAGTAGCATAATAGCAATAAATTATAACTAACTTTGTGCAAAGGTTTTCTCTACATGTGTATGGTTTGTCCAGAAATGATAGAAATTCAACTGAATTATATTCATGTTATGTTTTATGGTTAGGGCATTGCTTTTGATATTTTTGAAAATGATGCATTTTTTAAAGAATGAAACTTTTGGTAATATTTTGTACTTTATCCGAGAAACAAACTCTGAACCCGTTGAATGCCGCTTAACGTTAAAAAACATGGCCAGCGTACTTCCATAAAAAAATATAGCATTTTGACCATGCCCCAAGGGCTACTGGCAGTTCCAAGTAATATATAACTATTTCTTAGAAATCGTTTCATGCCAGAAAGCCAACACGGGAAGTCGTGGACGGACTCTGTTTCGAGCGGCCGCCACGTTGAAGCCGATTTTTTCATTGCGCGCATTGCTGGGTGCGGTATTTGTTACATGGGTTTTTATAACCTGGCAGATGACGTAAATCAGCTGTTACGGTGCTATCCAATCGGGAGCTTAAAGTTCCCCACATTGACGTTCCGTGATGACATTTAAGCTCCCGATTGGATGAAACTTTCAACAGCTGATTTACGTAAAGTGCCAGGTTATAAAAATTCAAGTATAGTACTATCGTTCTATTTTCAATAAAATAACGTCATTCACATGGCAGTGGATCACACGCTTCACTTCGTGAATCCCGTAACTTCGGCACACACAACCAGTATTGTATTGTATTGAGTGCCACTTCTGTAATACATGTGGCTAAATCCGTTTTAAAATATCTGTTTACTTAATGCATCTCCATTCATATGATCCTTGTCGTTCATTCACCTTTCATTAAGCTGGTGTACTGATAGGAAGTGAGCGTCTTAAGACGAGTGGACATCACGCTCCGCTCATAACTAAAAAGTCACTAAAATCTCTCAAAGTTCTTCTAAACATTAACAAATATTGTATATTAGAATGAAAAATACTATGCTGGTTATGTGGTTGTTCATTAAAAAATATTTTATAAATGCATTTCCATTTGGAAACGGTGAAAGTCATTGTTCGGAAAAAAGTACAAAAAAGTACAAAAATGACATTCTTTATTAAAAAAATAGGTTTTTAAATATTTACTTTTCACACCGCGGCAGCTCCATCTTACCTTTTCCAGAGTAACGGGGATTCCCCCGAGCAAAACTCTTGCTGGTCGCCCCCGAACAAATTCTGGAGAAGAATTTGGGTGGGGGAAGATTACAACAAAAAATTTGTTTATCCCTGACCGCGAAAACTAATTAGGGTCATTATATTATAGAATTTCGTTCAAAATACACATTAGAGAAAACCGATGCAGATAATCGTGTTAACGAGAGTAATTAATTCTTCAGTAACTATGTTGAAGAAACGAACAAAATACCTTACAGTACAATACTCAAAATGAAGAATTAGATGATATACGAGCAGAGTACGCGATTCTGGCGAATGTCATCCACACATAAGGTAAACTGAGCCGCAGTCTCCACAGTAAAATATTCTCCTCCAGGAAGTAGTTCATCAACATTCAGCTTCGCCCAGACAAATGGAAGAATAAAGTTTACTCGCAATATTATCACCAAGCCATTGAAAGCTAGGAATCAACTCTGACCCTAAAATGTTTAATGCTATTATGGCTGCTCTGCGATTACCACGGCAAAATACTCACACAAAGATTCGGAGGAAAGAGGCGCAGTAATGTTGTGAGATAAGCAGACATATTTGCATGGGTTTTCCTTATGTGATAAAGATAAATTGCCTTGGACTGCTCTGCGGCATCGTTTGCTCCACCACAGCGATTGCCCGTGCCCTGCCAATGTTTGTGATTCTACAGAAATTTAGATGACAGGTGTTCCCGCAAGTTAACCACTCCGAATGGCAATCGTCAAGAGTAGAATGCCAAAACGTTAAACGGGAGTTAATTAGACATGGAATTAACCGCCAATAATCACGAGAAAAAGCACAAATGGTAACTAGCTACAACTTCGTAATCATTAGTCGTAGAAAAATTACAGTATGAAATTGTAATTAGTATTAACACACTTGTATAAAGTTTACGACACTCACTCGTTCCTTGCTCAAGTCGTATTATCTTCACGCTTGTGTAGTAATGACCATCATTATATTATCGTTCCGTAATATATCCTCTTTCTATGAAGTAACGAACGAGAAAGTAATGTGAACATACTTCTTAGCACATGAACTTCAAGCTTACAAATAAGTCTTTCAAAAACAGCTTAAGGCCGTATTATTCCTATTATCACGAGTCTATCTTTTTACAATTTTCGAAAACGATATCCAATTTTAATACATCGAATAGGAGATGATTATCTTGAATGAAAGTGAATCAGGATGTTTAAAAAAATGGTATATTTCTCGTTCATAGTTCTAAGGTACTGGCACGCCCAATAAACAGGATTCACACACACACACACACACACACACACACACACACACACACACACACTTTTTTTACAAGTACATCTAAACATTTTCACTTAACAACAAGAGAATTGATAAGCAAAATTAAGTAAGAATAACCATAGAATCTCATGCTGCCTTTCATAATATTCCAAAAACAACTCGCAAAGAAGAAAGTACTGATGTCTGTTAGAAAACTGACAAATTTCTAGCATTGTCATCACTACAAGGGAGTTCTTAAATTCTTTGTAAAGCTGTAACTTAGCGCACGTAATGTAAAGGAATGACGTTGCGTCGGCATTTTCTTCAATGTTCACACAACTTCAGCGGGAGGCGTGCTAAGTATTTTATCGTTAGTTCTCATCCCAGCGTCAGCACTTTGCTCGACTCTGAACAGTCAATTTCCGTTTCAGCGAAGTTGAAGTTGCTTTACTGCCAATCATTCAATCCCAAAAGTCCCAAAAGCCACAAAACAAAATTTGAAACCTGCTTTCATCTAGGTGTACAATACAATGTAAATATGATTTATAAATTAAATCCACGCGTTTAAAAAATTAATTCGAAACATTTCCAAGCTCGGGACAATATAATGATGCAGATGGACAAATAATGAGAATAATGATGGGCTAATGTTTCAATGTACACCGCGATATGCATAATCAGAAATTTTGATTATGAGAAGATGAGGAAATTCTGAGTAAATAACACAAGGATAATGTACCTATTTGTACCTGTTGTATCGTAAGACGCTCAATTTGTATTCATTAAAATCTTTATTAAATCACATTCTTTAACAACTAATATTTTCAAAATTTCACTTTGTGCTATAGTCTGTTTATATTCTATGCTTCTGGGGAACATTTTTTTTTTCTAATGCGAAAGTTGATGTACTGAAGAATTTTAGTGCATATTGTAATCATAAATGAATCAAACTTCAATGTTTTTCAACAACCTTTCAAAAACGTGTTTTATTGATATGACTTCAATAAGTTTCTTCAAATAATTGATTTCTATGCGACATGTCTTTTCTCCGACACTTCTAAAAGAATCTTACTTTCTTGCTGGATTGGAAAATTACGTATCATACATAATTTGGGACTGCCATAAATAGTTATTAAGCCTCATTGATAGACATTTGAAAGGTTGTCACAGTGCATACTGAGCTGATGTCATTCGTTATTTACTTCTGTAATTTAAAAAATGAATTATTTTAATTTTAAACTCGCAATACTGAAGAATTCTTTTTCTGAAGGATTTCACTCATTTGTCCCTCAACCCAATATTTAAGTTGGCGATGTTCAGAATGCTAAGTTTTTAAATAGCCAGACGACCCAAATGACGTATTCGGTTGCAGCACCTGCCGAGCGGCCAAATGTTACTGATCAAAACAGTCTTATGTCACGGACAATTCCATCACGTGTGCATTTATATTTCATTCTTTAGGAAGGCTAGAAGAGTTGGAGTGTCGGCGATTTGTTAAGTGATAACTGTTAGAAGAATTAATTTCCAAGGAATATATTTGTATCATATGTGATCTTTGTGGATCCTTACGACGCAAAGACGTAATTTTTGGCAATTTTCAGAAACGTTTGTAACCGAACTCCCATAGATTCGCAATTTCGAATAAGAAAACGTACAGTATTTTCTTCTCGCGTGTTCCTCCCCAATGTACTGTTAGTTCAATTATAACAATGATGTCGATCTTGCTTACTGGTGGCAGTAGCATGCCACGTTCATTTCAGCGCAACTAGAGGCGCTAAAGAAACCATCAGAACCCTCTCCGTTCTCCAACAACGATGGGGCTATTGAAATGTCGCAAAGGTCGTCAAATTATAAGACTTATTCTAATCCAACAAAAGAGGGTGCAAAATATTGAAGTAAAAATTAAACTAAACGTAACAAGAAACTTACTTTAATATTGATTTTTCTAAACCCTCATCTTATTTCTCGTGTAGTTCCAGAAGTACTTTCGCTATTCCTTTAGTGGAGAGGTGATCAACCGCGTGCTGTTGAGATTTCATTATGCCACCCGCCTCAAGAGTTTCACTGGTGGGAAGGAACTAGACATTACGAAATTATAATTCAAATTCTACGCTGAGATCTGGGTAACTTCAGAGGTTAGCGACTGCATTGACTCATTACCTGTCTGCAGGGCCGGTGTGACAAATCTCATCGTCAGCATGGAGGCTTGTAATTTTTCTTTCGCGCGTGTGTACTCGACTCCACTGCCACAAGGTAAAGTAAGAACTTCCAACAGCGGAGTATCGCGCAAAAACGGTGAAAGCGAACTGATTTAGGCTACGGAAAGCACTAATAATTAAAAGTAAAAAACACCTCCCTACACGTTTGTGGAGCAACAGGTCAAATACTATTGACTACACAATTATTACCATTTCCGTTTCAAGCGAATACTTAATGCATTATAAAATTTCTAAATGTGCATTACGATGTCCCGAATCACTAATCATTCATTACAAAGAAATCGTGGAGAAAATATAATTATCACTTAAAAACTGTTGTGACATGAGCACTTCAAAACCCATTATGTCTTGGAGGTAATAGATTTGGCTATGTTGCTCCTTAGTTAGAATTTAAAAACTGCGGAAAACCTTTTTAGAGAATTCTTAATTGAATGAGGAGCTAAACTCCTAAGAATAATGCCCTAGAACTGGTAACGTACCGCAATGGATCCCTTGTTTTGCGCAGTGGCCCACTGTGCGTCTTTATTAGTTCCTACGGGAATAGCAGCCTGGAGGGGGGGGGGGTTGGATGTGTCACGATAAACCAATCAGCATCAAGGCAGTATCCGGTTAAAACCTTAATTTTATGCTTTTGGAGAACTGTAAAATAACTTTGAGCCACTTCACACAATTATTTTCAGGTTACGGCTGACAGATGCGTCAGTGGGTGCGATGAGCAACATATCAAAATGTAGTAACTCCACAACTCATTTCAATTTAGTTTGTAGCAAATGCTTAATATATTTAAAACTCGTTCATAGTTTTGTGACTGAATCCTGTCCGAATACATTATTTTAATGAATCGCTTATTCTGATTCTGATTTCTATTTCTGCACTTTTATTCACTAGGTACATTTTTACGTTAGGATTCTCTTCCAGCTTCACGGTCCATAGGCTGAGTAGGTTTTCTTTTGAATGAACGCGTCCGCTCACGCTCGCACTGAGGGCAATGCACGGTCTTCATGGACCATGACCTGAGACGCATCCAAGGGGGGCTCATGGGGCCCCCTCCCCCTAACTGATAACGTATATTCAGAAATAAAAGACTTACTAAGTTTTCTGTGGTAACGAAAGGCATTCAATACCACACTGGAATAGGTAAAAAATAACTATAAATTAATATTTTAAAAATTCAGCTCACTAAATGAAAAACAGAAGTCGGTTAGACACTACACCTACAACCCTCTCCCAAAGGAACATCATACTTGCGCCACAGATAATAGCACATATACATACGGATAATTCTGCTATTCTTCATGTCACGAATCACCATTCATGTTTTTGAATTCACCTGTAGCCGATAACCAACAAAAGCAGAAAGCTTAGGAGCTAGGGATAAACCAGCATTTCCGGTTGCGCCGGAGGGCGGTCACGCATGGCAATCGTCCTTGACATGACAAGAGTCCGAGGACACGACAAGGCACAACTCCCCCCCCCCCCAACTCCGAGCGAAACTCCAGAGAATGAACTCCGCGAACTAGCTGGGAATGTAGAACGCGTATTTTCAGAACCCCTCGCCGGTTAGGGTGCTGAGGCCGCACGCCGCGGCGAGGACAGCCGGAGAGAGACGGGCAGGGCGGGGGAGGGGGCCTAACTACGGCCTCGCGAAACGGCCCTAGCGCACGGGACTCGGCTCGCTCCAAGGAAGTGCTTCGCAACGCATCTCCTCACTGGGTCGACAGAACGAAGAGAACGTAATCAAACGACCTACTTGCAATTGTCTAGAAAATTCGAGCAGTAAAGACACCTAGCACTTCTAGGAAGAGCAAATTAAATGCGTGACTTTCTCAGGAATTTCTTTCCCAAATCTCTTCTGAAAGATTCAAAAATAACTAAAAATATTCGTATAATTCTATCTGAACAATTTTAATTTCTTCCACATTATATTGTATATAAAACTTACGTGGTTCCGGATTTTTGGACGAATTATTTGCAAGTGAAGGAAATAAAATGTTCAATTATTCGTTCTTGTATCATAGTCATTTATGTTAAAAAATAGTCATATACTTCGATTTTTCTATGGTGGCCGATGACATTAGGTCGTTGCTATACCTCCTACCTCATAAAAGGAATGTATTTAATTAATTCGCGAACGTCCTTCTCAACGGGGCTAAAGGCCTCAGAAATGTGCTTACCACTGTTAAAAAGCTTAATTTTATAGGGCAAAAGGTGTAACCATGACCTAATATCATCGGCCACTACAGAAAAATCGACGTATACTACTTGCAAACGTTTTCCGTTTAATCCACTAGATGATATTTTTCTAATGTATTACCGTTTTCAAGCGCAGATTTTTAAATTCCTCGCTCAGGAATTTGAGTACAAAAATATATGGCTATTATAAAAAACTAAAAACGCTATTTTTAATGAATATAAAATTTTGTCTACACTAATCCGAAGAAAAATATATAATTTTAAACGTGTTAGTCAGATGCATGCCCTTCCGACCTTGTTTGAGATAATTTTCCTACGTCATCGTTGTCGGTTGCGTATTGTTCGTTTCGGCACGGCCGACTTCGCATTTCGGGCGTTATGAATACTTTCCAGTTACTGTTACTCGGCCAACGAGCGCTCACTCAATCGCGATATTTGTGCTGCTTCCGAGGAGACATGACGCGCAGGCCGAGGCACTCTGCGGCCTGACGGGGATGGGAGGGGAGGGGAGGGGAGGGGAGGACGGGTCGCTTACGTCTGTCTCTTCATCTTCGCAGCACTCGAATCGAATTGGCTCCTCCCACGCGCTCGGCCACGCTACGCCTTGCCATGCCACGCCACTCAACGCCACGCCACGCACGAGGCTGTCGACCACGCGAGCTATTCCGAGGCGCGCGTTTCACGGACGCCCGCCCGCCGGCCCGGCGCTCACGCCGCGGCGCGGAGGCGAAACGTCAACGGCCACTGCGCACTGGGCCATCGAACCGCAACCGAAGCGCCAATCCAAACCGAAAACCCCGCAGTTTGGGCGGCGTGGAAACCGACATGAAAACTGAAGCGAAACGTCACAAACTGTCTTGGAAGTGACCTATATCATACATCGCTAATTATCTGCATCTGCGTTCTAGTACGAACTTGCGCTTGGGGGTTCTGGATGTACACACTCTTACAACTGCAGCGCTGCCTCAGAGATCAAGAATGGATCGGAGGATGAACTATTTGGATGAGTAGGGATGAGTTTGAAGGATGAGTAGTTATCAGTTCATCGCACTACCCTAGAGATGGGCGAGGAAACAGTGCAGGAAAAAAAGAACATGCGCTCCATGGCCCTTTGTTACGTCCCGTGGCGTTGACTGGAGGCAACCACATTAAAATAAGACATACAAGTGATGAGCGCGGCAAATCACGCCAACGATTCAGATTCATGCATTGCATTTATAGAGATATATTAGAAAAGGTTGAATGATCTCTGAACAGTAACGCAATATTAAAAAATATTAAGAAGACCGTCAGAATCGATCGATTTATTTCACGTCACTACAGCATTGTTATAGGTCCTCCAATGCCCTAAAGAAGGTGTCGGCAACTCGCGGTCGGCAATGCAATTTAATGCAGTCGAAAGACCCTGAACTTTCTTGATCATAATAGTGAATTAAATTAGCATGCATTGTTTGCGATTACACGAACAAACACATAAAAAACGTTGAATATGAACAGATAATTCTAAAGCAGCGGGTGTGTTTCAGTCTTGACTGTAAAAATGCAACAGCCTCCTTTTCTTAGACAGTAGTGTTCATGGGTGGAATGGTAACAATCTTCGACAGCACTTGCGTATGGGAGGTTACCTTTTCTCACATTCAAAGGAACAAGTCTATAATTCGATAAAGACGTAGAAACATATCAATGCACTTATACGAACGTGCTTAAAAATATCGAAGTTTATTTTATTAAACGCGTCCATATGCAAACCGAAATATGGCAGAGACTGTCCTTCCCAAATTGTACTGCTCTTATTTTTTTAAACTAGAACAGTAAGTGCAGTTATTGACTTGGATTGATTACCAACAATAGCTACAAAAGCGAATGCTGGAATATGCAGGATTATTTTTTCTGAAAAAAATTAATACATTAGGTGTTATAAACTTTTTTTTTTGGGGGGGGGTATTTAAGATTGCATCAACTTCTAGGTCATTAGCGACCACTATTGCTTGTAACGGTATAGTAATTGTGAGGATGTCACGATATGAGGATGATAGGGGTGAAAGGACGAACACAATACAACCATGGCCACCGGATCGGCCATTATAAACCTCTGCATAGCTAAAAATGCCAACTTATGCATTGTTTGTATTTACTGTCTTCATAAATACAATTGTGGTGTAAAATAGTCACTGGTTTCTCGTAACTAAATTATTATGGACCAAATTTATATGTACTAATAATCTATGATATATGTGTGCATTTATGCAGTATAACTGAAAATGCACATAAAACGTACCCTATTAATTATGATGTATGCATGATGCAGTTTCACTAGTTTTATGGACAGTACACTCATCCCGTTACTTTACTCTAGCTTAATCGCTTAGTGACTTTTCGAAGGGCAGAGTTAGTATAATTAGTTTCCTGAATGGAATGCCTCCCTCTAAACACATGTAACAATCTGCATTAAATCCGCATTTGAACACAATTCCGTAACTCCCTTAGCAGCCGCTTTTATGCATAAAGGAGGAAAATTCCATTCTTTCTTGCACCCCCATTTCGCTCACATTTATAGAGCAAGCCCTGTCTGCGGCCTGGAGTTCAACTCAGTGTCCATCAGCAGTGATACCGATCTTCAAATGTACTTTAAGGCACATCATACAAAAACAATCGTGATACCCTGTTAAATATCATGCATTAATCCATATACAATGAACTACGAATATAGACACACATAGGAGAGTTAAAATTTAAGTTTATAAAAATAAATATTGACGAAAAACGTTTTTAAGCAAAATACGCAGAATTAGCAACTTGCAGAAATATGAAACTTACTAAGAAAACAGGCAAAATATGCAAGATATACATAATAGAATCAAACTTAAATAATTGGAAATAGGGTGTTTCATACACATACTTTCTGGCAACGGGGGGGGAGGGATATGTATTCCATTGAAATGCGGCCACTAATAATTAAACATGAACATCCCAGGCTTGTTAAGCAGTATTATTTTTTTCTACGTCTTTTATCCAGCCGACAGCGGTTACTCTTTACATCTCGATGAGACGCATATACGACTATACACTTGACACCAACACACTTGCGGGCTCCTCTGATCTGGAGTCAGCAGAACACGAGACCCTCCGTGACAACACAAACATGAGAGACGAGGGTCAAACAACGATGCCCACGGCGGGAGTCGAATCCGCGACCTTTCGGACCGAAGCGCTGAGTCGGTACACGTCCTTAGTCACCTCTGTCATTCAGATCGTCAAACAGTAGTAATAACATAATAAAATTCTTCAATTACAACTTAATATTCTAATAATAAATTTAATAGTTTAATTTGATAGTTCCAAAGTTGTTGAATAACAAGTTGCAAAAGTGAATCCTGCGAGCTATTGAGGGCTCGTCTCTGTCGGCGCGGGTGCGAAAACGAAGCCAAACCATTTAGTACACACGATTCTTAAGTTTGTCCGCTTCTCAGAACCATTTAGTCTACGTTATTTTGGGAGCCTTTGCGTACGCAATGCGTTAACATTAGCGAATAAGTGAAAAAATGTGAGGCTTTATAACAAACAACCCGTCAATTAACAAGACATTTGTTTGTCGCCCCGGGCCACAACACGCGAGATGAGAACAGGCAAGGCCTGGCTTCCGCCTAGGCGAACGAGGCAGCTGCCTACGGCACCAGTTTCACACGCAGATGATAGTAAAACGAGAATACAATAGGTGCACCAGCAGACTTTTAAACATTTTTTAAATATATAACTATGGAAAAGTAACTTAACTATTTCACTAGCTTTACTGCTTTTTAAATATATTTAATATACATTTTAAAATATTTGGATTACTGGAATAAGTGGAAATTATGAGTAGAACAGAATTATATGTTAAATATTTTTAAATTTTACCATTTTTTAATTAATAAAAAAGGGGACTCCCATCTATGACGGCCTACGGGCCGTGGTTCTTAACTCTTGTCTCTGGGAGTAGCGCGGAACAAACTCTGCGGTTCGACGCCCTTCTGCGCGCGCAGCGGCCAACGTCGCAGCGGCGGCGGCGGCGGCGGCGGCGGCGGCGATGACGATGACGATGACGATGACGATGACGATGACGATGACGATGACGATGACGATGACGATGACGATGACGATGACGATGACGATGACGACGACGACGACGACGACGACGACGACGACGACGACGGCTGCGTCCGCCTGTTCCGAAGCTCAGCGCGCAGCGGCGCAGTTTCCGCTACTTTCGCCCGGGGGCCCCAAACGCGAAGGGAAGTCCCCGGGCGCAACGAAGGATTTGCTTCCAATCACAAACTCCTCTTGCTCACTCCGCCACATTTTCTCCAGGTTCGCATTTCACCAGTGAGAGCGTAGGCTTCCGCGGACGGAGTCAGTATTTACTAGGCTGTCCGGGTGATGCCGCGTCCATGGCGAAGGTGCCGACGTTTCGGTCGCCGTTCTGCGACCTTCCTCAGACATTAAGCCCTGAGGAAAGTCGCAGAATGGCGACCGAAACGTCGGCACCTTCGCCATAGACGCGGCGTCACCCGGACAGCCTAGTAAATACTCATTTCACCACTTCGTGTCACGCATTCCCCATCATCATCAATTTCAAAAGCTCAAAATGGTGCGATATTCCCTTAAGATGTAACGATGCCAATGAAGGTGAAACGTCACCTAGAATTGTCAAGAAATGAAAGGTGACCGGCCGGCAATTGGAGTGAAAGAAAGAATTGACAGAGATGGAGGAATAGTGAATAGGTGAGCAGGTAATTCGAATGAATTACGGTCTCTGAAAAGCAGAAGCAGCAGTATGATCACTAGCTCAGGAGTTCAATTTTCTTTAAGCAACTTACATATAAAACCGTACAGTCAAATAATACCTATTGCAAAGTTGGTGATAATGGCTTAATTCGGGTAAAGTGTGAAAGTTCATTGATTCGAACCCCGCTAAGGGGCGCATATGTCTTTCTTGCAGATACTTTCGACCATTAAATAGATTGCACTCTCTTACATTTGTTATGGTCTTCCGTGAACAAAATATACAGCGTCTGGCGTAAATTGAACGATGATAACAAAAGAGGTCTTAGGTGCAGCCGACCCAGTCATCAAGAAAGAGTCATTAATTCGGATGTAATTAGGTACATGTTCAACCTCTTATGTGAACAAAAGTAGTTAAATACAAATAATGTCACAAGTCTATTACGGGCCATCTCCAGTTGCCTTTGGGAACATAGTAAACCCCTAGAAAAAAAACTACGTATCACTTTAATTATGCATTGCAATAGGATAGGGTATGCTGCATATTTCTGAAACGAAAACTCAAGTCAACTGAACCCGTTTTTAACACTAGCGCCGATAAATAGTACCAGTTTTTCCTGGCTCGCCGTATTCAACGCTTTAATGCAATATTCAAATTTGTGCGCGCCGAGATAGTTACCGCGACAAGGAAGGAACTCCAGCACGAACACAGCTAGGAACGTCCAAGCGTCCACTTGAGCGTGTGTTCGCGGGACTCTGTAATTAGTGGCACATCTATTCCTACCTACCCCATCCGGCACTCCCTGTCCCCCCCCCCCTCCCGAGCGCTGCGCGCTTGCCTCGAAAGGAGGCGATGCAATACGAAAATTCTCGTCGCTTCACGCATGACCTGGGGTGACGAACACGGGTAGCCGCTTTAGCTTTCGGAACGTGCCGGAGCTTCAATAATACAGCCGGGAAAGCGGAGCGGACTGGAGTGGAGCGGAGCACAGCGGAGCGGAGCGCTGACGCCCCTGTCGTCGTCGCCACGTTCGTCACGCTGCCAGAGCCACTGCACTCTGCGCTTCCCCCACCCCCGCGGGCGGCAGTGCACGAGAGCGGCCGCGCGGGCTAATTTGTCGAGTTGAATGGAAGCCGCAATCAAGACTGACTGGGCGGGCGAGCGAGCGGGCGGGCGAGCGAGCGGGCGAGCGAGCGGGCGAGCGAGCGGGCGAGCGAGCGGGCGAGCGAGCGGGCGAGCGAGCGGGCGAGCGAGCGGGCGAGCGAGCGGGCGAGCGAGCGGGCGAGCGAGCGGGCGAGCGAGCGGGCGAGCGAGCGGGCGAGCGAGCGGGCGAGCGAGCGGGCGGGCGAGCGGGCGAGCGAGCGGGCGGGCGAGCGGGCGGGCGAGCGGGCGGGCGAGCGAGCGGGCGAGCGAGCGGGCGGGCGACTCGCCGGAGTTGGATTCGGGGCCGGACTTCCGATTCTGAGAGTCGAGGGGAGAGACGATTTTTCGCGGGGACGTTGGGAGAGCGTATTCTGAAGCAGGATAACATTTTTCGTATTCTATTTCGCGAAATAACTTACTGTCGTTAGAGCACCATCAAGGGGGGAATTGTTTCAGATTGTAATAGAATGGTTATACCCAGATCAGGGCGTTTGAGGAAAAATCTCTTGAGAGGTTGGTAGGGACACTACGGACGTGTGACGATACTATGATTTCCCATCACTGGCATATTGGTGTGAATAACGGCAATGGCGCCCAGGCGGGGTAGGGGGGTAGAGTGTTGACTTTTGGTAGGCAGGAAAGTAGTGCCTTTGGTACGCAATGCTTGTGTCATTTCAAATGTCAATAATATCTGTGTGGCCGCTAATTTTTGCACACAAATTAAAATTACTTAAAACCAAAAATTGAATATGATTCACGTCAGTTGCTTTCCAATATGATGTCCTTGCTCTACAATTTACTTTACACATGTTTCAATAATGCGAAGCCGTGTCATGGGCTCCACCGTTTCCATTTTTAGTTTCGCGTCAACAATGACGTAATATCTGAATCGTATTGTTTGACTTACCTTTACGGAGAGCCAGAAATATTTAATTCGTAGTTCATTAGATTATTGAGAGTACTAATTGAACTTTTGCAACGTATTATTATTATTATTATTATTATTATTATTATTATTATTATTATTATTATTATTATATTTTATGCACTATTAAACACTGAATTATGTACAATACGAACAGACATTGCGTTATAAACGCGAAGATACATTTAAATTAGAAATAAATTTTGACATGTACATATTTTTGTCAAATATGAAAGTGGAACTAAGAAACTATATTTTCATTAACACATTCTAAACAACAAAAACATTTTAAAGCGTTTCCGATAAGTAAAATATATTGCCGTCGTATAGAAAACTTGTCACGGTACGGTACCGGAGTACGACATTAAGAACAAGTAATATTGTTGTTCAAACATTAAACAATGAAATGAAAGCAAATGCTAATATTGTCGTTTTGTTTTAATAAATTCTACATATTATCATCCCCAATGTCCGAACAAAAGTTTGGACACGGGGAACAGTTTAACAGTTATATTTGATTGTTCATTGTGCTTTGTTTTCTTAGCTCTGATGAAGGAACAATGCATTCCGAAACGTGAGGAAACTGTAATATTCACCTGACCGACAATCTATGAACATGGAATATTAACACGTTATCGTGATTTGCAATGCAAAACTTTTATGAGAATGTAATGCGACAGATGATGCAATAGTAGATTTCGCGGGAGGGGAACGCAGAATTTCGAGGAAATCTGTCGGGAATCCGCTACAAATTCCACAAGGAGTACACAAGAAATGCATCAATATCTACATGGAGTGACAGGAGACAACCCCCAGACTCGAGAGGAAAGTGGAGTGCGCCCTTGCTCCGTGAATACAGCAATTCTCGCGTCCCTTAAGAAATATACTCGTTACCTAGTAAAATTTATCTGAATGATCTTCGAAGAGAAAAAAATTATGATCATAAGCGCTTCCCTGTGTTTGTACGGTCAACCGCGGGTCCCATTAACCATTTATTTTGACGATCAAATACCGAATGTTTAACTCTGTACGTTAACAAAAACAATAAGATATATTCCTATTTTTTTACATCATATTGCAATATCGAAATCAATGAAGAATTGTAATTCTAACAATCCAGTTTATCCCCATCTATTGTGTTTCTCCCGTAGTGACCGTGTTTCTCTCGTTGAGCGAAAGCTGTGTTAACGAACTCTTCCCGTAGGAATATGGGACTATGATCAGTTCATTAGGCGACATTTCTTTCGTTCACATGACCATACGAGAAGTGCATGTTTGATAAGATTCAGCATTACACAAACAAATGTGTGCCACCTCTGGATTCGCAGGCTTACTTTGTGTTACATTTTACATTTACGTACATACATCTAGTTGAAATAGCCACGATACCGACCGTACTTTAACTAGTCACAAATTTCTTGGCACCATTTCGTCGTGGTTAAATAATTCATAAATCTACAAACATCAGTCCATTCCTACGCAATCGCATCGCACTTTTTCATTCACGAATCCCTATTCACTATATTTCCTCGAATTTCCAAATTGAATATGGCGTGGGTGTCGATTAGTCATTCTTCGCACAAATACGGAGTTCTTGTTGAGTTACCAGTGAGCACCAGGCACACAACGCGGTTCGACAATGCTACTCTTTTAGAAGAAGAAAACCACGCATTAAAAATACTGTAATATTTATTCATGTAAGCACGTTCTTTATTGCCTTTTTTATCTCGCTTCATTTCTCCAAACGTCACTATTCCTATTGAACATATTTTAATTAACTAGAAGTGTTAACAGCCGCATACCAATGCCTTTCCGGGACCAGGAGAACACCAATGGCGCAGGGGGAGGGAAGTCGACGCCAGAATGCATTCCAATGCACTATGTTCTAATATAAATATTATGGCACTTCAAGGTTACGTGTTGGAAGGAAAGGGGAACATTGTTATCCAATCGCGAGCCCCAAAACAAAAAAATTGTCGTAACGGATCTCCCGATTGGATGACAGTGCCCCCTTCCCCGTTCAGCCATCCTTGAAACTTTTAAGTGCCACTATATTTAAATCAGAGTATAAATGACGTATTTGTTTTATATATTTAAGAATTGATGATACATGTATATACCAATACACTGAAATCAGTTTCTACGCGTTTGCTTTAAATATTTTTAGTTCTAGAGATTTGCCAAGGGCATATATATTTTGAACATTTTCTGTACTTTCCTTTCCGCGGGGCAACAAAATTGTGACTTTTTTAAAAGGACTAGTTCAATTATAACTATGTTGCTCCGATTGCACAACTGTTTTCTACATCGACAGATACTAAAATTAGATTTTCACGTGATTACGGATATGCTTGACTGTAAGAGAACGTCGGACATTCCTCGAAGCTATAACGTATGGAGACGGTATTTGATTTATTTACGTATTTATTTAAATATTTATTTATTTATTTATTTATGTATTTATTTATTTATTTATTTATTTATTTATTTATTTATTTATGTATTCATTTATTTATGTATTCATTTATTTATTTATGTATTCATTTATTTATTTATGTATTCATTTATTTATTTATGTATTTATTTATTTATGTATTTATTTATTTATTCATTTATTTATTTTTATTTATTTATTTCAGTAAAGATTTGTAAGCATTGGAAGATGAAATTAAAACCAGGGGTTCAGAAAGGTTCTAATAATAGAAGTCCTAAAATATGAAGCAGCAACTCCTCAACTAAACAAAGATACGAACAAAAACGACGCTGGGAACCATCGATGATCCTCTCATTGGTATGCGACTGTTGATATATTAGTCTGACGAATGTTAATTTCGTTCCGTTTCGTTCATTATTAACTTCTTTTTTCTATCTTTCTGAAATGGACTTAGAAAAGAGTCTGTTCATTACGCCTATGAGAGTTATTTTCTGTTCTAGATATTTCGAGCCACTGTTCATTATGCAACATTCCAAATGAAGAAACTTACAAGATATTATTTCATGGTATTTCAACTGAATCTAAAACTACCCACGTTGACTAACTTCATGCTTTCTCCATTTAATTTCCAAGTTATAATTCAATGCAGAATTGGTTAAAGTATGAAACAATATACATTTCACTGGTTCAACGCACAACATTAGGTGTGTATTACTCAATATCTAGTGAATCCACTTGAATTAATTAATTACATTATATATTACTTATGATTAGTAATCTTCAGTGATTGAATGTACAGTTGGGAAGAGGAATTTGAATAATAATAATAATAATAATAATAATAATAATAATAATAAAGCATAATTTCCTATCGACTACTGATCATCCAGTAATACTTGCATCAGCGCTGCCTCCACGATCCATAAACACGCTGCAGTTATCTTGGCAAGACAGCGGAAGCAACAAACAACAGTCATTCATTTCGTACTTCTAATTTAAGTTTCCTGCAAAACCTCGTCCGACTTCAGTTTTTTCACACGTCATTCTCATTATGTCTATCACATATTTTGAAATGAAGATAATGATCGCACTTAGAGCTTCGAGCGCAAGCATGTGTCTTGGAATAAAAGCGGGATTTAATTTGGACTCCCGGACACTCAACTTTAGGGGAAGAAGGGATTTTCTTGGGGCTAATAGGTCAGCGCATCCTAAGAACAAACGAGGGCGATGCCGCAAGTAGGTCGGGAGGAGTTGGCAGTGTACGCCGTTGCAGTGGTCGCTGCCAGACACCGCTTCGTCTTCTAATTATGGCAGAAGGTGCGAGGGAGTGCAACTGAGACTCAATTGCATTCAAGGATGCCCCCATAATTAACCACGCATTCTTTAACCTATAAATTACACCATCAAGGACTAAGCACGAAAAAAAGGCGGAAAGTAAAAGAATGAAGTGTACGCTGAATGCAAATTCGCGAAATTTGAAGAACAATATGAAAAGATGCAAAAAATGGTTTAACAAGAAGGTATTCTCCGACAAATCTTAGAGAAATGCTAGAATGCAAAGCAAAGGTGAAGTAACAAGTCTCACAAGACTACTCGGGAACATATTTGTTTCATTGTCCAGAAAGTGATTAATGGAACGTAATGGGGGTCCACAGTACATTCCGCTCAGTGTACTCACGGGCATTTCTATAAGGTCGCACGATTTCTCCTTTTTTCAGTTTTGTTCATATTCGTAGAAAAAGCATGCGCATTTGTTGAATTAAAAAAGATACAAAATTATTTTATCATAACACATCACTTCATGGATACCGTGGCAAACACTACTTGCTTCCCATTTTGAAGCTAGTTGAAGCTTCCCATTTTGAATGTCATAGCATTTTCTTCCGGCATCAATGAAAATATCTGATTCCACAACAAAATAGCATTTTCTTAAGTGAATTACAATGTTCGACATGATCGTAGTATAACCTTGAGTTTGTTTAAAAAAGTAACTGCAATTTATATCACAAATTTCAAATGCGAACAGAAATGAAAAAAATGGTTGGTTGGTTGATTAGCGATTCTGGGCGCGTGAACTTCTAAGGTCAAAGTCCCGTAAGTTTAGTGTGTTTTAACGCGGAAGGTGACTGTGATCTTCCCCCGCTGGATGGTGAGTCGTCTACCGGGAAGTTCCCCAACCAGGGAATATCTCCCACTAGCGGGACATCACTCCAGCCGGGACTCGCTATAAACCCCCGAGTGGTCTCCCAGCATGTGTAGTAACTGTACGTCAGTAAGGGGTAGGATAAGACCAGGAATGGGAAAGAAAGCGGTCTGTGGCTCGTTTGTTAGGGTACTGTTCCGGCATTCGCCTGGAATGGATAGGAGAATCGACGGAAAACAACCTATCAGAATAGCCGGTCGCTGGAATACTCTTCCAGACATTGACAGAACTCGACCTAGCTATCTAGCCAGTGGCGAAAATCCTCCCGTCCGGAAGCGAAAATCCAGGAACTCGGGAAAAAAAATAAAACATTTAAATAATTTCGATTTTGACTGAAAATGCAACAAAAGAATTGATTACGTTATCTCGGTCATTCTCATAACTGCGCGTAACTGAATTCTCACATCTGCTGACAAAACAGCTGATGTGCGGCGACAGCAAGGTTCCATCAAAGCCCGCAATTAAATGGTTGTTATTCACGAGTTGCGTTATGGAACAGCAACTTCTTTGATATTCTATACTCGATATGAAAAATAGAAAAAAATACGAGATATTTCAAAGTTACTACTAAATATGAGAAATGAGACTCGCGTTCACCACAGTATCGCCAAGGATTGTCGTTGTCCCCATACATTTCATTAATGTGAGCAAAAGGTATTTAACATATTATTCTATCATATTAGTTAATTATGTAAAATTTGGTAACAAGACGCATTGTATGAAAATATTAACTCTTAGAACCACAACTCCTGAAAAAAAATGTATCTCGTTTCACCCATTTCCAGACGAGATTACAAGATGGGGGAAATTTTGAATTCTTCCTAACATTTCATACGTATTATGAACAAAGATTTTAAAAAATTGAACAGAAACTTGAAACAATTCAGTTTGAAATTCAATATCGAATATACAAGAAATGGCACGTAACACCCGAAAGAAAAAGAAATCAAGATTCTAATACTGTCTATGAGTAGTTCGATTCCCCTCTTTTCTTTCGAGCGTCCACCTATCCGATTTCGCAGTTCCTGCTGCAAAGTAATACTTAATAAGAATGTGCCGTATGTAGATGCGATAGAAAGCAAGAGTAGAAATTACGTTCATTATCTTCTTTTGGAGCAAGAAATGAAGAAAGGTAGAGTATGTACGCCGTTCAAACAATTTCATAATACACTAGCTCTTCGAAAACTTTGCTTTCATCTACTCATTTCGTAAAATTTGACTACTTATTTGACTCGTCATACACGATTGTAATTTTATATATGACTCAATAAATATTATTATTATTATTATGATTATTATTATTATTATTATTATTATTATTATTATTATTATTATTATTATTATTATTATTAAAATGTCCTAGGCTACCACTATATTTTATTACCTTTAAAAAACAGTTTAGTTATTCCATGAATTGTATTGAATAAACGTCATCTGTATCACTTTATTCATAACTTTTTTTGTTAGAAACAAAATTCATATTAATTGCTCTACTAAACGAATAACGTATTTACCCAATCAATTTTCTAAAGAGAGCACCTAAAGTTTTTCCGCGACGAACTACTTGTCACCTTGCGAGCAAAAATATCAGTTTATTTATGGAGAACAAATTTTATTTCTGTTGCGCACAAATGAATGGTCTATCTTTAACATACTACCCACTTCTCTCCAAGACTTTAAACTCCGTCCATGAACTATGCACGCGATATTTCAACTGAGTCATTTAAAATGTGTCTAGTATCAACCCAGATATTATGCGTATTACGATATACGAACTGGATTAGATACGTACAGTATTGTGGATGAATTTCACATTAACAGGATACCTTCTTCATTTTGGTTGCTAGAAAGGGTTTCTCCTTTTAAAATGACCCATTTACCTTGTTTTCTACGCGTGGAACGTCAGAGTCTAAAAGGATCTCTGAAATTCTTAATGTAACTTAATAGTTACCTTCGTGAAAAGTTACCTTCGAAGGTCATTTAGTTTTCCTCTATTACATAATAGTAAAAGAATTGAAATTATTCTGGTCAATTGTAGTACGCAAATTCGAGTAGCGGGAGAGAAAAAAATATACAAAAAACAAGAATAAAATAAATGTATTTCGGGCCAATGCTATTATAAACTTCGCCAAACAATTACGATTATCTATACAAATGGAGATTTTACTTAAAAATATAAGCGCCGCCAACTTCACCGTCGTCCCGTATATCCGGTTTACCATTATTCATTATTTTGTACACATTAACATGAAAACCAAGGAACTCTGTACAACAAATACCTAATCTGATAGTATGTTCATTGGAAAATAGAAATTTGCATCCTCTTTGGAATTTAAACAGAATGGATTCTAACAACACTGTTTTTAACATAAACGGAGTACTACCCAGTAACAAACTTTCTCAAGTGTATTAGAAGAAATGACACTGAATATAACAATGAATAACTATCTCTTTAGTTATGTACATGTGCATGTGCGACTGTGTGGAAGTGATTGAGTGTGTGGATGTGCACCCATTCAAGATTATTATATTACAACTATTTATTAATGACCAATAATTTAAACTCTTAATTAATCCTACATTGGATATAATAATCAACAATATTGATATTTTATGATTAAATATGTAAAGAGTATTACTGAAATGCATTCTGACAACAGAAGATCAGTGAAAATCAAAGAAAGGGTAGTAGGAAACTAGTCGGATACATGCAACATCTCTACATTTCCAATAAGGTGGGGTTTCTCCCTTACCCCTGCTGTACAATTTAAACAACATTCCTTCCTATACTGAAGTGCAAATGCACAAGAAAAGTAAATGCTATTTGCACATTTCTAAATAGCACAACACATATTAATGTGTTCACATACATTGGTATTGGTAATGGTAGTTTTGGGGTTCAAATAAATTAGATGTTTAAAAATGTACCTGACTGTACACAAAGTGTGAAAAGTGTTTTCTATGACAAAGCAAATATTTGTTTTGTTATTATTTTAAGAATATCCGAAGATTTTGACACCATTTCCTGATGAAAAGTGCAAGTGGTTCGTGATGGTCATTGGCATTTTTGTACATTGATTTTTTTCAACAAATTAATGATTTTCAGCAATACATGCACATGCTAGTAGAAAATATTTATATGTAATATTGTACTCACAACAGAAATGTTCTCCTTCTCTTCCTTCTTTGTTTTCTTAGTTTTCTTAGTTTTCGTTGTTTCACCACCTTCACTCTTCTTCTTCTTCTTTACAATTTTCTTTTCAGAAGTAGCTGTGGTAACCATTTCATTGTTCTCCAACTAATCAAATAAAATTATGTTAACACAAAAATAAATTTTACAAATATATTTCCAAACTAATGGTCTCCAGTAAATTAAACTGAAACAATGTACTAGTATTTTTTCACCTTAAAAGCAATGTTGACAATAATGTTAATAGGAAGATTAAGACAACATCCACTTCTACTTACAATCACACAATTAAAACAAAAATTTTAAAACAATGTTATACAATCAAGCAATTAAAAAATAAAATTAAATAACTTATAAAAATATGACACAGAAATTAATTAATTAATAGAAATTTGTCCAAACAGATTCAGGAAACTACATACTAAAAAGAACGTACTATGGAAAATATTCATGCTTTTTGAAAACATTAATTTTTAATTCAATGAACACAAAAGCTTGAAAATCAATGCAATTTATTACTTATATTAAAAATAAAATTTTTAAAGGATATTTTTGTCCTGAGATAGTTTGATGTGCATGGTGTATAAGAAGTCACATGAGAAGTTTCCCCAATATACAATTAATCACATTAAAGTAACATAATCACAATAGAATTATAATATCTGTGACCAATCTAATACATTTTTTGAAATTATTTTGATTTTATCTTTTAAAAATGCAAAATTGCATTATGCAGAAGTGAAACCATACCAAGAGGAAAATACAAAATTTGTTAATATATTATAGAATTATTAAGCATATAAGTACTCTCTGTTCAAAATGAATATCAAACCTGCATTTCATAATTGTTTGGGGGGAATGGTTTTAGTGAAATATTTATAAGCTTAAGTAAGGCCACTCAGAGTAGAAGATATTGTCATTTTAACATCAAAACTTCTTATACACCATGTCACTATATAATGGATATTAAATGTTAAATATGAAACTTACATCAGAGCATGAAGCGGAGCTAACTGAATCAGTATTAGTGGAACACACATCTACATCCTTTGGTTGGTCATGCAATGGGTCCTCTGTAGAGGCTTCCAAGTCTGTCTCATGGTTAGCATCATAGTTAGCCTCCTGATCTACAGGTTCTTCACTAGTAACATTTTCAACATTAACAGAGAGATCAAAATCATCCCTGCCATTTTCCTCTGCAGCACCATTAGAAGGAATATCTGCAGCAAAACCTAGGGTAGGATCTATTTCTGCATCTGGAGAAGCTAAATACCCCTTCCCTGACACCATTCCTGATTCCGGGCTCTCTCCTTCTTCACAGCTATAATCTATTAGATGATGGGCATCAATGCCATTTTCACCATTTGAAATTTCCACATTTTCTGGAAATTCAAGGTCAAGAGTATCGTCTACAGATTCTGTAATAGGTGTAAAAAAGTCTTGGAATGGCACATCTTCAGTGTCAACACCATTTATAGAAGGCTCTTCCGGAGAGGGATCTCTATCATTACTTGCAATTGGATCATACTGGGGATCACTTTTGTCAATTAAAGGCCCTCCCATTAGACCATCATCATCGTCATCTGGCTCTACTAGTTCTGTATCCCCCACTTCTTCACTCGCACTATCAACTATTGTCTCTCCAAAAGTACTACTATACTTTATAATATCTGCATCTAACGGAGAAATGGGGGACGAGGAACTATCTTGCTGACTATCAGTTATATCAACAGGTGACTTAAATGGTTCAAAATCATTATTGCTTCCATTTATATCAATAGTATCAAATGCACAATGATCAATACCATTTCTACTGGCATCATCAATTTCAGGATCAGGGTCTGGATCAACATCAGCATCAGCATCAGCATCAGCATCTGCTTCCTCGTCAATTACAGTAAAAAAATGTGTAGCATTTGTACTTAAATTTTCAAAACAACTTTTTCTTTCAGCCATAAGGAACTGAGTATTAACATCATACATTTCTTCATTATCACTGCAGGCTATTTCTGCCCCACACTGAAGTGTGTCTTCTTCAGCATCTTCAATATCCTGATGTTTCTCAATACTCCCTGATACTCTATTAGCCAGTTCTGTATCTATAAGTTCTTGTAAGCTCGAGCCATCACCTAACAAGTCTACTTCAGGTTCTTTGTGTAAATCAGAAGGCAAGTCAGGGGAAATTAGTGGACACACAGAAACATTTTCAGTCACACTAATACTACTTACAACCTGGGTGTTCTTTGATAAATCAGCCATTTTGTTTGAAATCTGCAACACAAAAAACAAAATCTTCATTATATTTTCTGATGATTATTTGTAAAACAAATCATTTAAGAAGTTTGTTAGAACAAATCAAAGAGTAAATAAATGAAAATAATTAATGCTATTATAAACTAATTTAATTAAAAAAGAAAGAAATCTAATTAATTAAAAAAGAAAGAAAGAAATCTAAAAATGTAATTTAGTGACATAACTGTATCACTACACACATTATTCATCTACCCATGCACACTCATCCACTTTCAATATTGTCAGTAAGTCTAATCTGCACCTTACACTGGTATTGTTCAGTTTCCTTGAAGACTAATAAAAAAAGGAACAATGATAAAGGATGATAAGCATTGATATTTTTAATTTGGCCATTCTTATTGTTTCTCCTGAAATATATTCATTTATCACATGAATCATTAATCAAGTATATCAGAAACAAGTTTCCAAAAATAAATTGCTCCTTCTGAGCAAATGAACGATCAGAGGGTGACTATTAGACCTCACAACTCTCCCTTCAGAAACATGGGCCAGTCCGAAAACAAATTTCAACAGGGGGGATTTCATTTGCCCTCTATAAATATTTTTGAATGTTTTTCGCTCAAAAATTTGAAATATAAAATACACAAATATGTTCATAATGGGAACACTATTTTGGATTGAGTAAAATTACAAAAGAAAATTTCAGCTCGGAGACTCATGGTCCATTTGCACTCCCCCCTCTCCCTCCCTATCCTCCACTGTTTGATACCAAAAATACTTCTTAATTTATTAATTTGTAGATTTGGTGAGGTTATCATTACGAATTTTAATACAAATATCGTCAACCTGTCAATGATTGAACATATTTTAGTAAACTTAATTGATGACCTTCATAGTATACACTTCGTCACACTAAGAGCCGAATCCAGCCAAATAACCAAATCCAACCAATTTAATAAACAAATTCATATTCTAATGCGGAATGTTGTTAAGGTGTTTTAAAGGGGTCGACGCCTAGGTCAAAATTCCGGAAGATTTTGCTGCTTGATGTATCGCTAGTGGACAACGTACGCGCTCACACACGCACCTGTATGTGCACGTACATTAAACATAACATTTATTCTTTGTAAATTGTAAATTTTCAAAACACGTCAAGCTAAAAAGGTAGAGTGAAGAAAGCAGCGTCGCCAGACGCACGCATCAGCCAGGTGGCAGAGATTCTAGGGTGTAGTAAGGAAGAGGCAGCCAAAATTTCCCTCGTTCTCATTGTTCTGTGTTTCACAAAGTTAATCAAAATTAGTGATTTTTAAATATTAAAAAAGTTTACGAACTTTTGTCTCTAACGTTCAAAAAGTAAGAGGTCGTCCATAAATTACGCAACTCTAAAGATGGGGGAGGGTGTTTGAGGCAATGTTACTCTGTGTTATATAGGGGCAGGAAGATATTCGATTAGTGTCACTTAACATTGATACCTTTTAACATTTTTTAAAAAAATTGTTGAAATATTTCCTCTTTTGAGTCTTATACTAAAACATTAAAATATTATCTAATTAGTTTTAGAACATGAATAATTTAAAGTTATTAGAAGTTATTACAGTGGAAATATTTTTTATCAATTTTGTACTGAATCTAAGATTTATACGAATAAAATATTCAAAACTAATCTGTAGTATTTTGAAGAATACAATTAAATTAGGGCAGTAAACTCTCGCCCATGCGCAATCCCCAATGGCGGTGTGTGCACGGCTTCTGATCAGAAATTTTCTCGCCTGTGCATTCTTTCTACTCAAAATATGATTCAATTTTATTGTTAGGTGCAGTCAGTACCAACACCTAATTCCGACTAACTCTCATAAATTTTAATACACACAAATTAAAATTAATACAACTTTCTTTTACTGAGCTATAATTTATTTTCACTTCTTGCATTTACAAGGGGGGTGTTGTCGCAAATATTACGTAATTATGTAGGGGGTTCGGTGTGCGAGTTGCGGGTGCATTACTGGGGGAAATGGAGTATTCAAAATACTTCAAATTTGCGGTACGTAATTTATAGACGGCCCCTAATATTAAATTTACTGGGTAACGAGTTGAAAATATATGAAATGCCAAAAAACCTTTAAAAAAAATTAAATTTCTCAAAATGTGGACACCTTCCAACTAATTGTTTTTTAAGGAAGGAAACCTCTACTCGGCATTTTTACTTTAATACCAGGTTACATACAAATGAAAACTAAACATGATTGGAGAAAAGAGACCCTATACACAAGAGAATCATCTTTATTTTCGCTGTTTTGAAATCTGTCATTCGCGAGTATTGCTTCAAAGTTAGCACATTCGGCCGCCTTTGTCGATTAATTCCCTGGTTACCAACAGAACTTTCAGGGCTAAAAACCGCTTCACTAAAGGGTTGCCCCCACACCATGTGTTGGAAATGTATGAGAATTAAAAAATATAAAGTAAAGATCACGACTTTACAGACCTTATTTACACTAATTTTTACAGTTTTACATTTTACACTTCTTGTTTAGATTGTTGTTGTCAATTTCTAACATTTAACCTATGTTCTCATGTTAAATTAAGTACGCCAATGTGCGTTTAAAAAATGTTCTTAACGAAAAGCAAACTGGACAATGATCGAAACTATATTTGATCCCAGTCTAAGTGTAGGAACACCTACCATGTACCAAAACGGGAAAAGACGATGCATTTTGATCAGATTAAGAATAAGACACTCATTTACACATGACGGAAACACCAAGAAACAAATGACCTAACTGCAGAATAGTAATAATTAAAGTGCACGAGAGAGCTGATTACTTACTAACATGAATAGTTTATTTGATATAGGAAAAGCATGAAAGATGAAGTACGTGAATGACATTTCGAGAATTGTCATGTCTTGCGACCTGAGTAGTCATCAGCATGACGAAGCATAAATGCTTGTAATTCGTCTTTGACACTCTCAATTAAAAAAGGATGCCGTCTTTATCTAAGTTAGACTTTATTTAAATGCAACACCTAAACAAAATCCATCAGACACTGATGAAAGTACCGGCGAAGTCACTTGAAAGTACGAAAAGTGTTCTCGCAATTAATTTTTTTTCTGATCCTGACCTAACGCTGCGCAGCCTTAATGTAGCCTCAAACCCAGTACCGGCTTAGATTAGATTGTACGGGACATGAACTAATGTCACTGCAGTGCCTTGGGCGACAGGTCCTACGGTTCAAGACTGTGGCAGGATTTTCGACACTAGTTAGACAGCTAGGTTGAATTCAGCCGTTTTTCTGAAGAATTCTAGCGGCCAGCATCTCTGATCGGTGATTTTCGGTGGTTTCTCCGATCAACAACAGGAGAATGGCGAAGCAGTGACGTAATAACCAGTCATGGGCCGCGCGTCATCATTCCTTCCTCTTCCTCGTCCTATCTTCACCCATTAATTACACACACACACACACACACACACACACACACACACACACACACTACCTTGTCTCGGTTTGAACGGTGCCCTGCTGATGGGAGATACCTGGTTTGCCCCTCCCCCCTCCCCCCGGAAAGTCAATGTGAAGGTCGGCGCCGGAACTCGGCATTCAACGGGGAAGATTACCACCCCCATCGCTAAAAAATCATGCATTACAATTTCGGGACTAATGACCTTAGCAGTTGACAAGTCCGGAAACGCTAATAAATCGATCAAACCCACTGACAGCGAAAAGACGTTTTATTCTTGCAGGCTACATAGCGAACTATGATTAGTAACGGAAGCAAAACCTTAAGAAGGAGAAGCTTACTGGAGAAGCAGCACTTTAAACTAATATTTTCTTCCACTCATCTTAGACCGAAGAGCACAATCAAAATGGCAATGCTTTAATTTTCCGCCTCATCGAGGTTTTGTGTGAACTATGTCATTGAAGTGGCATACAATTTCGCTTGAGACAGAACTGCACATAGAAGAAGACCTGTTGTCTCTTCAAACCTCTCCGAGCGAACACAATCTCGACCGGAACGTGCGCAATTCATGAAGTGGTGACGCCTGACAACGCGAATTCGCAGGAAATCCAGTTGTTTACACGATCACACTTCCCAACCGGTGCTTTTGAGCGTCGGTGAGCCACGTACAAACAACCGGGATTGCAACGACCACCTCCGCTTTTCTGTATTGAATCTCCTTCCACACAAACCAACAGCTGCGTCACGTCCAAGAAAACACTTGCAGCGTTTCCATGACAACAGATCGGGTCACGCCATCAGCAATCTAACGCTTCTCTAGCCGCCGAGCACCTCTTCCACTCGCCGTCGAAGATGCAGGGGAGGTGTTCGGAAGAACGAACGGTAAGTGCAGGTGCAAGATGGTGTATTTTCGTATCTGAATATCTATTTCATTCGTATGTAATGTATTTCTGAAACACTGTAAACAATAGGGCTTACTACTTAGGTTACAATGGCATATTTTCACACACTATTTATATTGTTTGAAATAAACTGCACCAAATAGTTTCTCCGCCTTCGCCTCCGTGTAAGCAAAGGCTGAGCGTTGAACTAGGCGTCAGCAATGCAAATTCCTGATGGGAAATTTGCTCAAACAAGCACTGAAGCTACACCAATTTGCTATGTGTTCAGTCTTTCCAGTGCACGAATGAAGGAGAAGAAATCCATTCCAGAGCTTACTGAACGCACGGAAAGCAATAAAAATCTACAATATTTTTTGTGTGAGAGTAAGGAATTTTATAATCTGATTAAAAAGAGTAATAAAAAGTTTAAAAGTAAAATAAGGTTTGGGTACATCAACATCTCATTCACCTTTACAACACCATTTAAAGAATTCTTCAGTATTTATATAGATGCTCCATACTTGTTTAACAGTATTTGTACGACTTCATAATATTCTATATTTATAAATATTCTTTGAAGACGCTAGTCCTTCGCAACTTCTGTTCAAATTCTACTTTTCATGAACTGTGTTTTCACTATGACATTAGGGCCTTTCCTCATTCCATCAATTTCAGTTTGATGTCTACCAGTGAGTACAATAGAGAGGTGGTATAATGAACGCTAGCCAAGAATGGTGCACTACTCTTATTGTTATTACGCAATCTGTATTATTCCTAAACGCAAATTTACTCGCACTTCTTATTACTGGCGCTGACATAAGAGAATACAAGAAGTATTACATGACCATGAAATATTCCTTTCTGAACTTAACGATATGCGAAACCTACATACATTCCGAAGATTGCTTCCATTCTTGTTGATATCAGACACCACTGAGGAGAAAATTGTCAACAGGTAGACACACAAATCGGTAAAAAATATTGATATTAGTATATCTACCACGAAAAACTGTTTAGCAAACTTTAGTGCAAACCTAGGTCTGAATTTTTACCGTACCATAAATTATGTTTTTCCCTAGCTTACACACATGTCATACCGCAGAGAGTTCAATAAAATGTACAAAAAACAACCAAACGATACATTCAATGGATAACATGACAGGAACAGAGTTTAGAGATAGGTTTAATAGAGATTTATTCAAGGGGTGAAATTATTTTCCTATAGATTGTAACATAAAATCATATGTGATGTTGGTGAGAACACAATAGTTATTGAGCTTCTGAAGAAATTTCAATATGTTAAGTCACGAATCTAATTTTCAGCTATTTGTTCATGTGATTGATTTATAATTTTATGTGGTCTAGTCGTGTCAACTTCTTTGGTCATTAGTCTTTAAATGTAGTGCATGTATATACCGGGAGATGCCGGTGTTCCCCCACATAGAACGTGCTATTCGGCGGGGGCTTGCGAGGAGTTCCTCCCCACAGGTGTCATTTCTAACGGTGCACCACCCCAGCTGGGATGAGCAACAGGGTTAGTGCATGTAACTAAGTGTGCGCGCGCGTGTGTGTGTGTGTGTGAGTGCGCGTGTGTGAGTGCGCGTGTGTGCGTGTGCGTGTGCGTGTGTGCGTGTGCGCGCCCGACAGTGGACAAGTGTGTGAGTAAGTAAGGGGTAAGGACAAGACCCAGAAGAGGATGGAAATATCGCGCGCAGACTGTGTCCCGTTTGTTAGAGTACTGCACCGGCATTCGCCTGTATTGATCGGAGAAATCACGGAGAAAACAAACGATCACAGCAGCCAGCCGCTAGAATTCTTCTCCATACAGCGGTTGCATGTCGATATCTAGCGTGTGTTGAAAATCCGTCGCCGATGGGACTTTAAATTAGAACCTCCCGGTCAGAGGAGCTGCAAAAGTAATTCGTACTTGCTGCCACAAAATACCGCAGTTTGTTTTATTTCTTATTTAACAATTAAATGCTAAATTTGAAACCAAATAACGTTCTTTAAATATTTAGAATAAACAGCACACATCAACCTAAAAAAAGGGCTGTATTGATTTTCATTTCGCTTAAAATAGAACTTTACCTAGGAAGTCACTTCCCCACAAGACTTAGAAACTCCCCATGAGCCCCTTCTATTTTACTTTCAAAAGTGAATGACAACTACGTGAGAGATAACGATACGCCTCAGTCACAGCACGATTGGCACTGAGGGGCGCGGAGAAGGCAGAATACCGGAGGAAAGCAGACAAAACTTAAAAGTAGAAAGATAGAGCAAACTGCTAACGAGGGTGGATAACGTTTCTTCTCGCCCTTGAGCTTACCTGACATGCGAAGAAAAACGCGACCAGCCTTCGGCCTCTCACGAACAGGCTTGCAGCTTCCCATTCCCCACTTACCCGGCCCGTCACCCCCACTTTCCCACTCACCACCACCAGTTTTCTACGCGCCGCCCCCAATTACTCGCAACGCCAGACGTTCTTCATGCTAATGGGCGATCAGCGAATTTCATTATAATAAGAATGGAGCGAAGAGCCCTTCACCCAAGTCTTGGTGGCACCCCGCCGGCGCGCCTTTCTCCGGCTCAGATATGGAACTCCCGCTGACAGCGAATGCAACTGGGGAAATGTCCCAGCTTTTATAGCAACACTGACTTTTACAATTAATTTCAACGAGAAAGATGAAATGAACTACATCTGATAAAACAAATATAACAAAACCAGCTCAAACAAGATGCGTTTCGTCTCTTTATTCTTAGCACCGTTTTATTCTACAGTTTGCCATTCATTATTACTCGTTTTTTGATAGATATACATTTTTTTTTCATTTACAAGACTAAAAGAACTCACGTTCTAATTTTTGTTTATGAACGATTTTTCTCATAGTAATCTGACTTTTAAAGAAATAGAATGAAGCGTTAATGAACTTAAATCAATCACACAGATTTACAGTTTTTTACCAAGATTGGTATTATTATTAACAAATATAAATAAATTATTAATAATAAATAAACCTGGCAATATGTGGCCTCTAAGGCGACGGGCAATCGGCTGGTCCTGAAGCGTTGCGAGTACTAATCTCGTCTAGTGCATGGATATGCGAGTGGTTTAGCGTGTTTGCCCATATGTGTGTATAGCTAAGTCTAAAAATCTTAACGTAGGAACAGAGATGGTTGGAAACAACCTAACCCATATCTTATGTACATGAAATTTATGTTACCATGAATTATCGCTGATACAGACATCCACAGGCGTGGTCCTTAGAGTGCAAAATTTCATACAAATAAATAATTAAATAAATATCGTCGTAATCCTTTTTCGTAGATTAAGCGTATCATGTGCAGTTCTCTTTTTTGTTCTGCCCCGTGACTGTTTAACGACAATGGCTTGCAGCGATAACGCCACTAGGAATTGAGTCACACTCCGTTTAAAAATTCAGGGCCTTCGGCCTTACGCCTTCCTTCTCAAGAAGTTACGTCATCAATGTTGTCACGTACCACACTAAGCAGCGCCTTATTCGGACAATACAATCCTATATGCTCATCGTTTTTCCATCACCCTTCCTTGCTAAGTGCTTTCGTTCATCACTTGTGCAGCGGTTAACCCAGTTCAGCAAGAGCATTTATCAATGGTTAATAAAATGTAATTCCTTGGGTACATTATTTATTCGGCCCTGTAAGATTAATAAAATACAATAAAAAGGAATTATGACTACTGATATGGTTGAAAAAAAGAAATTGCTACCACATACTCTTGTATCCATTAGCATCCGCGCTGAAACTTAACTTCGGTGCACACTGAATAAAATTATTTTTATTTTTAAACCTGATTAAAGTGCGGCTTTAATCAAACGTTTTCCTATGCTAAAGTATGTCTATGTTTACCAGAATTGAAGTAACTGCAAAGCGTAAACCAACAGAAGTGACATTGCGAGTAAAAAGGATGTTAGCATATTTTCGTTGCTATTCTTTAAATGTATATTCATTGTTTTATTATTTAAATTATTGAAGGTTACTTCTGGAATATTTATTTTATCTCCTGAGTTCACTTGTACGCATTACAAGCCAACTATAACCACGCGAACATTATTGAGGCGTTCAGGATAATCCTGCAGATCCCAGGCGACCTCCCATTTTCAGTTAGATGTACGACAGTTAACTCCTACCATATACCTACCATAAGCCGAAATATCAAATGAATTGGGGTAAAACTCTCAAATTTCACCTTCAACAGTTTGTCCAGAATGAAAATGAACGTTGGAAGAAAAAAAAAAAGAAAAAAACCTTTCCCTTTTCGTTCCTTTTCTATTCATTTTTTCTCAAAACGAACTTTGGTTGGGATCTGCCGTATTCCGTTTGTTCTGAGTGCCTCAATTATGCCCCTCGTGAATTAAGATCTACTGAAGCCCCTTGGCATATTAATAAGTGTTGCAGTAAATGTGAATGAGTGAATGCGAGCACTAAATTCTGTTTGTAAATAAATACAAAAAAAATTACGAAAACAGATTTACTTAGGACTTGCTTGATGTTATTTTAAGTGTAAAGTGCAATCAATGTAAACAAGTGTATCCATAATACGAGCAAGATGTAAATACCATCCACTGATTTAACATACTACATTAAGGAGTACAAAATTGTAAATCAATATTAGTAATTATTACACATTTTCCAGGCTTAACAAAAAGGTATTATTGCGTACTTTGGACGCAACATAGTGATGCTACAACGCGTAACCAAAGTGTACAGAAGAGCTGCGAACAACCGCATTAGTAAGTCTCCCAAGGAACAGGTAAGTAGATAAATGAAGAAACAGATACGCCATTAGTTATAAAAACAAGTCTCGCCACAATCTTTGGATGCGACGTCGTAGTTCCTGTAGCACTGGCTCGTGAAATTCTGCCCAAGACAAAGCCAGAATGGCAGGCAACAAAGGCCCACAAGAAGCTTCATGAAAGAGAACAGTCGTGTGACGCCAACGTACACGGAAGTCGTTTGCTCGAAACACCCGCCAGTCTTTTACGTCGCATGAGCATGAATGCATGCCCTAAGGGAAGTACAAGAACTTCCGCGGTTCACAAATAGACTTAGACCGGATGTATTTCGCCAAGTCGAAATGGTTTGTATTGGAAGATCAAAGCTTTTATATATCGACTCGAATAAACAGGAAACGAAACCCACCGAGATTTCGAAACAAAAGTTGTTAAACCAAGGCGTTTAGTGATATCAAAGGTAAGAATTTGAAGGCCTTTGATTGTGTACCCACACACTTCGCTCTTTCCGATTTGTATTGACTTGATAAAAAAGCCTACAAGTTTACCACGGTTTTTCGAGGGATCACATTTTTGTAATAACTACTTGTACTTACAATTTCTCACTGAACCCACACTTGCAATATGATATACATGCAATCTTATTCTACGTATATAAATGCACCCGTGTCTTAAATTTCAATTCCTGGTATAAGTGATACATGCAATGGAAAAGTATTTTTTTTCTTTTCTTTTCTTTTCATTCTTTTTTTTTGGGGGGGGGGGCAGACTTTTCAGCATGTATTTGCGTTTATTTAAGTCAGGTATATCAAGGTCGCGGGCAAGGTACAAGATTTGTAGAGCTCGCAGGCACCGCGTTCAGAGATATTGGTGCTCGATTTAAAAGTACAGGTTTAACCAAATACGGAGTGGCAATACGTCACAGGATATCTGGACCATGACAGTCTTTGGGAGAAGTTACTTGAGAGTTACAATCACAAATTTAGCTACATTAATTTCCATTTTCTTTCAAGCAAAGAAATTATCCATTAAAATGGAATAATTCATCAGTCCGATTTCAAATTCTCAATTGAGAGGAAAACGTACAAATTTGAATCAAAAGTATCTTCATTTTGTAATCCTGTGAACTATCTACGCTCAGGTTGTAAGGTTTAATATACAAATATTGTCTGTTAAAAGCGCTGTCCATCCGTACGCGAGAATTTTTAACTTACAGAGACTTGTTAACTTATTTCACATTGCTAAATAAAATTAATAACACAATGCAAAACGAAAACAAAGAAACAATTCGCCATTCAAACATATTCCTTACTTGTATATATACTTAGCAAAGATGTTTATATAAGGGATAATTTAATGAGTAAATAAACACCAAATAGTAATAAGTAGTGAAGAATTTAAATATTATAAAATTCTCGATCATTTGAAAGAAAAATCTGGCAAACATATTTTCGTATGAACCCATTATTGTCAGTTTCGCGGCGCTTCAGCTTGCGCATGTACACCCCTTTCTGCATTTTAAGGGGAAATGAGTGCGAATCCGGGGGAGGTCGCCCGTGCCCGTAGAAGCGTCAGGCTCCCCAGGCGGGCAAGTAGCTCGTGCGGGAGTGGTTTGACATGCATGATTTAAGTGATAAATTTCTATTGATCTGTAATCCACGCTTTTAAATTTTTTCTCATACGTAAAGCGCATCATTTATCAATTTTGTCGACTGCGGAAGTCCCCTCCATCTGGGTCCTCAAACTGCAGTGCGCGTACCCCCAGAGTGAGGCGACAGACAACATCGATGGGGAAACATGAGAAATTTGAAAAATAAATTAAGATCACCGAAATATTAGCGTTTGCTTGCACGTTCACACCATTATTAGCTATATAAATTTAAATCACGACAAACTTAATTACAGTAACAATATTTAAAAACTCGTCATTTACGGAAATTTTATCGCGGGGACACACAAACATTCTAGTTCTGTGCTGGTCGTGTGATGAGTACAATCTTAACAAAGTTTTGAGATTCTCCGCCCTACATCATTAAGGCTTGTCATCGTCTTTAGTTCAGCCTTCATTCTTACGACTCTGTTCTCGCGGCTGCCGCGCGGCCTTTACTTTGAGCGGCATTTTAAGGCGGTGCTAAGGAGGTGCCAGAGGGGGGAACTATTTTGGGTCACTGACGCCCTTTCTGGCGATGGCACGGCGTGGCGCGGCGTGGCGCGGCGCGGCCGCCGAGGCGGTGGTCGGGACAGGATGGAATGGGACGGAACGGGACGGGTCGGGACGGGTCGGGACGTTGAAGCGCAATTTCTGCGGGAACAGAGGCTCGCTGGCGGAAAGCGCGCGACCCACGCCACCACGCGATAACGCGCCGCTCACGGCCGCCCGCTGGCCTACCTAGGCTTGAGGGGGAGGTGGCGTCCATAAATGACGTCCGCAAGTTATTTCTAATTTCACCCCCCCCCCCGCGCCACGAATAGTATGTCCTCTCCTCTGAATGGGCGATCGTGACTATTCTGACACCCTCATTTCCACCATCTATATTGTGTATGTATATATTATATATAGGGTGGACAAAATATCTTATGCCGAAGTCGACCAAGGGGCCCGGCACTGCGCAGCCTTGCGCCCGTAGAGTTTACGTGAGGTAGCTGTGCCCGGCTACACTGAATGCCGCCTCGAAAACATTGTTTTACTAGCTTTTAGGCAGGAAAGCTCGCCATAAAAAAAACTTGCATACACATATTGTGCATGAAAGTACAAAAGGAAACCAACGAAACAGTTTAGTAACGTAGCACAACAAACATCTGAACGATTGTAATCCACAGTTCGCATTGGGCTACCCGATGATTTTTGAATAACGACGGTAAGCGGAAATGGCTCTACTGTGTATGCACAGCGTCTTTTTTCACGTGTGTCTCGCACATAATTTCGACGGCTGTCGCGTGCACACATTTCACGCGAATCCACACTTCGCGGACGTTGTGTCGTTTGAGAAGCGATGATCCCGAGAACTCAATGTATCCTCTTCCTAGTGTATTAAAATTACGCGGTTGCGCGAGATACTTTCTTGGGAGCAGATAATTTTTGTGTAGGACACATTCGATTGATATAATTCTACTACCCATGAGTTTTTAAATGCGGTATATGCGCCAGTGACAATCAAATGACACGTCAATGGGTTTCACGTCGTGGGGTATGACTAGACCTATAGAATTTTAGGCACAAAAAAGGAATGATTTAGACACTATTACCCTAAATTGTGTAACAAAATTATGAAATTAGGCACTATTACACATGAAAAGTGACGTTTTAGTGACTTAAAATAGGCTACAAAATGATTATACCAGGCGTTTAGAAATCATTAGAAATGAAAGGTTATGTTTCTGGCATCTAATACTAATCACAAAGGATTAAATTAGGCACTTTTTATTTTACAGGCAATTCAAGTATTTTACATTAATGAGAGTGACAAGCACATTATTTTATTCACTTTCATTTCTTTTCATTTCATTCAATCGTTCAGACTTTTCATCCTCTTTCTGTCAACAGCGCAGTTACACCGGGAATGGGCGCGATTGCCTAAAAAGTGCGAGCAGATCGGAGACCGCGCGCACTCCGGGGCCCGTTTGTTGGGGGCCAGCATTCGCCTGGTGCCGGTCGGTGCAACCACGGAAAACTACCGGCCTGAGCAGCATGCCTCTAGAATTCCCTAGAAAGCGGCTGAATTCGACGAGCGACGACGGTGTGTCGAGAATTCTGCCTCCCTTGGGACTAACTAACCCCAGGACCTCCTGGTCAGAGGCACTACAGTAACGCATTGACGCTCTGAGCCTCCTCAGCCGGTAGATAAAAGATGTGGCCTAATTCACGTGAAATTATACAAAGTAAATTATTAGTAATGGCGTCATTACATAAATCGTATTCAATTGAACAATATTTTCAAACACCGATCTGAATTTTTTAATATTTTTTTAATATAATGATTTTAAGAGTTAATAGGATGTTGGTCCGACAAATCTTCCCCTGTCATTGTCCGTTAATGTAGGACTTAAAATCTCCCCCCCTTAAGCTTGTGGACATCTTATCAACGACCCCTTGGGCCAACTGGAGTGCATTGGAGAATGCTGAACTCAGTCATCCACACTACCACTTTGAGAACGTGTCACTTTTTGGGCCGACTTCCTGTTCATGACAGCAACGGCATGATGCACATTAGACTATTTTGCCGCGTTTACCCTCGTTTTCATTATTAAAAAAAATATCTTTATTTTCCTCAGTAGATCTAGTAGTTACACAAGCTTCAGCTTCTATCTCGCATCTTATGTGTGGATCTATAATCGACCACGTTTTAAGAGAACAAGACGTAGGAGGCAGGTGATTAACAAGTTGAGGTTACGCTGCTCAGTACAAAGCAGAAGTTTCGGTCGAAAAATAGCCGATTTTCGCAGCAACATTACGTTACTTTCCCTTTACAACGTAAGTACGTACTACGGCGAGAAAGCAGAAATTCGGTCTAAAAATAAGGTCTTTTTGAAAAGCATAAGTAGTTTTCGTGTATTTTGTGGAACAAACGAAGACAATTTCAATTTTATTTCAAAAACTGCTGTAACTTTTTCTTTAATATTTTTCGAATACAGCTCATAACGGTTATAAAAATGGCGCAGGGGCGATTCTCGTTGAACGTTCTTAATTTTAGAAAATTGCGAAAGTTTCATATAATGCGAGAAAGTATGTGCATCTGTCGGCCATTAATTTTTCAATATTGAGGGTCTCCGTTATTAGAGAAAGGCCGACATCTACAGGAGAACTGCACGCAGACGGAAGAGCACAGCGAGACCATTATATATTAGCTCCAGAGGAAGAGGAAAAGAAAACCGGAAACCGCAGTAAACGGCAGCCAGTCGGTGCCTAGTCGCCTGGTCGTCTGGGCGCCATGCGGTTACACATCCCCCCCCCTGCTCGACCGCGCCCCCGCCGAGCGCCGACAGAACGCAACACCAACAGCGCGCCCAACAGCCACGATTATTTATTTTGCGTTCGGCGTTGATGTGTGGGAAACGGGCCAAGATCGTGCCCTCCACTGCTACGTGCTTCGATACAAGCAACTCACAGCACCCTGAACTAACAACTTCGTTGTCATGACGGAATAATGATGACTGACTGAGGATCCGTTCCCCCAAGATTTCAACAAGCCTGGTGAGGATTCCAAACGAAATACACAACTATAGATGCAGCGAGATCGTTTTTAAGACTAATTCCGACTTTAACCTGTATTTTGTCACAATAAAATTAATCAAGCCCCACAATGCATCAGCATGGTATGAAGCTCTAAGTTCGCGGTTAAAAATTATTAATTACGAAATATAAAAAATGCATACTACACAACATCTATTCTAACCCGAGAAAGAAAATTTATCGTGATAATTAAATCAAAGTTTATTTTGATTTAATCATGTCAAGGACAATTTGACAGTTATCATAGTATTAAATTTAATATAACAAAATCCTAATTTCCGATTGATCAGCTGTATAACCGTCGAATCTCTTTTTATTGTATGTTCTTCGAAAATATTACAGTAGAAAATTGCGTATAAAGTTTCATTTGCTTGTTTCAGCTAAGAAAAGAAAATCCTGGATTAAAGTGAACGACTTTCAACAAATTTTACATTTTAAAACACGACTGATCCAGGTGAAGCAACGAATGGAATTAGGTTGTACGGGTTACAATTTTGTTTGCAATACTATAAAACCAAATCTGCAAATCGTTCACCGATGCAAATAAGTTGCAAAAACACGAGAGCAAATATGTACAGTTTTCAAATGTTGCTACTCACGCATTGTTGATACTTTTCTTTATCATTACCATATGTACAGTGAAAGGTTGGGGATGAGATTCTGGAGCTCATTTAAAACGTGCGCAGATTATACTTTTCCATATGTCAGAGTTTTTGCGGTTTTTGTCTTTCTTTTTTTGTGTTTTTGATTAAAATAAATCAAATCCCCTGTAGTACAAGTTAAAATATACATGACATGAAACTGATTACATTTAATATACCACAGTATTATTTTGAATTATTTCTGTACAACGCAGATGGCAGCCTTCGACCTTACCAAATGTCCTACTCAACAAGAAACCCATACAAATCTTCCGAAGTATCCATTAAAAACTTTCGGCTTAAACCCGCCGTCGCCGACACCTTTCTCTGTATTCGAAGCTGTCACTCGATACCGCACGGCGAGTTCGCGCAAGAAGTCAAATCCCTCTCGCAGCCGCGCAGCGCTTGACCCCGGGAGAAGGCGGCGGGAGGCGGCGGGAGGCGGCGGGAGGCAAGCGGCCAGGGAAAGGAGACACCGCGCCCGCCAGAGAACGCGCGAAAACGCGTGACCGCGGCCCCCGCCGCGCATTGGGATTCACTGCGCGCGCGCAAGGTGAGGTGACTGCCCCACCGCGTGTCTCCAATACCCGGCCGCACGCGCCCGCGCCTCCGACGCCTCCGACGCCTCCGACGCCGCCGCCGCCACCACGCACTGGGCCCAAACGCGAAAGCGGCGATCACGAATCTTTATGACATAATAATAATAATAATAATAATAATAATAATAATAATAATAATTATTATTATTATTATTATTATTACTATTATTATTATTACTATTATTATTATTACTATTATTATTATTACTATTATTATTATTACTATTATTATTATTACTATTATTACTATTACTATTATTATCAACAACATAAATTGTAGATGCATTCAGTCATTAGCTCTGATCCTGAGAAAACTGGTATTACCCTGGAGTAGATTTTATTTTTAACTGACACCTAACTTCTTTAGAAGTGAATTTTGGTGAAAATAATTACAAAATAGTGAACGACGTTGAATTGTAAAAATGTTTCTATCATAATTTGAACTATTATGAGCAATTCCTAGCACGAAGACCCTACACGACTGAAGGTAGCCACGGGTGTTGTCGGTAACAATTCAACTATTTGCAGTTAATTTACACATCTGTAGAGTGTGAGAGAGAGGGTAATTATTCCGCAGATCATTAAAACGTGCGCAGATTTTACCATACAAGTACGTTTGGATGTTTTTTGTTAATAAATAAGTTTTTTTTAAATCGTACATGACTTCGCAAACACTTCATTCCCAAAAAGATGGTTCTCCTGATGTGGGCAAGAGGTCTTTAAACTACGACAGAGAAACCAAACCTCCAAACCGCCGAAATCATAGATAATCTTTATCATTACGTACACATTCTATGGGTTGCGACAAAAATAACTGTTTACATTTGTTTTGTTTATATTAATTTCGATTACTGTTTGTTTACATTAATTTGGATGAAACTAAAGTATGCCTTTTTTCATTTAATTCAATTCAACAATTCATTTGCACCATAAAATTCATTCGTTTCCATTTGCCAACTATCAATGCCTCCCTAAAATGCTGCCAACGACAATTGTGAATGTTTAAATATAGCGGGGTCAAATAAATGATGTAATAAGCCACATCTGTCTTCAATTCCTCCCAGAGCTCGAAATCAAGAGTTTCTTATTATGAGGACAAACTTACACCGTCGTACATACAATAATAAATTTGAAAGCAAACGTATATAATTCATGAGCTGAAACTAATTGTTCGATAAAACATACAATATTTAACTGCAATTTCTTGCGACTAATTAATACATTGATATATTTTACAAGGAAAATTATTTTTTAGTGAAAACACAAAAAGCGACACGAAAACAATTTTTTTAATACAGAATGTGACTGATTAATACTGTAACTGATTTTCAACAAATTAATAAATAAGTAAATAAAATTATATTTTAAATGGACTTCATTCTGCAAGACTGAAATACTGCTCCAGAGACATTCCAACACCTCTGGAAAAATAAGCGTTTGAAGTAAATATACACCTTGGAAAAAGTAGGTGAACATTAATTTTAATATTTTTCTCATTTAAGATTTGTATTGCTAATTTTAACAGCGTTTCTTCGTATGAAATGCTCGACTGGAAGCCGTGCGTAAATGCGTTCTTTGCAACTCGGGTGCCATTCCGGACTACTGTGCGTCCCCCCCCCCCCCTGCTTCTGCCGCCGCCTCCGCCACTGCCGCCTCCGCCAACGCGTCCGCATCCTCGTCTTCTTCTCCTCCTCCTTCTCCCCCGCTGTGAGAAAGAGTAGCCAAGGAAGCGGGAGAGATGCAACCGGAATTTTAAGCGCGTCCGCCGCGAACGCGGACACCTCTCACCCGCGCTCCCGATACGCTTTCTCGTGCGCTGGGCGCCAGCTGTTCACCTTTCCTCCGGGAGCCCCACGTCCCCGCCCGCACTCGTACCCGCTCCCGCCCCCGCTCCCCACGCCGCCGGCATTACGACACCGGCAATTGCTCATCCATTGAAGCACTTCGTTTTTCCATCTCCAACGGGAAGTATCTTAGGTGCTGCGATGCACATTCCGTCTTCCTGGCGCCGATCCCTCTTCTCGGCATTTTCACTGCTTTCTCTTGCAGGTCGATACCTCGCACACCATTCCCCTGCATTCCTGAGTTTCATTTCATTTAGTGCGAAAACGGATCAATACTACTTTTAATCGCAGTTGCATTTACCTTCCTTTAACACAGTTTTTTATATATTTTTTTTTATTTTTACTCTTGACTGATAAAGCGAAACGCACAAATTCACTTTCATGAACAAATTGTTCTTTGTATACACTACTAATAGTGACTGTATCCTTGCTTCCACTTACGCAGATTGAACTGCCGTTCTCAGTACACGCTTGCCTGGTTTATTGTTCCACTAGGTCATGCGACAAGAAGAAATTACATTAATAATGCACGAGTGAAATGTCCATTATGTGAACATACAATGCATTCAACAGACTGATTTACAACAAAAGAAAATTACAGTATGAATGCCACGTACAGTGCACAAACGTTTACATCTTCTTTTCAGAATGCTAAATATTTTGCTAACGAAAACAAAACATTTGAAGTCCAGGAAGAGTAATACTGAAAACTTTTGCCTGCTCAAAAAACAACTTTAGAATCTTTTCTTCATTAATGATTCTCGTTTGGTTCTTCGTAACACGCATTTTACATGATGCAACAAAGAACCGTTCATCGAGAAACTGAGTCATATGTCACTAGGGTTAAATCTTCTGATATATATTTCTTTAAACCAGTAAAACTTTAATTTTAAAATCGCGGGCATACACAGTTTGATTTGTAAACTAAGAAAGTTTCTTTACTGGGGTCTTAAATCTTATAAAAGATAGTGTTGCAGCAGAAAGATTTTTTTACTGTTCTGAGAGAAAAATTATATCGTCAACTATACGATTTGAGCAAGATCACTAAAAATTAATGAGAAGATTCAGTCCTGCTTCTGTATGAATTGCAAACATGTAACTAATTTCTCGTATAATAGTCTAACGGTCATCAAATTTCGTTGTCAAACATTCTCAGAGGCACATAGTTTTTCCACGCGTCACCGTTTCACTCAAAGTGAGGTTCTGAGAACGTCAGCTTTACGGGCGCTCATAAAGTAGTGTTGATCGAAGCGATTACTTGAAAACGGGTCAGCCGCGAGAAAGCGACGAATCAGAATTCACGAATGAACGTATTTTCTACGTGTTTACCGCAGAAAACCAGGGACGTAATGCAAATATGTAGCTGTCAAGAGCTGAATACACGTCAGAAAACACCTACGAACACGCACATAGAACAGTGAACCCGATGTTAGAACGTTTTTTCTGTTCAAGATACAGAAGGTTACAGCAGAAGTCCTGCAAAAACAATGCAGGGCCATCCGAGACTACTTGGAGCAAGCCTAAGATGCAAAAATTCGAAATTTTCCATTTACTTTGAAAATTCCATTGTACTTATTAATTATGGGAAAGTAACTGCTTAGCGGTTATTAAAGTTAAGTTAAATTTGATGATTTTCAATGTTCATTACGAAATCGATAAATTTATATGAAAATAATATTCAGTATTACAAAAGAAATCTTATTACCAACTCTTATCTTTGAATGTTGCCAAATATGTATCGCAAGATGTAGACCCCTATGATATGAGAACTCTGCAACTATCTAGCGAAAATTGACCAGTTACCGCAGTTACCTTTTACTACCACGAAGCATTTGAGAAGGATTGCTTGAAGCAAGACTTCCCATACGGTCTGTACCTCTGACGCCACACCTCAATGGTTCCGCATATGGTGATCAGCCACAGCCCAACTGACTGTCGAGTGGCATTCAGTGGTGGTCAGTGATTAGTCTCGCTTCTGTCTTTGGCTGTCGGATCGACGACAGCACGTTCGTAGAAGTGGTGAGACGGCAAACTCATCCCTGATTCTTGAAAGGTATACTTCGGTGGCGATGGGTGACGATGATGCAATACAACTGTCATTCGTTAAGGAATACAATGCCATCGCCAGTGCGTCGTTTCGTCTGCGAAAGTATTAAGAAATGGGTCATGAACAATTAGGTAATCGGTATGCGTGTGATAGCTGCTGTTCGCACATGGCTGTAGACGTACAGTCCTTAATGCGCCACGCCATGCGTCCTTGCGTTCTGTTCGTCGGTGTGAAGGTGACAATGGTGCAATACAATAACGGGTTGTGACTCGACTAATATTTAGCGTGAAATTAGATCTGAAAGAAGAGTATATAGATAGAGAAGACTGTTTCACTCCAGAATCCTCATTAAGTACTCTGTTGGTTTGGAGGGTTACACAATTCTGGTATCCTATGAACCTCTAAACAAACAAAAATTTGTGCCCAATATGCTTCAGAAGTGGTAGATCAACTATACTTCTACTTAGAGACTAGGGAAGGATCACTATAGAGACACACAAAACTTTTATATATATATATATATATATATATATATATATATATATATATATATATATATATATATATATTGAAACACAGAATGTGTTCCCTTACACTAATTAAAACATTAGTGTAAGTAATCAATATGTATTTTGGACTGCGCGGTACGTACGCCAAGCGCTGCGAACAACGACGGGAGCTAGCAACGGTCGCTACCGCCACCGGTGCCACCGCCGGGAGGCCAGCGTGAGAACGTCGGTTACAAACCGGGCAGCGAGCACGTGCAGGCAGTCGTTGGGAGAATTGCGAAGAGGACAGACGTTAGCGGAGCGGCGAAGAGTTCGGACATGTGGCGAAAAGCTCGCCGTTAGCGCAGGGACAAAAAGGGAACATGCGATGTGTTCGTAAAGCAATAGTAATTGAGAAGCAGTAAATAAGTGAAGTAGATAATGAGAGTATCATTAGAATAAAAGATTCGTGTTGATAGAACAATCGATTGCGCTTGTAGTAATTGGTGTAGTGGAAACTTTACCGAAACTGTGTGGTAAGGAACTGGAACCAGCACGCGTGATAGGCGCGGGTTGAGTAATTGAATCCATCGACGGAAGGTAATTCGCGAGAGGTGCAACGCCGTGGTATCAAGATCCAAGTCGGGGAGGAGTCACAAGGTCACCAGCCCAGGACGACCGCCACGCCATCGGCCGCCGACAGCCCACAGCTGCTGTAGAGGTCGGCAACCCTGTCGATACGAGCTGTTCTACGATCATCGAAGGTATTTGGTCGGGGCCCCGAAGGTATGATAAATGCATATTACACCTAATCTTGGTACCAAGGCAGAGTGTATAAACGTTGTCAGATCATGTAATTAACCTATTTGATTTGCAAATAAATCTTGTTCATGATTGTATTTCCATTTCTAATTAACTTTCCCAATGTTATACCAACTTATCCAGGGACCCATTCACGGAAAAGATACCCTCCTTTAGTATTATATTGCAGTGAAATACCCGGCATCACCAGGTACGTCACAATATATATATATATAACAGGAGGGGAGAGATGGATAAACTGAAAAATAGATATTCAATTTCAGTTTAGAACGACTCAAAAATATGGTATTTCGTTAAATATCGAAAAATGCGATATAAAAACATTTAAACATAAACCACGAGAAAATATGCAACGTGATGACGAGAATATGCTATTTATTAAAATTATAACTCTCGACAGCGCGGTCTTCGCTCGACAGCACTTCATACAAGAGAGTAGCAGTCCGAACATCAAATGAATGTTCTTCTGGCGTGTATTAATAATTTCTTATTGTGTTAACTGTCACTATTAGAAACTTCAAAGTTGAAATGTCAAGTTCTTAAAACCAGAAAACACAGCTCCACTTTCTAATTCATTAATTATCTTTCTAATTCATGAATTAAATAGTAACCACATACAAGAATACGTTGTGAATTCACAATTAGGGTTATTTGACACCTTCATGAGTAGTGCCTTTAGTTGATCCTCTAAATACATTTAAGTCTGTATTTATTATTGAATGATAAGAACCAAGCCTTCAGTTAAAATATTTATCAAAACGTAACTTCTGACGCTCACGTGCGTTCTGTGAAGTTCGAAAATAAGGTGAAATATTTGAAGACTGTTTCAATATTATTCTGTGTTTCTGACACCCGCGAGCCGCAGAAAATACACGGACGTGTTGCATGCGGCTGCACAGCTGCTATGATCAGTAAACCGCCTTTTGTCAAGCTCGAATATTTAAGCATTAAGAGAGAACATAGGCGTTGAAACGGCTTTTCGTCGTAAATAACATCTTTCGTAGAACACAAATTCAGTAGGAGAAGGCGCGTTCCTCTTAATGCTAAGTAGAAAGCAGACCGGAAGGTCAGCAAAAGGATGTCTGAAGAGATTAATTTTCATTCACACATCTCTGACCTGCCCTATTTATTCGCTGGTCAATGTCGTTACTCTGCATATTATTTACCTAGCCAGTCCATTTCACATATCACAAGTACGACTGAGGTGCACAAGATAACTATTCATACATACAGTCTAAAGTACATCACGTTTTTCAAATAGAAGGAAGATATACTACCCGTAGTTGCATATTTATGGTTATATACACTACCCGAATACAAAGAACCCCAGCAAATTAGTTCGTGTGTCAAATAGGAAGAGGCGCGTGCGTTCGAAAATAAGATCCAGTGTGAACTAAAAATATCACGTGCGTCAGAGATCAACTTGCCAAAGCAACAACTCATGGAGCATTTATTCATTTGTTCTTTGCATTAAGTTCTCTTGAACGTGCGCGCAAGGAAGGCATTCCCATTCAGGAATCCAAATTGTGCGCGCAAAGGCGGGACGGCGCAGCAGCCGCAAGGAGCGAAGCGCGCAGTAGACGCAAGCGACACATGAGCGAAGGCGCATCCGGAGAGCAGCGCGTCTTCAAATGCGACGAGCCAACGCCCCCGCCCGCGGCGTACGTCAGCGCGAGCGCATTGCGACCGGGAAGGCAGGCAAGCGGGCGGGCAGGCAGGCAGCCGGCGGCGGCGCGAGCGGAGCCGGCCGAAAAGGATGTCTGGGAGGGCGGAGCGGGGTGGGGCGGGGCGGGGCCACGGGGGCGAGGCGCCGACGGCGGCTGCGGCTGCGGCCGCCACAGCGCGCGAGGGCGCGTCCGATGACGCACGCTGCCAGAAGCCGAACGCGCGCCAAGCGCCCCCGCCCCGCCCCGCCCCGCCCCACCCCCACCCCGCCCCGCGGTCGCCCCGCCAACATCCTCCTTCGCCCGACGACCCCGGCCGCGCCAGCGCCCTGCAGCGCCCGCCCGGCTACGACTACGACGCTCGCCACCGCAGCCGCTTCGACCACACACACGCGCCCTTCCTCCCACGCCACCCTCGCCCTCGCGCGCATCCGTCCTCGCCACGAGCCCTCCGCCAGCCCCTTCGCCCCTGCAGCCCCTCTCTCGACACCCTCGCTGCCTCAGACGCACTCGCGCCCCTTCCCACCCCCGCCTACTCGCCACTCGGCCTTCCCGACGCGCTCTGCGCGCGCTTCCACCTGTCCATTCAGGCCGTTCGACAACGCCGTCTTGGCCCGCTTGCATTCGCCACCAGGCGTGCTTCCAATTTCCCTTTCGCCTCGTTGCGGTGGCCAGAGGGTTTCCAACGCTCTGGAACCAACTTTCGGTCGCCACGCCGCGCGTGCGCACACGCGAGCAGCGCACACACGATCCTTGCCCCCAGCTCCCAGAAGGGGATGACTCCCCGGATCGGTTCCTGCTTAAAATAGATTGTTTGATGCGAGAAGTTTGTTGTTCGTTCTAAAAAAAGACCCGTCTGTAAGATACGCGCAAGGTCGCAAGACTGGTTTTATTGAGTTCGGGTAAACTTTACGTATGGCTGCGCAATACATGGCAGCCGTTTGTGCATTATTAATTTTCAGCTTCTGAAACAGTGGTTTAACTCATCTCAAAATAAAACGAACAGAAGTGGCAATACTCCAAAAAATCTCTCACTTTTTATGCCCTAAAGATTCTCTCGGTGATCCTTCTGGTACGAACAAAGACCCTCAGAAATCAGAGAACAGCAGCTGTCGTTGATGTATTTCCACTGTCATCATATCGACCAATACGGTTACAGGACTTCTCTCAATCGATTTTTAAATTAACTTAAAAACGGAGCAAGTTGAAAACCAAGAAATTGATTACCAAGCATTATTTATATTCTGCCTGGCCAATACGACATCAACATATTTTAACTCAAGTCACACGTAATAAATTTAAAATCGTGAACCTTTATAATCCTACCAAAGCAGTTATCCCACCTTTTTTCTTTCTTGAGTTACAGTTATTTACAGATCAGAAACCTCTGTTCTCCGAAAGTTGGTTCGTATTTTCTCAAAAACCTTTCTTATCTTCTTGATGTAAGTTTCAATTTTTCAGACTCTTCGTAAAAATGCTGTTCCAGACAGTACAAGAATGATCTTTTGCTTGTTTTAGGGAGTTTCTATATTTTATTCTAGAAATATTTGATTTGCAATTCGGTACAGCAGTTTGCTGAAAGGAAGCAAACATCGAACATATTGAGATATCAGAAAAAGTTATTAACGGCGTGTGATAAGTGGTATTTACAAAGAAAAACATCCGCACTCATCGGAATGTTTAAGTGGCAGACGCTCCAGTATTTTTCACGCGAAGCATCTTCGCAAGTGCAAGATTTTCTTGCCTTTTAGTTACATACGATTACCCACCACAGCAAGAGATAATCCGAATATGAAGGAAAAAGGAGCAGATACGAAACGTAATTTGTACACTTCATAAATACTGAAAATTCCGAACTATAGGCAAGTAACTGAAGTGAGGTAGATCAGACTCCTCCACCAGCAGTCTGATCGACATCCCTTTAACTGCCAGCACTATGAATTCCCGACCGACACTTTAACCGCTGGCGACCCCTCGTCATGACCCACCGGTCCCCGGTAAAGATCGCACTTAAGCGATTGCCCCACGTCGCCTCATCAACTCTCGGCTGCCGCCTCTTCGTCTGGAGGCGCCCCTCGACTCATTGGCTCCCACGGTCTTCAGCACGGTAACGATCCGCTGAGGTTGAAACGCAGCGGAAGCCCAGAGCTGTTGCTATCGAGTTGCGCGACGGAAGCTGCGCTGCGGCACGAGATATTTTCATCCATAAGGCGCGCCGCCGCCGCCCCCCTCCACGCCGAGGCCCATAAATGCCCCCGCACGCGCTGCTCTATCTCCGCTCAGTAAAACGCCGCATGCCGATGCGAAGTCGTTCCCTGATGAGTCACGACAACTTGACCGCGACCACAACTAATCAACTGAGCACGAGACTGAGCACTATTTAAACGAAGGGCTAGCAACACATTTCAGGGGAAAATTGGGGGATGAGATCACATTTTGGTCAAATTCCCAACGCCGATACAAGATATTTCGGCACCCCCGTGCGAAACTACAATTCGTCTCAAGATTTAAATGAAGACGCAGGCAAAACTTACGATTTTCTAGGGAGCGAAAATACCACGCAATGTAGTGACATAAGATAAGAACATAGTCCACCCAAGAGCGCAGGATAGAATGGTCATAGTTGTAAATAAATAAATACATAAATAAATAAAGCAATACACGAACTGCCCTTCGAGTCCAAAATAAATATTCCTTCGATCAAATTTTGTTCAGAACCTTACCTACAATATTCTAATACAATAAATACACCCAAATAATAAATTATTGACTGGAATTCAATAAACCATTCCCTTTGAATGAGAATCTAACGTTGGGATGTTTTAATTCCACTTACTCGTTCTTGTCAAACGTTAAACCTTTTGTCTTTTCCTGCCTGCAGAGAATAATTCAAATTTTAGTATATATTGGAATGGTATCCTGTTATTTAAAGACATTAATACTCATTTAAAATTTAGTTATATTTAAAACATTATAAAGACATTTGTTATTCTCTTCACACTATAACATTGTTTATATTTTATTTGTAAATAAATATATCTATATCTAAACCAAGTATTGGTTGTCTTGAAATATCATGATGCTATTCCAAGATAATCAATGTTCCAGACAATCCGGCATTAGTTTCATCAAAAGCAAGATAAAAATGATGATGTATATATTTAATTAACATTTTACGGCATTTCAATTTAAAATACAAGTTTTTATCGATGTCAAAATATGAACTCCTATACTTTAATCCTTAGGTTTTAAGAAAACCAGTAATTTTGCAAGATGAGGTCTTTAAAAGCTAAAATTACTTTCAGGCATCCACGAAGCATTTCCTTTTCAAACATTTTTTAGAAGTAAAAAGGGTAGGGACGATTCGCCAAAGAAACATACAGGAATCTGGGCCTGGAAAATATCACGGAGAACGTTCTTTCTTACATTCATGCTCCCCCTGAATGCTGAGCTTTATTGCTACAGGAAGTTGCGTGTTGCTCGATAGCCTACTAAAAGCACGGCCGCGCCGAGGAATGCTCTTGCTCCGATAAGCCACAACCTAGAAGGCATGATGCGCAGGACAAGTAACTGATGTAGCATTCCACGCAGAACTGCAGTGACGCACGAGTCCGTGCGTCATGGTGCAACATCAAATTCTGAAAATTTCCTCAATCTCGAATTTCGCATTCACACAGGGTGAGAGGAGTTTGCAATTATGCCAATCCCAAGTTACTTGATATTCAGTTTTAATAACACCGAAATGAGGCGTTCATCATGCAGGAACATATTATATACAAAAACAGTATTTTGGACTTCTTTAATAGCAATTTTACGAAAGGTATGTGCGTATCGTGAAAACCTTACACACTATTATTTCAGAGGCGAAGGGCCCAGGAAATGGGGAAATGCGAGATGACAAAGCAGGATAAAAAAATATCGCATTTTCAACATTTTACAGTGAACGGAAAAAATACCGAATGGGCGTTTATTTTTTTACGAGAGTTACCCTAGTAACAGCCAAGCAAAAGCAAAAGGGAATCTCAAAAAGGTAGTGAATCTAGAAACGAGAGCTTGGTTCACGATGCCCTAAAATTTTTCACGTCGTTTCGTACGGAGACCACCTATTGCTGATATTTGCTCTTCTGATTGGTATATGTCAGCTTCCAACCCGTCGTGAAATTGGTCATTATCGGCCATCAAAGCGATAATGCCTCGCTTCGATACCCTGTTTTCGATCGGTTTTAATCCCACGTCGTCGCATTCTTCTTCGTCATGCGAACAGCAGCAGCAGCGACAGATTTACTACAAGGGGCGAGAGATTCTGGACCACTTGTAGAGCCCTTCAGAGACAATACATCATTCATTTTATGACTATCGGCGTGTTTATTTCTGGCACTATGATGTACGAGTGCGTTTAAGCTTGTTTCAATTACAAATAGTCCACATAGTTACATTACAGTCCAAATAGTAAGAATCAAATCATACTCTAATAGGGGGAAGTGTTCAGGCCTTCAATCGCAGTTTCCTCACAATTTCCACATCTCGGTTATTTGATCTCCTGTATACGAAGAATGCGAGCTGAGAGCGATTGATAGTTCCGGTTACGGACCACTGCGGCCGAGGACATGAAGAGAAGAGAAAAGGGGGTAAGATGAAGAGAAGATTGATTAATTAGTAATTTCGGGCACGTCACCTGCTAAGATATGTAAGCGCAGTTCATTATTTTATCGCGGGAGGTGGCGGTGATTTTCCCCAGCTGAATGGCGAGATCCGGCGCCGACCTACCCGTCTGCTCACGGGGTTTTCTCCAACCAGTTATCTCGCACCAGCAGACACCGCCCCCAGGCGAGACAAGCTCAAAGCTGCCGACTGGTCCTCCCGGCATGAGGGGTAGTAAAGTGCATGAAAGTGTAAGGGGGCGAGGATAGGACAAGAAAGAGAAAGGAAAGATCGCGCTGTGCGTGGCTGGATTGTAAAAGTTCTTCTTCGCCATTCTTCTCGTGTTGATCGGAGAAACCCGAGGTAAACAACCGGTCAGAGCAGGCAGCCATTAGAAGTCTCCTCCAGAAAGCGCGGCGTGTGAGTCCCACCTAGTCCGACTTCGACGGTGTCGAAAAATGCCACCGTCGGCTCTAAATCTGGGACCTCCCGGTCAGAGGCGCTGTAGTGACATCAATTAATGCCCCGAGTCACTTAAGCCGGTAGGAAGAGAAGGAAGAGAAGAGAAGAGAAGAGAAGAGAAGAGAAGAGAAGAGAAGAGAAGAGAAGAGAAGAGAAGGAAGAGAAGAGAAGGAAGAGAAGAGAAGAGAGAAGAGAAGGAAGAGAAGAGAAGAGAAGAGAAGAGAAGAGAAGAGAGAGAGAAGGAAGAGAGAGAAGGAAGAGAAGAGAAGAGAAGGAAGAGAAGAGAAGAGAAGGAAGAGAAGAGAAGAGAGAGAAGGAAGAGAAGAGAAGAGAAGAGAAGAGAAGGAAGAGAAGAGAAGGAAGAGAAGAGAAGAGAAGGAAGAAGAGAAGAGAAGGAAGAGAAGAGAAGAGAAGGAAGAGAAGAGAAGAGAAGAGAAGGAAGAGAAGAGAAGAGAAGGAAGAGAAGGAAAGAGAAGAGAAGAGAAGAGAAGGAAGAGAGAGAAGAGAAGAGAAGGAAGAGGAAGAGAAGAGAGAGAAGAGAGAGAGAAGAGAAGAGAAGAGAAGGAAGAGAAGAGAAGAGAAGAGAAGAGAAGAGAAGGAAGAGAAGAGAAGAGAAGAGAAGGAAGAGAAGAGAAGAGAAGAGAAGAGAAGGAAGAGAAGAGAAGAGAAGAGAAGAGAAGGAAGAGAAGAGAAGAGAGAGAGGAAGAGAAGAGAAGAGAAGAGAAGAGAAGAAGAGAAGAGAAGAGAAGAGAAGGAAGAGAGAGAGAAGAGAAGAGAAGAAGAGAAGAGAAAGAGAAGAGAAGAGAAGAGAAGAGAAGAGAAGAGAAGAGAAGGAAGAGAAGAGAAGAGAAGAGAAGGAAGAGAAGGAAGAGAAGAGAAGGAAGAGAGAGAAGAGAAGAGAAGGAAGAGAAGAGAGAGAAGGAAGAGAAGAGAAGAGAAGGAAGAGAAGAGAAGAGAAGAGAAAGGAAGAGAAGAGAAGAGAAGGAAGAGAAGAGAGAGAAAGAGAAGGAAGAGAAGAGAAGGAAGAGGAAGAGAAGAAGAGAAGGAAGAGAAGAGAAGAGAAGGAAGAGAAGAGAAGAGAAGGAAGAGAAGAGAAGAGAAGGAAGAGAAGAGAAGAGAAGGAAGAGAAGAGAAGAGAAGGAGAGAAGAGAAGAGAAGGAAGAAGAAGAGAAGGAGAAGGAAGAGAAGAGAAGAGAAGGAAGAGAAGAGAAGAGAAGGAAGAGAAGAGAAGGAAGAGAAGAGAAGGAAGAGAAGAGAAGGATGAGAAGAGAAGGAAGAGAAGAGAAGGAAGAGAAGAGAAGGAAGAGAAGGAGAAGGAAGAGAAGAGAAGGAAAGAGAAGAGAAGGAAGAGAAGAGAAGGAAGAGAAGAAAGAAGGACGAGAAGGAAGAGAAGAGAAGGAGAGAAGAGAGAGAAGGAAAGAGAAGGAAGAGAAGGAAGAGAGGAAGGAAGAGAAGGAAGAGAAGAGAAGGAAGAGAAGAGAAGGAAGAGAAGAGAAGGAAGAGAAGAGAAGGAAGAGAAGAGAAGGAAGAGAAGAGAAGGAAGAGAAGAGAAGGAAGAGAAGAGAAGGAAGAGAAGAGAAGGCAAGAGAAGAGAAGGAAGAGAAGGAAGAGAAGGAAGAGAGGAAGAGAAGGAAGAGAAGGAAGAGAAGGAAAGAGAGGAAGGAAGAGAAGGAAGAGAAGGAAGAGAAGGAAGAGAAGGAAGAGAAGGAAGAGAAGGAAGAGAAGGAAGAGAAGGAAGAGAAGGAAGAGAAGGAAGAGAAGGAAGAGAAGGAAGAGAAGGAAGAGAAGGAAGAGAAGGAAGAGAAGGAAGAGAGAAGAGAAGAGGAAGAGAAGGAAAGAGAAGGAAGAGAAGGAAGAGAAGGAAAGAGAAGGAAGAGAAGGAAGAGAAGGAAGAGAAGGAAGAGAAGGAAGAGAAGGAAGAGAAGGAAGAGAAGGAAGAAGAAGGAAGAGAAGGAAGAGAAGGAAGAGAAGGAAGAGAAGGAAGAGAAGGAAGAGAAGGAAGAGAAGGAAGAGAAGGAAGAGAAGGAAGAGAAGGAAGAGAAGGAAGCGAAGGAAGAGAAGGAAGAGAAGGACAGAGAAGGAAGAGAAGGAAGAGAAGGAAGAGAAGGAAGAGAAGGAAGAGAAGGAAGAGAAGGAAAGAAGAGGAGAAGAGGGAAGAAGAGGAAGAAGAGGAAGAAGAGGAAGAAGAGGAAGAAGAGGAAGAAGAGGAAGAAGAGGAAGAAGAGGAAGAAGAGGAAGAAGAGGAAGAAGAGGAAGAGACTCTTCGCATTGAATCCTCGCGCTCGCCCTCTTCGACCTGGGAGGGGGCCGGGCCACCCTGAGTGACGCGACGCGACGCCCGGATACTTCCGTCCTCCTGACTTCCTTCCCCAACCGCCTCTGCAAGTAGCCTTATCGCACCACGCTAATTGCCCCCGCCCTACCTCGCCTGTCCTTTGGTTAGTCATCCAAAAACCTGGCAGGACAATTCCCACTTAACTTCACCGCTACCCATAAAGGAAGACCCTCAACGTGCTGAGAACGCTGTCAACAAGGAACACCGTACTTTCCTTTTATAGATCCCGAAGACAAGCTGCTCGTTTCAAACAGTCTTGCTGTACGCGAAGATACAGAAGGAATGCCACGAACGACATTGTTTTCTTATCAGCAACTCGCCAATTAAAATTCTTCAGATACCCGATTTCCTTAATAGTGGACTTGAAGGGTTAGTAGAATATTTTAAAAGAGAAAAAAAATGTTACTCAAGTAATTTTTACCTACATACCTTGAATGTCGTAGAAAGCGAGTGAGCGTCGTGATTGCAGATTACAAGAAGAGCTAAAATACATTTTAAATACTAGAGGTCTGGGATTGTATCACTCACATCACATATCACCATTCTCCATTACCTAATTTACCCAACAATTATGAAAGAAACCATTGCCCCAATGAATGTAAAGTAGTATTAACAATAATATATAGTTTATACACCATCTAGTGGCTTCCAGCAGTACAAATATAGCTGAACCAAAACCACACAAACTAGTTTCCAAGCTATATCAGGCACAATAATCAAAGAACCAAAAAATAAAATATTCTCATAACACTGTAATAATTTAAATATTTAAATAAATAGTTTTCACAGAAAACTGCAATATACAAAGTATGTATAAGAGATCTTTACGTACCAAGAATATAAAAAAAAAGTGTTTTCTAACCGTACATATTAATAGCGAATATTTTTATGACGGACGGTCTCTTCCTCCGAGCCCTTCCGCTAAACAGTGACGCATTGAGCATGAGGAGTTTAGTCGGTACAAGGCAGTACGAGAAATTACGGAGTAACGTAAACGAATATTTGAAGTTTGCTGTCAAAATCGTTTTATTGTATATATAATTTTTCTCGAGTTCCTGGGTGTTTCGAATCCATCGACATCTTTGA
>JAZDUA010000612.1:600000-840076 GCA_038098605.1 Gryllus longicercus
CAGGCGGGGCGTGGGCGGGGGCGGGGCCGAGCCGGCCTACCGCAGGCCGCGTGCGCGAGCGCGCGTCGCCTTGAAGCGCACGCTCTCGCAGCTGGCTTCGCTGGACTTGCAGACGGAGCAGCGGCACGAGAGCGCCTGCATGAACTCGTAGCGCTCCGTGCCGGGCTCGGCGTCCGGGTCGCAGTGGCGCAGCGTCACCGCGCTCGCCTCGCGCGCCGCGTGCAGGCACACCGGGTGGTACGCCCGCTTGTTCGGGAAGCGCCAGTCCGAGATCTGCGGGGCAGAGCAAAGGGCGATGGCAGCTGCGGGACCTTCCTGACGTCCCACGCGGAGGCGGGGGGGAAATGATTGGGGGAGGTCGCACAAGTGAAATGGAAAGGTACAACTGTGGATGTGTATTTAAAGGATTTTGTACAATGTCTCCTTAAGTTATTTATAAATGGATTTCTGGATTGTACCCAACTTAAATACATATTTCAGCTATTAGATGATTTACTATAACATTCGCCGGCTTAGGTGGTTCAGGCCATCAACTGATGTCTCTGCAGTGCCCCTGACTGGGTCCTACGGTTCGAGTCCCCACTCTGGCAGGATTTTCGACACTAGTTACATAGCTGGTCCAATACAGCCTCTGTCAGGAGGAGCATTCTAGAGATCGGCTGCTCTGATCGGTAGTTTTCCGTTGCTTCTCCGATCAATACCAGGCGAATGCCGGAGCAGTACCCTCTCACGGACCGCGAGCGATCTTTCCTTCCTCTTTTTTGACCTATCCTAACCTCTTATTTACACACACTAACATGCACTATGCTAGTACACATGCCGGGAGACTGGTCGGGAGCTTAGAGCTTGTCCTCGCTAGTGCAAGACACCTGGATGGGGAAAACCCCGCTAGGTCGGCGCCGGATCTTACCATCTAGCGGAGAAAGATCACCGCTACCTCCCGCGATGAAACGTGCACTGCATGTTTTATCCTGCATGCATGCATGCACTAACATGCATGCATTAACATGCACTGCATGTTTAAAACTCCTTCAATGCACGTTGAAGGAGTTTCGCTCGTAATGTCAAAAACTTCGATTTTGGAAGAGAAATATACCGCCTTCGTGCTCTCTGCGTCTTTTTCCACTCTTTCAACACTACATGCATTGCTTTCTTGAGCGGACCAGAAAAAACGACAGCTAATTACTCTGATGGAATTAGGGGGAATAGCTATGAATGTGACATTAGGTCACGATGAGACAACGTGTGAACTAATGTGACTACTTAAGTTGTCAGTTATGAGAACGGTTGTTCCTCCTGTCTGTCGAGGGTAGGTAACATGAATGGATACCAATTCTCTAGTGTATGGGTATTAAACCACCGCTGGTGAGTGGATTGTAGCGCAATTTTTAGGGCCCCCTTCCATATATTATAGGTAAATATATTGAGTTTTGTACGTCATATTCCCAAGACGTAGCGTATACAAAGTGTGAGGATAATCATTTGATAAACTCAGGGTGTTAATGTTATTGAGTTGTTCAATTAGCAAGTCGCATAAAGCTATTAGGAATGACAGTTGGCTCAAGGGAGTCTTCCTTTAGGTTGTCTTACTTTCTTAAAAATAAAGGGATCTGTTTATTACTATTATTTTAATTATTATTTATTATCTGAAGTAAATGATTTCAATTCTTTTTCTGTTTTTTTTATTTTATTAAGAAACTGTTTGGGAACAAAGTATTTTGGCAAAAATGTGCCAGAAATGTCGCATAGGGTAGATTCAAGTTTGTTCAAACGTTCGCGTACGCCGAACACCGAATCGCGCGTGCTTAGGCGTAGCGAAGTGTCATCTGCGCATCTATTTAATTACATACGATGCCACTCCCCTAGTGGTTTCGTGTTGACGTTCTCAATGTTCTTGTGAGATGAGACGATTCATTGACATGGGACACAATAAGGGATAATAGCCGCTATGATATACCAAGGTTTTGTTAAAACAGGTTACATGATACTAGAATATTATCAAACGTTGATGTAATGGTGGCTATTTGATGGCTATTAATAAACGAGTGTGAAATAATGTATTACAGCACGAGCAAGGATCAAACGAATGACGTAAACTTCGTACGAGTGTATTAATACATCGAGTTTCATACAGTACTTGTTCTGCAACTAGTGAAAAAGAAGATCAACCAGCTATCATTTCTTAATTTTCCGACACTTGTGGGGATGTTAATTTAATGTTTCTTCACTACTGTTCAATGATTTAGTACTTTGTTGTGCCGTTGTTTTTGCCATCACCTCCCTGCGGTTCGTGTCAATGAAATAAAATACACAGATGTCAGCAAAGTCATAACTAGGGGCGGATTTTGGTGACCTGATATCAAGATGCAATGATACCGTTTGCACAATCGATCGCATGAGGAAGTGCTACCTACTCAGGTGTCCGAAGTCAGAACTACAGTCGGGAATTGAATTTATATTTAAATTATTGAGATTTGTTTGATGTTTTAGTAACAGTATAAGCTGTGCAATTTTTCAGTGAAATATTCTTGAATCCTTAAACTCCAAACTTAGCATTCTTTGTAAAAGAAAGACCCGTGATTGCTGACTGTTATTAATTAAATTGGATTTGATAACGGATAAGTTTACGTGATAGTGTCATCCGTTACTGCTGGTCTCCAAACAGGAATTTCTAGTAACATATATTACAGTCTCAGTTAGTTTTCTTCTTCCACAAAGTGGTGTACAAGAAGTCGCTATCCGAGAACGATAAGAAACTCTTTACCAACTCCGCCCGAAAGCTAGCCATGAGAATAGCCCACATGACACCGACTCCCCTCCATCCCCTTCAATGCAGGCATTCCTCCGCAAGAAAAACGAGCTCGCAAAGGTTGGCAATACCGATACGTTGGTTTACATGCAAGTGACGCGAAGGAAGAATAATAATTAATACAACTTTGATTGAGTTATTGATCATTGTACAAATCATTTCTTAAAAGTCCATCCTGCTGACTGTAGAGCCCATACAACTTACAGGACTTTTTACGATTGTTTAAAATAGGAGCAAAGTAATACAACTAGAAGAAGTGGAAACGTTTCGGTTTCATTTCGTTCGTTTTCATTATTTTTTATTACTTTTTGATTCTAATTCTACTGTAGAATTAAAAGGGAATAGATTATTATCCATACAGTTGCGAATTCGCACGTGAGGTCAGATTTGCTCTATACTCTCAGGAATACGCAATCGCAGATCCAGAACCGCATATCTAGATTTGAGAGGAATAATTTAAATACAAAACCTGCTTAAACATTTTTGAAAATATTTTTTTAAATTATTAGCATTAAATATAAAAATGTATGAGGATATTGGTAAAACCGCTTGGCATGTGATGACATATATAGACGAGTACTACTGCAATGATTTTGAATAAATTGAGCAAAATTACAAAAAAAACGTTTACTGGCATTGGGGAGGATGGCCCCCCGCAACTCTGGATTCGCTCCTGGCGCTAAGGAAGTAGCGGAAGACGTACCTCGCGGGAGTCGCAGCGACCCCAGCACGCGTTGACGCCGACGAGGTCCCAGCACTGGCGGCCGGCGGAGTCCGCCTTCACCACCTTGTAGGAGTACTTGCGCACGTGGCACTCGAGGGTGGAGGCTGCGGTGGCGGCGGCGGCGGGGGCGGGCGACGGGGCGGGCGGCAGCGCGTCGCCGTCGCCGTCCGGCGCCCGGCCGCCCAGCAGCACGCCCTCGCCCGCGCCCTCGCCCGCGCCCGCGCCCGCGCCCGCGCCCGCCAGCAGCGCCAGGGCCAGCGCCAGCAGCGCCGGCGCGCTGCCACAAGCCACACCACCGCCCACGATTAGACAACACTGCATGGATTAGGGCTCTAGGCGCGTCAACTGCTAAGGTCATTAGTCTCCTAAGTGTAGTGCGTGTTTTCATTCCAGGAGGTGGCGGTGATTTTCCGGCTTGCGGGATTTTTTTCCAACCAGGTGTCTTCATCACTGAGGCACCGAGTTCCCGACTGGTGTCCCGACAAATGTGATAGTGTAGTTCACTTTATTGTAAGTGTATTGTAAGTAAGGAGTGAAGATACACAAAGAAGAGGAAGGAAAGATCGCAGGCGGTTCGTGACCCGTTCGTTAGAGTACTGCTCCGGCATTCGCCTGGTGTTGACAGGAGAAACCTTGGAAAACGAGGATCAGAGCATCCAGCAACCGGAATTCTCCTCCAATAAACATCAGAACTTGGCCTAGCTATCTGGCTACTACTCAAAATCCTGCTACCATCGGAACGCGAACACAGGACCTCCCGGTCAGAGGCTTTCAAGAGAAAATACTGAGAAGCGAGCCTGTTGCGTTTAGACGAAAATTTGAATGATTAGATAAAGCTCTGAAATAGAAGACGAAAGAAAGAAGACAATAAAAAATGAAGTTATATAAGCAAAATGTGTAGGAAACTGGAAGTCCCGTAGTATTGACGAAAAAAGGATATAGAAGGTTATAATATATATATATATATATATATATATATATATATATATATATATATATATATACATATATGTGTGTGTGTGTGTGTATGAAAAAATGCCTATTAAGTATGTGGTTTTCAGCCACATTAAGTCTAATGATTAAACGTCCACAGCTGAATGTCCACTGGCTAAAAGTGTAACAGAAATGTCTAACGAGTATTCTGTTAAAATATTCTGTCAATATGGAGCAAGTTGAAACAATGGTATCGCGCTATGAAGATTATAGATAGAGAAATGAAATACTCACCTATTTGAAGGGATTAAGTTATCACCTAAAATTTAAAAAACAGATGAAGTAGAACAATCTGGAGAATGATAATGAAACTGTCTTATTCATGTACTGCATATATTTTAAAATATATTTTTAGAATTAAACATACATTTATAATTACACGAACAAACTTTCATTTCTAGATCCTCTTCATACCTAGACATAGTTGCAACATTCATTTTTGCATGTAGACTCCATTACCTGTAGATATTTAGGCAATAGACATTTCTGCATGCAGACGTACTTGCATTAAACGTTTTTTTATGTAGACTAGCACGATGTGTAGACATTTATTACGTAGATCTTTTAGAGTAGACCAAGTGCCGTTAAACCTCAAATATCAGACATTATTTACGTAGACCTTATTTCTGAAGACATACTGACTGGTAACATTCCATATGTGAGAAAAATAAAAGAAATACTTTGCTAAAACTCTGCAAAGCAAATGACAGTTCCATGCGGATGATATGGTAGGGCAGGGGTAAGAAGTAATGAATTGATATATCGTGTAAGGAATGATGAAACACGGAAACAGCACTGAAGATGAATGAACAGAAAAGGAAATGGATTGAGCACGTGAAAATTAAGCATCGTGATTTGTTCCCATTTCAAATCTAGATTTAGATTTATTTATTCAAAAAATTGTAACAAAAATGTATGTGACGAATGGGGAGAAAATAATCTGCGCACTTTTCTTGAGTTCCAGAATCCCTTCCCATTATTTTAACTATGAATATTTGAAGGATGCGTTAAAACTTATTTGAAATAAATAAATAAATAAATAAATAAATAAAAATAAATTTTAAAAAAGTGCGAGATTAGCGACATTTGAAAAAACTAGATATCTTCGTTCCCGAGTTATAAAAAACGTTTATGCAACGGTAAACGAAGTGCAGATTTTATTTTCTGAATTGCCAACAAAATAGTTACTCGCCTTCGTACCACTAGAAGTAAAAGGAGAGTTCAACAAAGTCTTATAGTGCAGACCCATCGACTGAAGAAGGAAAGGAATACCGAAGAATAATTGTTCTGATCAGTTGTAAAGTACCACATACTCAACCTGTGGCTCAACGTTGCAAGAACAAGATCATCATACTCAATCATCATTAACAACATGATGATTGAGTATTGTTCCTGAGCATTCCTCCACCGTTTCTCCCAGAAGTGTTATGAGAAATGAGTGAATAAAAACTCGAGGAGATGGAGAGACCGCGATGAAACCTGCTGTGATACCACTTGGTTCTCAATTTTCCAAGATCGAAGCAAGTGCGTCGTGTGGGTTAGTGTCGGCATCTGGATTAGTATCATAATTAGTGTTTCTGTACTACTATTTTCACTTAGTTTGTATCATGCAATAATATTCATATGAGGTGCGTGTACGGGTTAAAAATCCAACCATCTAACATCCACACGGTGACAACACCACGCTGTCTCACACGGACACGGGTCTCCAACACGCGGCTTCCGAATCCCACGTGCTCCGACGATACTGCAAATCCCTACTCCGCAGAGGGCGGTTACTGTATTGCGACCACAATTATCCATCCAAACGCTGCGGTATTATTTACAAGGCAACCATGCTTAGGCATGGACAATTCCAGAACTCTGCATTTAAGCGAACGAAAGCTACGCGTCGCGAACCGGCACTGCGGAATCCTCTTCTCTCCTCCACATGGGCCAAGAGCAAAGCTGGCGCGCAGGTCGAGAGCAGACTTACAGGGCGCGCGCAGGTCGTGTGCGGATGCCGCGCGGAATGCGAGGGGTGCGAGGGGCCATGGCGGCGGCGGCGGCGGCGGCGGCGGCGGCGGCGGGGGCGGCGACGCTGGCGGCGGCTGCTGGCTGAGCGCTGGGCTGCTGGCTGGCTGTGACGGCAGGGAAGCGGGCCTGCCGACTTATAGCGGCATCCAGGGTGGCGGCGGCGGCGGCGGCGGGGGCGGCGGCGGGGGCGGGGGCGGCGGCGGGGGCGGCCCCAGGAGACGCTCCTCGGGGTGGGGGGGTAAGTGATGATGAGGAGATCTGCATCTTTGAAGTGACGTCGCTGCTGTGCATGAGATTTGCACCGAGTGCCGTATTCTACAATCAAATGTTCTTCGTTTGAGACTGCCCTAACTTTCATAAGTCTCATACCCTTATACATAAGTAAATATACACCCGTACGGGTGTGTGCACCTTATGTTTACAGGAGGCAATTCAGTGATGTGAGAAGTGGTAGAGCGCTGTGAAGGCTTCTGCGCCGAAATTATACAATATGAATAAAGTATTTGAATTGAGGGCCAATGCAGGATTGAGACTGAAAAGTTAAGGTATTTTTGCACCACGTGGTTGCAGAATAAATAACAGGGGAAATATGCCTAATTTGAAGCGAGTCATTGCTATTCTTTTCCATGCTCACAATGAAGATTTAATTATATATTTAACAATTTCCAATTTATGTACTTTTATTACGAAATATAACGTTTTAATTCATTGTTTTCGATATAGAAGGATGAGGAAAACTAAAAGTGTGCAATCGGTCCAAACCCAGACACCGTTCGCATCTTTTGGACTGACAGCATCCCAAGTCGTACAAAAGAAATGCAAGAGTGATACTAAACAAATTGGAAAAACGAATATGTTTATTGAAAATGAGCAAAACAATTTGTTTTCATTGTCTGAATATATTGTATTAACATTCAATATATAAGCCCTATGATGATGTATAAGCCTTATTATTAACCATATTGAATCCGTAATGGAGGTGGTGAATTAATTTTTCTTAGTGTGAATATATTTGCTTGTGATTTATGTGCAATAATATGGTCGATTGTATATATTTTTGCAGCTCATTTTGGAATTCATTAAATGTACGAAGTAGGTATATCTGAATGCTATGGAAATAGGGCTGTCTTGTGTGGTCTGGAAAGAGCACTAGTTCTGTACTATTAAATTTTGGTACATCTGATAAATAAATGTTGGACAGAAATGGTGAGGCACTCCTACAATTATTTTATGCCGAATACTAAGTGTGGCATTAACTTTGAAATAGGCGAGATGGCCTGAAGAAAACTTTTAGTATTATCGTAGATATATTGTGATGTACCTAATTGCCTACTTATAAAGTAATCCTATATGCCATAGCTTATTATAGGCCTTTTCAGTGTCAAGGAACACTGCGATGGTATATTTTTTGTGGAAAGCGTTTGGTATAAAATCCGTGATTTAGTATCTAATGACTAGTTGCATGTTTTTCTGTAACGCTGAATTGTGTTTTAGTTATTGCCATAATGTCTATTAAATATTTGGTTAGTCGGACTAAAACTAGTTTTTCGAATATTTTAGCTATGGAAGGGAGGAAAGTAATCGGTCTGTAATTCGATGGCATATGTGGTTATTTCCCTGGTTTATGAAACGGTAGAATTATTACTTTCTTCCTCTCGTCTGGTAAGTAACCCAATGATGTAAGTACAGCAATTCCATTTTTATGCAATGCTTAAAGTGTCTTATTGGTCTCATGTGGCCAGATCCCGACGATTTTCTTTCTTTTAATTGCTTTATAGTTCTAGATGATTTGGAAGGTCATATAAATTTGATTTTGACTGGTACTATTGTTTCTTTTACTTTTGATTCATAATCTATGAATTTCTGAAATATCATCGTCTATGGTTGCATTAATAGCAAATATACAATCAAAATGCTGGGCTATATCCTCTGTTTTTTCTGCATTTTAAAATGCTTCGTCTGTATCGCCTTTTAATATTGAGATGTTCGGTTTTTCTCTACATAACCTTTTATTGGCTGACCATAAAGCCCTACTATTCGCGTGAATTTGTTTTGGTGTTCTTGCATTTACTTAACCTTTTATATCGGATCTTCGTGCTGTTTGCCAGTATCCTCTCAGATTATGTTTTATTTTAATGAACTTGACAATTTTTATAGGTTTTGTCGAGTTATTAATTTCAATGGACTTTTTTATTGTTAATTAGTTTTGAATTGTTTGTGTCAACTTCAGTGCGTTATTTCTTCAATGAGTGTGTTAGAGGGGGAGGTAAGATTTATATCCGTCTCTTCTTGCAATTATTTCAATTAATTTTACTGTTTGATTCCAAATTTGATACAATGTTATGTAATCTGGAGTGCTCTTAGATTGTTACAATTTCTGGATTATAATCTGTATCTAGATCCGCTGATACTCTCCGTTCAATTGATAAATTAATAATTTATTATAATGATATCCAAAATGTCTGTAATTCTATTTATATTGTCCGAATAATATGTGTGATGTAAGGATGCTAAGACATTAAGGTTGTTTGATGCGACGAATGAAAGACGTTCATGGCCTTGTTGGAGAGTAACATTACATCCCCAAGACTAGTTTTTACTATTTAAGTCACTCATAAGATTTATATTGTGATTATAGTGGAATATTTCATTATAGTGTGTTAAAGGAATTTTTATTGGAATGTTTGAATGCTGTAATTAGGGTAATACAATTATTTCTAACTTCAGTAATTGCGGCTATGGTTTTCGGTTAATTTGTTTTGATCTAATTGAAGCAACTCCATCTGATGCTGTGTCAGAATGTCCGTCATTTCTATATATTTTTACTTTCCCGTATACGTACGTATATACTGAGTAATGAAAGGACGGAAAGTTATGCAATTCTGCGAAAAATCGAATTTCGAGTTTTCAACGGAAATACGCGTTTTAGGGTATCCTGATACTAAAAAAAGTGTTGTTTTTTTTTAAATGTCCGTCCGTGCGTCCATCCGTCTGTCCATCCGTCCGGTGTATGTGAACAGCACCAGCGCCTCCCCCCTCCTAAGACCCTAAGGTACAGCTTCGTTGAAGAGAACTGTTACACCTTCTTATTGGTTGCATTTCAAATAGATTTTTTCGAACACTATAACTCGTAAATCGTCTATAATATATATGTATTGAGGTGTACAAATTCCTTTTCTGATGACGATATGGAGCCCAGTTTAGCTTAAATTCCCCTACCCCACGGTGCTATATTTTAAACTAAGAACTATTTGTGCAAGTTAGAAACAGAAAAGTTTTTCTGCCTGTTAATATGATGCGAAATCTCAAGTGATGGAGCCTGCCACATTCTCAACCCATGTGGCAGTGTCTCCCTCCTCGACGGTAACTTGCTTGAACGTTGTCAAAGAAAGGGTTAATATTTTTGTCAAAAGATTGAATGTTGCGGAATTCGGAGTCCTGTGGTATCACGTAGTCGTTTGAGGCCGCTTAGTTCGCCTACCCATTTAACCCACACCGCCCCAGTCGAAAAAGTCTTTTACTTCAATACAATGTTAAAGAACGGACAAAGTCTAGCGGTATTCATTACATTTGCTGAAATATACAAATTATTAGTGTACATGAATTTCATAAATCCACCAATGCAGCATATTTCCGTCTGCGGAACATTGGACAAAAATATGAACGAAAATATATCAGACGGAGGAAAAATATTTTTTTCTTCTTCCGGTGCTGTATCACGGCTATCACAGCTCAACACGTTGTGTGGGTTTTTAAAATATTTTTTTAGTAATTTACATTTTGAAAACTTGATCTTTTTGCCTATACTATTTAAGAGCATATTCTTTATTGATTAATAGTTCATTGCATTAATATAATAAATAATAAGTCTATCTTTCATGATGAAAAAAAAAACAGTCGGTGAATTTTCCACTATATTTTCAGAGCGCCCAAAAAATATAAAATTCTTTCTTCTCGGTATTCTTGTTCACCAGAGAGGACCAAAATACCCAGAAATCATTTAGACCAGCCGTTGTTATTTCGTGCGCCGAGTCAACAGTGCAACCTTGATGCGTCAAAGAAACACTTGCTGGATGTAAAGATGTGCAGACCTTCTAGACAGAAATGGTTTGGAAAATTTTAAGATCGCAGTCCATGCGCCTGTGAATATTCAACAGAAATAAACATGAGCTATGACGTGGAAATTTACGTAGGATCGAGGTGTGCTCTCTTTACATGTTTTGTCACCTTTTCTTCGCAGATATTAGTATTATGGTAATGTGAACTTATCCTAGGATGCTAACTGATGGTTTAAAAAGGAGAGGGAGAGAGAGAGAGAGGAGGCAGAGAGGAGGGAGAGAAAAGGAGAGAGAGAAGGAGGGAGAGAGAAGGAGGGAGAGAGGAGGGAGAGAGAAGAAGTGAGAGAGAAGGAGGAAGAGAAGGAGAGAGAGGAGAGAGAGATCGCTGTGTATTGAGTTGGGGTGATCCGGGTAACCATCACCGGTCACATATTCCCCCTGAATCCTCTCCATCATCATTGTCGTCGTAGTAGTAAGGTTCACAGCGACAAATTTCATGCCAATATTACTGAGTGAGGTGGCTCAGGGCATCGACTTCTGCACTCTAATGTCTCTGACCGAGAGGTCTTGAAGTTCGAGCCACGACAGTCGCAGAATGTCTACACTAGCTAGGTAGATACGTGAACTTCATCACTCTGGAGGAAAAGTCTTGTCACCGACTGCTCTGATCAGGAATTTTCCGTGGTTTCTCCCATCTATTTATTTATTTATTTATTTATTTATTTATTTATTTATTTATTTATTTATTTATTTATTTATTTATTTATTTATTTATTTATTTATTTATTTATTTATTTATTTATTTATTTATTTATTTATTTATTTATTTATTTATTTATTTATTTATTTATTTATTTATTTATTTATTTATTTATTTATTTATTTATTTATTTATTTATTTATTTATTTATTTATTTTTTCTTTCTTTCTTTCTTTATTTATTTGCTTACTCAAAATCAGTAAAAACTATATATATTACTGAAAGTAGTTGATAGATGAGTAAACGTTTTTCTTAAAAGGCGAAACGGCGGGCGTGGACGAAAGAACTTATAGGAGGGGAGTAAAGATTAACAGCCATGATACGGAACAGGATGGGAAAGATGCAAAGGACATCATAGTCTGCCGCTCATAAGAAGACGTTTTTTACGGAAATTACTCGTATCCTCAAAAGATGCGGATACCTCAAGCATGGTTGAACAGATCGTAGAACTGCGTCTAATGAAATTCGCTTCGTTGATATAAATGTAGGAGTATATATATATATATATATATATATATATATATATATATATATATATATATATATATATATATATATATGCTTAGAGAAACATTTAATGGAAAGTAAGATACTATTAAATTAAACAATTAGTCACATATCTCGGAAGGCGTGTTGGTTCGGTGATGGTGGCCGTCGCCTTGACCGCTGCATTTCTCATGGCTCCTCGGCCTTTGCCGCAGCGCCGTCTGACCTAACAGTGCTCCAAAGAGAGAAAAATCCTAATCTAAGGCGCTGCTCTGACACTTAAGAGTATGCAGAAAAGGGCTCATGTACCTTCATTACGTAACCTGGTTAGTTTCCGCTGCATGGAATTTTGTATTTAATTTTGTCCTCAAAAACCGTGGAAAATTTCATCTCGAATATCTTCACAATGGAAATGAGATCAGTTCTCTCCAATATTCCGAAAGCCTGATTTCGACCATGACATGTAGTCCACAGAATAAGCTACTGGTGCTTAAATGCACATACTTTCTGGTATTAATTCTAAATTTGCACTTTTCGAAAATTAAGATTCATTGAAAATAAGACCCGCGCTATTCTTGTAAGCGATCCTTCTTCTATCCGTAGGGGGAAATTTAAGAACAAATTTAAAACGGTTTTTAAAAAAAGTTTTTTAGAATAAATTTCATTAATTTCAATTCCAAATTACGCGAAAATTACTCGTTTCTTCAATAAAATGCAGAAGACCTTTTTTAAAGAGCTGATTCGTTGCAAAAGACTTTGTCTAAGGCAAAAATCTGTATCTTCAATTTTGTAGTTTTGAGATATTAACTTTTTACAATTTTCGAAAATAAGGAAAGTTCACCGAAATGGGACGATCACAATATTTTTACCGTTCCTTGATGCATACGAGGAAAACTCATATTTTACTCATACTCATATTTTCGAAAAATTGTACATGATCTGATTTCAAGACCTGTATGTATGGGCAGATTTTATTAAGGAATAAATCTCTATCTTCAATATAGTTGTAGGAGGGGGAAAAATGTACTTTTGCGTATTTCGACAAATCTGGACTTTAAACTAAAATGAGAACTGCACCATTCTCTTAAGCGTCCATTACGCTATCCGAGGTCAAAGTTTAATAAAAAAATTTGGTGTCATTTTTAAGAAAATTTTGAAATTGTGGTTGATGCTCCAAGCAAAGTAACCTCAAAAATAAAAATATCCGTTTGAAGCTCCCCAAGCCTCTAGTTCATTCAGATCGATCGTGGAATATAAATTTTGAAGAAAGTTGTCTCAACGGTTTAAGCCCTGCCGTTGACCACCGACGAACTGACCGAGTTCAAATCTTACCGTTCTTCTGCAGCGTGGTGCGGACGGCGAGTAAACTCGGAGGACCTGAGTTAGAGTCGAGTTGCAAAAAATAATTTTAGCTGGTTGAAAAAAATTGTGCATGTTTATGTAGTAGTGTAATTCAGCGGCGCAGTTTGCAATAATGCGAGAAAGTGTGTACTGTTGTTCCACCACTTGTTTCTGTTTCAAGCACCCACAACACGTGGATTGTGGACACACCGCAGATTAGAAGTAATTTACTGTATATAGCAACGAGTTTCATCTACTTTTTCGTTACCAGGGCCCGGCAATAAGAGTTTTTCTGCCGGAAATTCGCCATTTTCGGGCGCACAATTACTTAACTTTCCCTTCTTACGAAGTAAGTGCGAGAAAGTAAAAAACAGATATTTGTTTACAACGCTGTTCAGATCCGCTTGATGATCCACTTATTACAAACTGCTACTCAGTGCTCAACCCCCTCAGTATGAGGTCAATGTAGTATAAGTATTATTGAATACAATCAATTGCTTTAGTTTTAAGCTTATCATGATTATAATCCAAAATAAGACTGATACTAAGTTGCCAGGATATATCGTCATTAGGGTCCACGTCACGCCTGACTTGTGCGTTCATTAATACTCGCTAGATGTCGCCACTAGATGACCCCAATGCGTCGTGGCGCACATGTCTCTTCGTCAGAGAACCTTTGCATGGTGCTAATTCCTTCAATTAAAAAAAATACGTCTTGCTATGAGCCACGCGTACGCTGTCCTTTGCATCCTTCCCCACCTCTCTCCGCAGGAGAGAATCCAGCTGATCACTTTTTTGAGGGTGATGGGCATAATAGATTTTTGTTAAATAATAAACATGATTGTTATTATATTTTGTATTATTTTCCTAGTGTAAATATGATACTATAAAATATCGTTTTTAAAATAATTACATAATTCTAACAAAGAAATATTTAAATCAACTTTGCCAAATAAAGGAAAATAACAAACGAAAACTCTAAGCCTTTGGGGGGCTATGGCCCCCAGCCACCCTTCACGGGATCTACTATTGCCCGCAGTCAAGTGTCAAGTCAATGTACTAATTGGCTGCTGAAATATTCTAGCATTCTGCGTTTATGGTACTTCCGTCATCATAAACATATAACAATTAATACATTACCATTATTAGATCCACTTGGCGTGAACAAGTAGGTCCAATTCTCGGTCGGGGAGACAATTCCTTCAAATAATTTAATTATTAAAATGCATCGATTGCATAGTAACAAGGTCACGTTTTGGATGCATCTACTGTGCAGAACATTCAACAGAACTTTGTATTTCCGACGTGTTTGCCTCTTCAAAAAAGGTGACATGATGATAACAATTGAGTATTTCCTAACCAATTTTTGATGAATGGTCATTACTGCGTCTAATGGTATAAATAGGAAGTTTCGGAAATGAACTTGCATTCTGAAAATTGTTTTACGAATAAGAATAATTTATGTGAACATACTTTACAGTGTTATGTGCAATGCTTTGCAATTATTTGTGTTACAACGCATTATGAACTTATTGATATTCGAAATTATTAAGATTACAATTCCTGAAAGCAAACTCTTATACTGTAAATATTTATTTTGTATTATGCCATTTCAAATACGTTGCGTTTTCTCAATTCATGCCTACTGATAACGTTCAACTCGTATTATCTCTTTCATATTAATTAATTCACGTATTTATTTTGAGTCTGTCATGCTTATTTGCATTTAGTACATTGTTATTTGCGCTTTTTTTGCGGCCACTCAAATTTTTTATATTCTAAAAATTACTGTGCATAAGTCATTTTTTACGTTTTCTATCTCCGCATTTACACATGCATTTAGAATTGCTATGTTCTATATGGTAGTACCAATGACAATTGGATATTAGGGCCGAGTATCACAAACAGTGTATCTTTCGATGCTCAAATTTGGTTGGACAACCAACATATTTGGCAACCAAAAAATTCGTTTTCCGAAAGGTAGCTTTACTGGTTTTATACCTGGAATTATATACTAGATACTGATTCTTTCGCTTGAAGTGTTGTTGTAAATATACACCAGTAAGAGACACTTACGATATGTTTTTAAGGTGAGAAGGATACTTTAATACTGTGAATGGAAATAACGATGAGGAACTCAACATTATCCTTCTTATGCTGCAGTAAATGTGCATACATTTTAGAAACAAGTTTGGTAGGGTCTGATTTAAAAAAATACTATAAATAGTTGTATTGCTCCGAGTCATAAGCCTTCAATACGAAACGAAAGTTTGTGTTTTTCTTGTGAACATAGTGTAAAAAACTAACAATGGCAAAAACGTGACTTTTGACCGTGCATCAAATAAATATTGTTGGATATAATAATTAAACTATTTAAAAGAATTGTCTCCCTGACCGAGAACTGAACCGGCTTGTTTACGCCAAGTGGCTCGAATTACACTCAAGCGTTCGCGCTGCCCATATTTATAGCAGAGAACAAATGAGATGTAATAAAGTGACGCAGTCACTGCTTCATTACTAGGCTGATGATACGTCATGCCAAAGAGATATATTAACAGAATTTCCTAATATCACGTTTCGCAGAACTCTTATCATATACGTTAACTAACTTACGAAGTTATTTTTGCCAGATATGAGAAAACATTGATTATGGCAGAACTCCAAATTGTTTTGATTCGTCATGGTGTTTCTGACATTTTCATGAGATGCACACGCATGACGAAAGATAATTGAGAAAAAACTTTTTTTATCAAATTTAAACAATCTTTTATCAATTAAACTCTTTAATTAGTAGATTGACGTCGACTGGTGAGTGTATCAGTCTGTCATATGTGTAGCAAGAGTCCATTAACAGAACAAACGGGATACAAATATTTTTTGGGAGTAGGGTTTTTCAAGCAACATAGTCTTATTTAAAAAAATATATGCAAACTGTTATTGAACATGTGCAGAATATTCTAGTGAAAAAATGAAGTCTAATATTGAAGAAAATCTTAAGTAATAATTATATTGAATATAAATTTTATTGTTGTGGTAAAAGCAACCTCATTATTGATAAATTAAGCAAATTATTGATATACTTAGGAAAGGCCTTTGAACCTAAGGACACTTTTCGTTTTTGGTATCTTGTCATACTTTTTAGGAAATGCATTTTTTGCATATTTTTGTGCTATAACGGAAAATCCAAATTTATGTAATTGGATTTGCAAAATTAGGATAATTGTTGCCAATTTTCCATTTCATATTTCAATTTAATTTCTTTTATTGTAAAGTGGCCCAAGGTACCCTTGTACCTTGAGCCACCTAACGTTGGATCTAGGATCACCCACCTTATTATGGACAGGGAACAAGAAAAACATATAGGAAATTCGTGAATGGTAAACATAGGAAAGCATATATGAATTTACTCCGAAATATATATATTTTACATAAAATTCTTGAGTTATATTCGAATAACTTCCTTTTCAGGTCTTTTTTATTTTTATCAGGAGCATTTTTGTGTTTCACTCGCGTTCTGGGGTTAAACTAGTGCACAATTTTGTTTTCCTTCATACGTAAGTTTCAATTATGCTTTTCCCCGACAGTTTCCTAGATTTTCCTGGCTTTCGGACATATATCTGCACTTCCACACGTAAGCTTCCGCGGCTAGAATCCATAAATTCTTGGCTATCCGGGAGACGCCCTGAGAGGCCAACTCAGCCAACGACGCGGCGTCTCCCGGATAGCCAAGAATTTATATATCTGCACTTTTCATTATCTTCGTTTTGGTGATAGCCGCGTCATTTGAAAGTGGCGGGGTAGTGAATTTATGTTACCCAGTTGTAAGGGGCCACAAATACCTATCGTTTCCGACTGTGATATTCATCACTGGAACTGTGTCTTGAGTTTATTATTTTCTTGAAGAGGCCTGTCTATTGCATTACTGCTCGATCATTCATCTGTAAGAACGGCAAATCTAGAATAACAAAGCACTTAAATTTTAAATCGAAATCTTTTTCCATTATTCTTAATTTTAAAGGTAGTCCGATTTGCAGGGAAATAAAGTGGTCCGAGGTAGTCCGTTTCGTAGAAAATCAAACTGCCAAACGGCGCAAATTTAATATTTGACACCACAAAATGAATTCGGTAGAATAACTTCTCTCAAAATAATCGTGAATGCATATAAACAAATTACTAATCAAAGTAACCGCACCCACGCTCCAGTGTGGCTGGTCAACGAGGGTGTGGCGTTCTGGTTGGGAGAAGGGCAGAGGGGTAGAGAGGGTTGAATGGGCAGAGCGGACTGGGCCGGAGGGGCGGGTGGTGTGATAAAGGACACTCCGGAAACGCCGTGTAATCAGCTAATTACATTAAATTGTCTCATTAACCTTTTACATATTGTCGGCTCCGATACTTGCTTTCCCACCTCCCCTCCTTCCTCTTCGTCTTCTCTTGTATTATTCTCTGTCTTCACTTTAATCTTCTTTCTTCACTTCTCCATTTTTCTTTCTTTTACATTTTCCCCAGTCTACTTACGTTGTAAACACAGTTATTCGTATTTTCTTATGTAGGAAACAGCTAATTATTATTTCTAACTAATGAAAATAATGGGTGAAGCATTACAAACTGTGCCCGAAATATCTACCTATCGCGATCTATCAAACATGACATTTTGCATTGTCGACTGCGCCATTTTAAGCGACATTTGCTCTATCCACCGGAAAAAAATACAGAAAAACTTCAGAGCGGTATTTAAGAAAAAACATTCTTCAAAGATTGCATTAACTTCCAGCAGAAGTTACGCGAAACTACTAGTTGAAACTACAAGTTTTATTTTAAAAAAATGCCTGCCTTGTTTTAAAGATCTGATTTTTTAGAACAGATGTTATTGGAGAAAAATCTCTATCGCCAATATTGTAGTTGTGGAATGACGCCAAAGATTTAAACTTTTGCAATTTACGAAAAATCAGTACTTTTAACGGAAATGAGATCTGCGCTATTCTTTGAAGCGTATTTGCCCTATGGGAAGTCTAAGTTCACTCAAAAAAGTTGGAGCCATTTAGGGAAAGTTTTTAAAAATGTTTTTCAATATTATTTATGCTTTCTGTAAAGTACCTCCCCCCACACACTAAATCAAAATATCTTCTTCAAACTTGCAGAGCCACCAGTCTCTTATCGATTATGTTGAATCGGCAATGAGGGGGAGGATATCTTTCTCTGTCTCATGGCGTCAACAGTCAAAAGACGTCGAACGATATCTATGAGACAGGCTCGTTTACTCGACCAAGACTATCAAGTTGAAATAAGTGACCGAAGGGTTAGTTGCCTACTGTGACTTGCAGCCGTTCTTTCGTATTACTTTTCTTTCAGTTATCACGCACTGTAATATTTTACATTGATTTGTGCACAACGATTTATCTTTTCATTATTTTTGCATTGTCTTAAACGTACCCACTCAATTAAGTACACAAAACTGTGGTTGAAAAACTGCGAAGTGATAAAATATGACTTGGACAAAGGTTATTCAATTACGAACTAAGATATTTTCTAATAAAAATGTGATAATAATTTTCTTTGTTGTTTTTATTCGGTAAATCACAACTACGTGTTGATCTTACTTTGTAGAAAATACTATGTTGGTCACGTAAATGAAAAAAATATTATGGTTTGCCATTTCAGAATGTATTGTTCTTTCATCAGAGCCAGAAAGTCATCCCATTATCTACTTTGTATTGAAGAGAAATGCTGTTTTTTACTTCTGCTTTTCTCACATTCTTGCTCTACTTCCCCATTATTTTCATTGCTCTTTCTTCTCCTTTATATTTAGTTAATAAATGTCTCTTGATTTGACCTACAATTTTCTTTGCAGATTAATTCGAATAGATTACATGAGTGTATGCATCAATATTACCATTTTCTATTCGCTATTTCAAACGTGAAATCTTAATAATACTTGCACGATTATCACGTTGTTTACTATGCGTATTTATTTAATAGAAGTCGTAATTTGGATTGACTATTGAGCCACCACATTATTGAGCAAAGTTGCGAGTTATAAAAATGTAACTTGCGATAATATTAAACATTATAAGGAAACTCTGTGAAAACTGCTGCAAGCTAGTTTCCCCCGCCCAAAAGAACTCATGAAATGGGAATTTGGAATCTGTGTTCGATGTTTGAGGACGAGTGCAATGTTCACTACACAATATATTTGTTTTGTTAAACTTCCGTGACCAGTTTTTTCTCATTTAGAATCACAATGAGATGAGGTGAAGTATAGCATCTCCCAATCATCACTTTCGTACACGTGAATGTTTTGCCTTTTTTAAAACTCGAAATTGAACAAATGCGATCTCTGTGTTTGAAAAACCACTACACAACAGTTATTTTGATATCTTGTGAAAATTATTGCAATTCATTAATTTAATATACAAGAATGCCTTCTCGCAGTAATTCTAAAAATAAAATTAGTATTGTCGTATAGTAGTTCGTACTACGACGCAGATAAATCTTGTTCCAATATGTAGTACATTACTTCGGATAACACGTTTTGTAGTCAGAATCCATTTTGTGTGGGTCCTACCAACTGAAAATTTGATAACTGTAAAACCGTTAGTCTGTCGGACCGTTCGTCTGTCTGGATGTGGTCAATGCTAGCGCCTGAAACGTTCACATAATTCTCTCCGCAATTGAAATCTCTCAATCGATCGGAACTAACACAGGGCTCTGGGAGTTTGAAAAAGATATTTAAATTTCATATTATTCAAGGGGGGAGGGCGTCACATGAAGCGTCAACAATTTCAAGATTTTCTCGAAAATGTCTCAAAATATTTTGATGACATTTTGTAATCGGCAAGCGTAAAGAACTTGGTATGGGTCTAATTTTCATTGAAATTACTGATTTTTCGTTATTGTAAAAGTTCGATGTTTTTCGCAGTCTTTCTACAATTACAATATTAAAGATAGAGATTTAGTTCTTAATGAGATCAGTTGTTCAAAGATATCTTGAAATAAGATCTTCGACAACTTTTCGAAAATACGAATTTTTCGCGTGAAATATAGCAATTTTTAAACCATTGTTTTCTCAAAAACGGTTCCAAATGTTTTCTTTAAATTCTATTATTCTTTCTTCTTTGGTGCTTGTACAATTTTCGTCGAACTCTGTAGTTTTGAAAATTGCAAAAAATTAACATGGCAAAAAAACAATAATGAAGATAGAGATGTTTGTCTTAAATTAAATCTGTTATAAGACATTTCATCTTTAAGAAAGATGTACAATAAAATCAACTTGTAATATCCCGTGATTTGTGGTTGAAATTTATGCAATTTATAAACAAAACATTTTATAAAAAATGACTAAGAATTTTTTAAATATTTTTTCCCGATTAGAGCAAAATGACGTCACATTTTCGTTTAACTCTCTGAATTTTCGATAATGCAAATGTTAGAAATTATGCAAGAATGTATATGCTGTTGAAGCACAACTAGTTTTAGTTTGCCAATTTAATCCAGATTATATCAATTGAAATTTTATTGTCTTCTGATTTATACCGAATACAGTGCATGTATATTGCGAATTAACATTATAAAAATTGTCATTTTTTACCCCACACTAAAACTGCTTCATTGTTTTAGTATTTATTCAGTGTTTCTGGCTATCTATCAAGGCCATAGGAACCTATTACATGGGCGGAGGCTTCATAGCTATCTTTTAATTTCTGCATGCATTGAAAATTAGTAATACACATACTAAATTGAACGTAACATCGAACTTTACATCCTTTCACATTACTACTTATGATTATACCTTTGCTGGTATATTGACTTTCATCGATTTAACGGCACATAATCGCTTAAATATTACAATACTTGTGACCTGTAGCAGAAAAATGCGGCTGAACAAAACCACAAAATAGGTTTTTAAACAGTTGCATGAACACTGATCACGAACAACAAATAAACTGTTCCATAGCGGAACACGTGAAATATTGACTGGCGGGCAGCCTCTTTCTCGGAGCCATTCCGGCGCATGACGCGAGCATTGGCATTTGCAGCGCTGCACTGAGTTCGCCCGGCGGTATACGGTACAACAAGAGGCGCAACAACACTATTAAGGTTTTTTGACTTTTCAGTCAAAATATAAACGGTTTAATTGTTTTTAGTGTTTTGCAACTTTTTGGAATCTAATGAACCCATAGACACATGGACCCATAGACGTCATAGATTTATTTGAATTTATACGCACATGGGAAATTAGTAATATGATAAATTAATATTCTTGATTCATTTAAACGGTGCTAATAGGTATTTCCAGTGTATGGACCCAGTCCAGTGTAGTGTAATTCTTGCTATTGTCGCGACTCGGTTCGTAATGAAGTATATTATTTTAATGTATAAATTGGGAATAATAATGTCGAATTGGGTATGTAATATATATGTTTATTAAAAATATTTACAATGCATTGTATGAAAATACTTTTCCACCACGCATCATCTCCATTATCTTTCACGAATAAATACAAATTAGTTGTATATTTTATATATTATTTTACTTTTTCTTTCGTCTGGTACATGATAGATTAGACGAAAATAATGTTCATTGTATTTATATGTAAATGTTTAAGAGACATTTAATAAATCACCCATACAGCAATTTTGAATAACACGATGCACTTGCAGTTCTTGTTCACTCTATGCATTCGAAAACATTGTCAATTCTAATGAAGAAATTTCTTTGGTAACAAACACCATTCCTGATTCATCCGTCATTTATAGGATAATTCTAGTAAGTTGCATTGATTAGTTTATATTTCGCACCTGTGCGCAAGCATCTATCCCCACGCTTTGTATTATTCTAAAATAGTGACGTTGTACTACCAGGATACTCTGAATTACCTCGTTTGAGTTTATAATTTTATGCTTTACAAGTATATTATGTTTGTAGTTTTTTGCCTCCAAGAAACCATTAGAACTGTGCTATCAAATTCATATGCGGAATTTTTCTAATCCTTCAACTGCGTCCAGTAACACAAACACGACCAGTTCTCTGAAAGACGTGAGCTTCATCGCTCATAAGGCGCGGGCCGGCGCTGGCGCCTCCTCCCTCGCCGCCGCCCTCTCGGCGCGGATGGCCGCCGCCACCTGCTCCACCACCGCCGACTTGTCCGCGTCGAGGATGGGGTCCTGGGTGCGCGACGGCAGGGCGAACTCGTGGGCGGAGGCGCGAGCGGGGGCGGGGGCGGGGGCGTGCGCTTGGAAGCACGCGGCCAGGTCCCCGGGCGGGGCGCGCCGCCCGCCCACCAGCCCGGCCAGCTGCCTCTGGCGCCGGCGGAGGCCCTCGCACAGCGGGTCCGCCGCGCCCAGCAGCAGCGGCGCGCCCAGCAGCAGGGCGTCGGCGTCGGGCCGCGGCCCCACCCGCGGCGGCGGCCGCTCCGCCTCGCCCTCCGGCCCCGCCAGCCGGAACACCCACGTCACCACGGCGAAGGTGGCCGCGTTCATGGGGAAGGCGCGCAGCACCGTCGACGTCAGCCCGCGACCCAGGAACGACAGTCCCTCGGCACGCACGCTCTGCCGCCAGCAGTCCCAGAAGCCCGAGTAGCGCCGCGGCCCGTCCATGCCGTCCACCTGCAAGCACGCGGGCACGCGCCTCTTGCACTCGCAGCTCTGCCTCTCTCCTATTCCTTCCCCTAACACTCTTCCTCCCTTGTCGTCCCTCTCGCACTCTTCCCTCTCTCTTTTCTCTCCTTCTCACCCATTTCTTCCTGTCCCTGTCCCTGTCCTGGCCCTCTCTTTCGTGCAATCTCTTGTTGTCTCTTCCACTCTCTTGCCCTCTCTCTCTGATTTTTTTAGTTGAAATTCAGTATCACCTGCGTAAGAATCATCAACTTATATCTATGAAATAATTATATGAGTCGTCATTACCAACAATATTGTTTATTACAATAGCAGCTTTCGATGGCGGTGCGCTGTCTACTGTGCCGCCCCGGATGACCTTCTTCCGGGGTCTTCCGGAGCCGTCTTCCGGGGCGCCACAGTAGACAGCGCACCGCACCCAGGCTATTACCCTCCTCCACCCCACAGCCGGATACTTAACCCCCTTGGCTCGCCCGAGCCCGTGTAGTCGTTTTGAGGCTTCCGTAAAAAGGCAGGTAAAAACGGCTCAACTTAAATTTTCGTGTTTTCTGTTTCTAATTCTACATGTTCAAATCCAATTTCATTCACTTTTCTTGTAATATTAAAATGACTGAACTCCCTTTCGTTCTTTCTGTTCTTAAAATGTTAAATATATTTTCTAAAAAATGTAAATTATTAGTAATATTTTTATTATAATTTTGTTGTTTTTTGATTCACGTTTTAATGTGGTTGTCTTTTTTCTTGTACTTGAAAACTGATGATGATGGCTAAGCCATCGAAAGCTGATACTGTAATAAACAATATTGTTGGTAATGACGACTCATATAATTATTACATTGTAAATGCCAACGAAAACTCACCACAATACCAATTATATCTAGGAATCTGGGTGTGCTCTTTCCGCAATAGTAATGACCTATAGTAATAGTGAGGGAACAAAGCTTTCGCCAAAAAGCCGTTGGTCACGAACCAAAATATTAATAGAGCGTGAATGTTTCCACAACAGGTGATGATTAGTATTGAGGTTTTGTTACATTCAGCAAATGTGAGTCCCGACAAACTGATTTTACATTTCCTCCGAATAACGCACTCGAAGAACGTTGAACATGCATGGCACGGGCAGCTAATCGGCCAAAAGAATGCGATCCAAAAACCATTACACACACGAGATTAATTGTAACTTTAAAAAATACGATAAAAAAAAGAATGAGAAATTAATGGTTCAGCGTGGGAATGAATAGCAGACTGAAGGGGAGAGGCAAATTTTTGTAAATAATAGTAGTAAATTGAATACTCTTAACATTTAATATTCTTTAATATATGCAATATCTTATTGGTTCTAAATTACACACGGATTAAAAATATAAATTTGAAATTTGAACTAGAACTTAAGTTTAAAGCAAAACCCCTAACAATGTTCTTCGGGGTGTCTATCGTCCCTCCCTTTAATTTATACAATGTTCGGAGCAATACTAATGGGAATTATGCCTGCTCAACATTTTGAGTTTTAGTGAAACACATGGCTGCTCATCTGACTGTCCAACGGATATCCTCTATCTGGTAGTACGTTGGTAATGGTCATATAATGGTTTCCACAGCAGAAACAAAGCACACACAGGGAAGGTGCGCACCCAAACCATACTAGCATCAGTCCAAGGTGTTCTTAAGACCCTGTGTTATTTACAGTCGACTTTGCATTGAAGGCGCAAAGTCCTTTGGTTCAAGAGCACTTTTCATTCTAAAACCCGGCCTTCCTCAGTTCAGCTCTCACCACGAAAAATTAAATACCGACTGTGATAGCTCAGTGGCGACACTAACAGTTCCTACGAACATTACCCGGCTAATGTCGGAACAGAACCCTAACAATGATGACACGGCCGTGCGCGACCTTTTATTCCTCATTCTTGTACCCCCCTCTCCCCTCACTCACACACACTTACATGCTCTACACTACCGCGCATGTCGCGAGCATAGTTCGTCCCATGGGCGGAGACCGCTGGGAGAAGCGCCTCAAGGAGAAACTCTCGCTCGGCGCCGCTCTCAGCGGGCAAGGAACACCGCCCCCTCTCGGGATATACCGCGCACGACACTTCCGTAACGGAAGAGCTAAGGCGTTGACGCAGCCGCTCGCCAGCGTACCTGGAGTCTGGACTTGACGACGTCCACCGGGAAGGAGGAGATCCAGGAGACGGTGCCGGCCAAGCCGCCGGCCAGCAGCACGCGGCCGGTGGACAGCGGCTGGTCGCCCCCGGGCGCCATGGCGCGCGCCAGCCACTCGTACGTCACGAAGTACACGGCCACGCCCGACGCGTCGCGCGCCGCCGTGGCGCCCAGGCCGCGCCACACTCCACGCGCGCCCTCCACCCGCGCCACGCGCACCAGGCACTGCAGCGGCCCGCGCGCCACCTCGCCGCCCGCCGCGCCGCGCGACGTCTGCACCTGCGGGCCAGCCGGAACGCACGCGATCAAGTGGCGTGGCGTCGGCCACGTCGCGCGCACGGATCTTTGAACGCCAGGGCGGGCATGTGGCAGTCACCGGTCCGCCAATCAGGGACAAATGCAGGGTAAATTGATTGCAGGATTGTATTATGCTTTCAGGCGCATAGACCGGTAGAGTCGGTGCATGCTCTATCACGGGAGGCGGTGGACTACTTCCCCCGCTGGATGGCGAGATAAGGCGCCGACCTACACGCCGGCTTGCGGGGTATACCTAACCGGGTATCTTCCACCGGCGAGGTACCACCCCAGCCGGGACAAACTCTAAGCTTCCGACTAGTCTCCCAACATATGTGATAGTGTAGTCCTTGTAACTGTGTGTGTAAGTAAGTGGGGAAAATAGGAAGAACAGTAAGGAGAGATCGTGCTCGGAGCGTGGCCATTTTGGTAGGATACTGCTCTGGCAATATCCTGGTTTTGATTGATAGAGAAACCACGGAAAACTATCGATTAGAGCAGCCGGCCGCTAGAATTCTCCTCCAGAGCGCGGATAAATTCTACCGGACTATCTCGTCCCGTCTTGTCTCGTCGAGTGTCGAACCTCCTGCCACCGCGGTGCACCGTCGGGGCTCGAACGCTAGGGCCTCCTGGTCGAGGCGCTTCAGCGCTTCTTCAACTGTTGCACTGAGCCTCTGCAGTCGTTACGAGTATCACATGAAATTTCTCACCACGTGTTCCTTGTTCAAAAGTTGTTATATTAAACCCCACTACATGCGAAATTAGTTTGTAACATTTAATATGAGAGAAACTGTATCGGTTGAAATTCTGATTAGTCTAAATTAAATTTGCAATGGGCAAAGGTTTTTTGACCATCCGACTTAAATTCACAGACAATATTGCTGCTGTCTCTGCACAGATTCTCACCGGGCAGTCCAGGGTTCGTGTCCCGACGGGCCGATGTTTTACTCCCGCGAGGTCGAATTTAGACGTCGACGGGAGAATTGTAGCGGCCAGCTAAGGTAGTTTCCCGTGGTTTCTCCGATCCGTGTTAGGCGACTGCCGGAGCATAACCCACGGACAGCTCGCGATCTTTCCTTCCTCTTCCTTGTACTATCCTTTCCCTTACTCACACACGCTTACACAGACATGCTGTAAATTACCACACATGACAAGAGACCAGTCGGGAGCCTAGAGTTTGATCCAGCTTCAGGGATGTCCTGCGAAGGGAGAGACCTGGAGAGGGAGTCCCCCGTCAACCAATGTGTAGGTCTTCCTTAAATAAAACATTTGCTACATTAAATGGACTAATGATCATAGCAGTTGACGTACCCGGAAACAATCAGCGAAGACTTTTTCAGCTTTCTCGCGGTTCACACTCTCCCTATCAGCAAAATGATTAATATTACAATTATCATCAGTATCATAATTATTGTCTTCATCGCGTCCTTAATTCATTCATCACTCAGGTTAGCCATCCAGACACATGAACCAGAATTATAAAGAACGCTACCGGTATATAGTGTTCATTTTCCCCGTATTTATACAAAACACTTAAAAAAGTAAACATCTCCACATTCAATGTAGATCTTCGTAGATAAAACGTATGTCAAGTGTATTTTATGAATCTTATCGATGTGCTCATTCGGTAAGATTAAAATCAGTTGTCAAAATTGACCCAACTTGTCGATCTGCTTTTCCTTTGAAAGCAAATGCTGACGTGCGTGTTGCATTCTGAAATCGGGTACTCAAATAGTGATTTTGCACCATATTTTCTTTTAGTTTAATACAAACATATTTAGAAAAAAGTTATCGAAAAGCGTGGAAAAATATTACCATACTATTACACAATGTCTTTTAAATTTTGAAAATAACTGAGGTATGTTCTCAATTTGGAGGTTAGTTCAGTAGTATTTCGAGGTAGCTGTTCACAGCTGAGCGCCTTTGTTTCCCGCGTTCTGGGCAAGTGATGATAGGAACGGTTTGCAATTTCACCCCACAGATTGGATGGTAGGGTGAGCATGAGGGGGGAATGATGAAAAAAGAATGGTTATGGATGAATTAATTCTTGAGATGGAATAGGCGGTGGTTTTCCATGTAAGAAGCTAACAGAAGTCAACGACGCCAAAACCACATGGTGGGAACAAACCATTACATGGAACGCGAACCCGCAGAATTGTGTTTCGCGTGATCCAATCGTCTGCACAACAGAGGCAGAACTAATGACAACTTTTTGCAACACGGAAGAAATTGTACTAGGCAGGCTCCAAGTTTGTTTGTTTTTTTATTTTATCTTACATCAAAATCCATTAAAAACTATGTGTGACGTGCTACGAGGAGAAGTGTATCCTGTGCACATTCTTAATTCTAGGATCCCTACTCTAAACCATAAACAAGTTGAATTCTCAAAGAAATGAGCGGATTTGGAGAGAGTTGACAAAATATTCGCTCTGATGTAATAAAATATATTTCCAAGGGTAAATCAGCTATAAATTTGCGCTCTTATCCCCCATCGTGTCCTTCGTGAAGAAATATTTTTTCTTTCCGCGACAACATGGAGACGATCATTTGGATAGATACATTTCCCACTGATTTCTAGAAGATATGCACAGATAATGAAGTTACATTTATGACCAGAAGCAAAACAAAAGGCCATCTCTGCATTTGCTCAAAGGATCAGGAAAACTGTTAGAAAAACCTCATTGAGATGTGAGGCATTGTCCCAGAAGCTGAGATACAATACTTTTGTTGTTGTTGTTGTTGTTGTTGTTGTTGTTGTTGTTGTTGTTGTTGTTGTTAGTTGTTTAGAATTATGTGGTTCAAATGGTGATTAATACATTATCATCTTTATCAGATTAATAATCTTAATATCATTGTTAAAATTAATATTACTTTTCTTTTTGGTGTTCGGTATAGTAACAAATTGTATATAGAAATAGTTATGTAGCAGAAAAGATTTTACTTGAAACGTAAACTTTTGTATCGTTTAATGTCATCTGGCAAAGTGTAGTAAAATAATGTACATTTGTATGTGAATTTAACTCCAGAGGAATTGAATATTCGTGGAATATACACCACCAGCGGTATGAAGGCTGAATTAATTTAAAGGAATTCTGAATGCGTAGTATAATGAAGTTAATTTTTTTTGTTCTTTCTGGTCGCATCAACATCTAGGTCTTTAGCGACCACTGTTGCATTTAACGGTATGGTAACTGTGAAGATGACGTGATGTGGGGACGAGCATAAATGCATCCATGCGGGGTTCCATGCTTCGGTCCGGGATCGCTACGGCACTACTGCTACCCGAACCTGCCAACTTCATTTTGTGTTCAACTATTTAAATGGACATTCCATTTAATGTTTGACTGAATTGAGAGACCTAACAATGTGGTTACCTTAATATCATTTAAGAGCTCACCATTTATTTCCAATGGTGTACAGAATTGTTTATTTGACGTGGAAAACTGTATTGAAACCGTTTTCTTTCATTTACTATTAATTTGATATTACGGAACCAATTTGAAATATCTGATATTGTACTTACTAGGCTGTCCGGGTGACGCCGCGTCCATGGCGAAGGTGCCGACGTTTCGGTCGCCATTCTGCGACCTTCCTCAGGGCGTATTGCCTACGCAATACGCCCTGAGGAACGCCATGGACGCGGCGTCACCCGGACAGCCTAGTAAGTACTGACTCCGGCCGCGGAAGCCTACGCTCTCATCTGATATTGTACTATTCCTGGTTTCTTTATTGCAAAGAATATTTATATCACCCACAAAGAGAACTGTTCGAAGAGAATAGAGCCTAAAATAGATGTGCAATTGGTAATGAATCAGAAACGCGTGCACATTATGTTCCATCTTTTCAGTAAGGAATTTCTACTCTCTGAGATGTTTGTTTAAGGTAAAAACAAATCTAAAGCACTACTAAGGATTCTATACGAATGCAATTTTGAAAGTAAAAGGTGGTGATAATGCTTTAAATGGTGAGTTAACGGGTGTATAATTGAAGTCGCACGAGTATTTAACAGGAAATTCTTCTAAACCGGCCGAATATTTATTTTTTAGTCCGTATGCATTATCGCTTTGAAATTATTCGTCAACCGCAGGCGCATAAGTTGGGCAAGGAATTAAAGAAATCTCGTCGCCGTTGTACAAGTCCCAAAATAAATGTTACAAATTCTTTGGGGATGTAGAAAGTAAGAAAATTATACTTTACTTTTGGAGGAGCATGTAGTTGGGAATGTTATATAACACATTACATTTGCCCCTGAATGATAGGCAACTTCGAATACGCAAGTGTTTAGCGGGTTCACGAAATGCGGTTGACAGTGTTGCAACTTGACCTGCAGAACCCATGTGCATAAAATGTGTGTTTCATATGTAACTCCGTTATAAGAAATTTCGCACTACATATTCTTTGGAAAAAGTGATCATTTTCTGTCCCTCTACATCTATGTTACATATGAATCATATGTAACATAACATGTCAAACAATTTGTAACATTTATTCCGAGGCACTGCATTGTGCACTCATACTACTTAAGAAGTCGACAAGAGACACTCACGTGCCCAACTGATGCCAATGCGACATGTGATTAATCTGTTATCCTATGAAATTTTCAGAATACATTGTCTATCATACGCAATATTGTTATTTAAGATGATAATTGCTTAAAATGTAGTTTCGGTTTGCTTATTACGACAGAATTTAAATAATGTTTTAATCTCACTGGAACTGCATCCGGTACATCGCACTCCCAGATAACTGCAAAAACATTGTTGACGTTTATTTTGTATTGTAGGGAAAAGTAGGGTAATGAACTGGAAATATTTGAAATATTTGGAACTTTGAAAACGAGGAGCACTGCCACCTTGCGGCATGTTAATGAGCAAACTGCATGAGATGTATATAAATCAGACAGTAAGAAAAACGTGGAAGTCTTTGCATTTTGTAATGCGAATACTAAAGAAAAGTTCTGCAAACGCCAAAGAATTAGCATATCTTACTCTGGTTCGCCCTCTCATGGAATACGGAGTTGCGTGTTGGGATCCATACAGAAAGGCGCACCGGAAAATTTTAGATAGAATACACAGAAAAGCGAATAAGTTTACCTATAGAAGTAACGCAACAAAAAAGTCATGGAAACCTCTAGAAACGAGAAGAACAAAGGCGAGATTTTGCGCTCTTTATAAATCGTACGTAGGTCAACCAGCTTGGAAGGAAATTCAGATTAGACTATAAAAACCACATTATTTCGGCCGAAGCGATCACACCCACAAAATTCGAGCAAGGAATTAAAATTCAGATCTTGGGAAGTTTTCCTTTTGTAACAGAACAATTAGAGATTGGAACAGTTTACCTGCAGCAGTTTTCAAAGCTTTTCCTCTCAGTGTCCGAAGTTTTAGAAACAAATTAGAACAAGATATTAAATGAGTATGTGCTATGTAGTGCGGTGAAGTGCTGTGAAGTGCTGGTCAGTGTAATTCAAAGCAAAAAAGTGTAGTGTAGTGAAGTGAAGTGAAGTGAAGTGCGGTGAACGTGATCAATGCACTTTTCAATGCTGCTTTTCGTCTTGTACTGTATTGTGCGGTATTATTATTATTATTATTATTATTATTATTATTATTATTATTATTATTATTATTATTATTATTATTATTATTATTATTATTATTATTATTATTATTATTATTATTATTATTATTATTATTATTATTATTATTATTTTCGTTTCGGCCAACTAGGACCACGCAGGGCAAGCAACCTGCAATTACCGTGGCTCAGTTTTTCATTTAATATCACGGTGGCAGGTGCTTGCGAACACTTCTTTAGGGGGACCAGCATTACGCTAGATCCGATTTTTATCCCCCAGGGTTGTTAGTCCTGGGGGTATGAAAGATGAAATGATGATGATAATGAGGGGTGAAAGGACGACACACTCATACAAACACACACAAATACACCCATGCCCGAGGCGGGACTCGAACCCGCGATCTTCTGGTCTGAGACCACTCCGGCACTACTGCCTTAGCGATCTCGGCCATCTGATCGGCATTATTATTATTATTATTATTATTATTATTATTATTATTATTATTATTATTATTATTATTATTATTATTATTATTATTATTATTATTATTATTATTATTATTATTATTATTATTATTAATGTAAGTGTTGTAATTTTTGCAATTATTGTCATTAACTGCCACCGGGTTATACCCAATTGCAGTTCTAATAAATGTGTGTAAATGTATGTAAACTACTGCGCCTCGCGGAGAGCGCCTACCTGGATGCGCGTCTTGGCCAGCTCGATGGGGCTGCAGATGAAGCTCTGGGCCACGCCCGCGGCGGCGCCCGCGTACAAGTGCGAGCGCAGGGCGTCGGGGTCGCTCAGGCGGCGCTGCACGTTGCCGTACACCCCGAACACCACGGCGTTGATGAGCGCCACGCCGCACAGCGGCGACGTCATGCCGCGGTACAGGCCCCGCACCTGCCACAGCCACACCGCCACGCTTGCTCCCCGCCCTTTCGCGCCCGAGCGCGCTCCCTCCCGGCCGGCCACGGCTCTACGCAGCCCGCAGGCCGAGACGATGAGGCAATTAGGAATCCACGAGGACATAAAAGGACTGCAATTGGGTATTGTAAACACAGTAGCCTGCAGAAGCTCGTGCGTTCGTAGGCTTCAGCGGTCGGAGTCAATACATTCTTGGCTATCTGGGATGAGCCGCGTCTCGGTCAATTGTACTGACGTTTCGGCCATCTTACTGTGGCCTTCTTCAGAGCTATACTGAGTATAGAAAGCCACAGCAAGATGGCCGAAACGTCAGTAGAATTGAGCGAGACGCGGCTCATCCCGGATAGCCAAGAATGTACAGAAGCTCGTGTTATGTTTACCCCCTACAAAGTAAGTTCTTCTAGAGTAAGCTAATTACACATATATTAAAATAATGAAGGCCTTAAACTTATTGTTTTACTGATAATTTCAGCTCATCTAATGACATGAATTTCTTTCAGACGTCTTAAGTTAATTGTAGTTATTGATGAAGTCCGTTTCATACAGTCGTTGCGCCTGCAAAGTCACTTATGTATACTTTTTTACAAAAATCAGTTACGTTCACCGTAAGATGCTAATTCAACAAACTGTTTATATCATCATATTTCAATCTTCTGCCATTTCTTTATTGTGTTGCTTAATTCTTAAGTATAACGAATCGATTTCATAAACAAATAAGTGTTATTGGCTGTGTTGGCAGCGGAGTGCATAAAGAATCCGAAGGGTCCATAAAGTTTTTATGTATACCAATCCGTATTTTGTTTCGGATTCATAAACACCCAATAATGAACTAACAAAACATAAAAATAATGACATTCACCTCACATGGCTACGTATTTGTCAGACGCAACGACAACGACGGCAGGAACATCACCATGAAATAACTATTGCAAAAGCTTTACTAGATTCATTATCATGTTTTATCAAACATTTATGATAGTTTTATCTACGACGATTGCGATACTTATTTTTTTCTAATCGTATAACGTCACTTATCTTACGATACATGTTGTTTCATTGCTTGTTTTCACGAATTCATCAAAACGGCGCCATCCTCACGAATAATTGAATAATAGAAAACTATGGATGACGAACGATAAAATGTAGTGATAAGCAGTGAAAATGGATGGATAGTGGAAACGGGTAGTGACATCGTTCAAAACAAGATTTACCCCGAGAAGTCGCCGTTGGAAACTTTTTTTTTCATTGTGATGACATGTTTTTCATAACGTTTTATTCATTTGTTGCACTGAAACAATACAATGCAAGGCGGTAACGTTATCGCTCTACGACAGGGCTACCCGACACTCATGCATGGGCACTGCCAAACGGTACAGATCAGGGAAACGTGTTATGAGCGAGTTTGTAAACAATACTGTGGGAAAGGGTAGTGAGGACGAGCAGTGACAACGAGTGATGTGAACGAACTGTGAGAATGATGCAATGAGCAAGGGCAATGATAATGGGCAGTGAGAACGGGTAATAAAGACGTGCAGTGAGGACATGACGTGGACACGACAATGAACGCGAAATGAGGGTGTGTAGGGAGGACATGCAGCGAGGTAATGCAAAAAATATATTTTTGCACTCTGACGTGAGAGCCGTTATTTCGTGTTCTGGTAGATTAGTATGAAGCCATTATGCATCCCGCACTATAATAAATCCATTAGAGTTCTAGTACTATAATGATGCTTCTTAAAGCACCCATGTAAGTGCGCTAAATAAAAATCATATCGTCATAGATACAAATTTATATTACTTTATTGTAATGCTTATATTTATATAATTAATATATTACACCTGTTGATTTGAAGTCGGTCAAACTCTCGGAAGTTGTTCGGGACCCGAAATTTAATTGGGCATTGCACATTACATAAATTTTGAGAAACATAGGAAAACATGACATTTTGAATATCCACGATCCATTTCATTGGAAGCAGGAAGAAACGGATGATCTGAAATGATATAGTGTTTACTCGAAAGAAAAGCATTTAAATAGATATGTGACCTCTAAAGCAAGTTTGTCGTATTTTCCTAGTATTTCGACAGATCAGCGAATTTATGTGCTGAGGATGCTCGCACTTGCTACAGGTTTCTACCGATAGATATTTTTGTCCCATCTGCTGATGAATTGAAATATTTATATCTTTAGCCAGGAAAAAATGATTTGGATAGAACGGTGGCGAGAGGCCGATACACATATTTCGATCTTGCCCAGCGATTGATTCTTTAGAGAGGACTGCTTCTGTAGATTCTGAAATGATGCTCGTATTATTTATTAAATACATTTTACAAACAGTCTGAAATTTATTCTATGAAAAGAAAATCTATTCAAATCTGAAAACTTTAGATAGAGGAACTTTAGAGCTTTAGTATCTGACATCTGAAATTATTTTAAAATTTGTAATTCCGGAGATACTTGTGTTTTTACATAATTGCTTATATTTATGATTGATTATGAATCAATGCAAATTATATTATAGTACATTAGTTAATAATTTATAGTAACAAAAACAATTTACTCAAAACTAAAACTTACCGATTCTTTCTGCACAATGGTCTGCATACAATGAAAAGTGCCCCGGTACATGGGGCGAAGAGCATCTTGGGTTTGCAAGTGGACCTACGAAGAAAAAGCGGAATTTGTTATTTGAAAACAATAATTTGTATGGAAAATATTTGATTAAAAGTCCTATTTATAACTAAGTACTATATGTATTCAGTATAGCTTAATTACGTAAATTTCTTTCTGTATCTTGACAGATGTCTTATATAGCATAATAATAATTATTTTATTAATGTATGATATTATGTATTATTAAATTACTTATTTATTATTATTATTATTCATAAATACAATCAGCTCTCTCTTGTTCTTTAAATACGAGAATTTTCAAACCACTAAATTTAATAATAGTCCTTTTAGAACAAATCTAATAGTCTACTAGAACAAAGTATGTTTTAATGTACAACAATCCTCAAAATGTAATCGGCTGTATTTTTATTAGGCAATGATTTATGAAATTAATTATTTATGTAACTGTATGGTGTGGACAATAACCAAAGTAGAGACCCAGTTATGCTATATTTTGCAACCTGTCTGCGGAATATTAGCGTTCTGGAAACCTCCACTGGACGCGTAAGTGTCCAGTGACGGCCCCAATGGTGTTGGTGGACCGAAAGTTCATAAGGTTTGGGAAAATTCTAGAAGGAACAAGTCTTTGTTAAGCATATCTATATTAATCGGGATTTTTTCAACGAAAACAAAGTTAGAAATAGATAATGCAGCTGCAATGATAATCTAGCACTGTCATCACATCCAACTTCAAAAGAATATATGAAACAGCAAAAGCGTCAACCGCGTTGGAATTCCACTTGTGAGTGGTTGTATTTTTCTCGTGAAACAATATTGTTGATAATCTCTCTCATTCAAAACATAATTGCATTACTTGTATTAAAGAAGTTATTATTAAACAACGATAATATTAGAAAGTAATGTGGGACTAACGATGTGTACAATGCGTACATAAATGTCTACTTGTGAACACTTTTTTAAAAATTTGTTGCGTCTATGTAGACGCAACGCGTCTCCTAGCTCCTTAAGAAGTGCTGAGTGCTCTGCAAAGTAATCCCCCGTTAATATTTATAATTTTTAATTGAAGTAATCCTCCGTTACAAGAGCTCTCTAGTTGCCGGTGTGTAGTCGTTTTCACGTCGGTTACAGTCAAGTACCCTGGGTCATCTACCCAGAATTAGGAAGGAATAAGGATAAGGGGTAAGATTTAGGACGCTTCACAGGAGTTGGACTAGCCCCTGTGAAGCAGGCAAACTCGTTTTGCCATAACAAATTTCACATGAGGTTCAATGGGTATTCTACGGAAATCGAGCCCGGAACCTCAGTGGTGATAGGCAAAAGACTTCGCCCTGAGACAAGAGAGCCTTTTCATTTATCAAACAACTTAAAGTATTTTACGTGCTGAAACAAACAATTATTTTAGGCAAAATTGAATGTTTCATACAGTGTCATCAGTGGTCTTGAATATGTATTATATTCCCTTCCATGTAAAGCGTTCCATGACAAAAATGTTTGACAATACTCTTTTAGAGCAATGTAACATATCAAACGTGAGAAGAGCCAATTCCCTGACATTGATGAAACAAAAAAAAATCTGAGTCGTGAAAATTGAATATCTATGACAAAACTTACTCTTGGGTGATGGGTCGTGAGGGTATGTCAGTTAATATGCAGTTTATTTCTACAGTTACAACGTTTTGGCCATTTATTTGGCCTGATTCAGGGCTATAAAGTAGGTAGGAACATGTTACAAAGAACATGATATTACTCTCGAGTTGTAACAACAACCAAAACAGGTTTATAGAAGAGACAGGTTGAATGACAGACGTGAGTAGTTTCTAATTCTTTTTACGCAACTTCAATTTAGTTTGTTTGGATCAATGGAAACTACGTTTTTTTATAATGTTTGACTGTTGAACTTTCAGAGTCGTTAAAAGACATCATGTCAAGATGTGTCAACCAACCCCACTTGTGTGGTTGGTTGGCACAGGCTTCGGGGTAGGTTGGCACTAGCACGGCGTAAGTTGGCACATGACGTAAGGTGACAGATTTCAAGTCGTCCGTGCCGTGAAAGGAATGACAGGTGAACCTTTTTCCCCGAGTTGGGTTTGCCACCGCCCCAGCAGCCGGCACGCTATTGCGGCTAACACTCGGAATGAGTAGTTGATCTCAATTGTGCCGCCTCTCTGTGCCACGTGCCGCGGAAGGCCACACGGTGACATTGCCTTGCAGTGAGCGGAATCGCGGTCCCAAAGCACAGCACCTAACTAGAGATACCATGAAAAGTTTGGTACTTTTTGAAAAGACATGCTTCTGTTAATACTCGCATCTCAGAAATGACATGCAATGTCATTTTATCAGAATGGTAGATGGCAGGGTAACGATACAATGAGTGGCCACTCTGATAGTACTGGCCACTCAAACCACAAAATTTGTAAAATAAAATTCAGAACGTTCCACTGGCTTCAAAGTTGCAGAAGGTGGAGATTTCTAGAGGTGAGGATTATAACGATGATAATTTATTTCTCTTCGCTTTTTATATTTCAAAAATAAACTGAAAACATCTTATTAAAATTGAAATTGCAATCATGTAACGTTAAAGGGTACATTTTTGAACCGTTTGGCATCAGATACGTTCAGGGGGTGGAATATCAATTTGCCATTACAGAGTCGAGTATTTGACAAATATCAAAACTTTACAATGTTTAGTTGGCCACTTCTGGAACAGAATTGTGGTTTGGAAATAAATAATGACAAATTAGAACGAATTAAAATTTGGCCATTTCTAGTCAAAGCATCTATTAAGACTAGTATGATAATTTCTCATTGAGTTGCCCATGACGAATTTAGTACTCTAGCCTAAGAACTTTCAGAAAACTTCGAAAATGTTAACTGTGGCACAGACAGGTGCTTTTACCCGAGGAGTGAATGAAAATATCCGAAACTAGTTTCAGTTTGCGGAGATGATTGGCAGACCGAGGATTTTGCTGGTTGTCACTGTGCCGTCCAACCCCAATTGAAAAATGTCAATCAGCTTCGAAGAAGATTTTTTTAATGATGATCATAAGGGAACTGAAAACTAGAACAATGATACCCTAAAATCAATAGCTGTGTTGAGAGTTTCAGCTGAAGGAGAGAAAAAAAACATTTCCTTCCCTATATTACAGAAGACAATCATTTAACTACGAAAATACTCCTATTACTGTGGAAGCTCTAAAACATATTCGTGATCAAGATTCAACCATCAAACATATTGAGACTCCAGCAGGAAGTTCCTTAGGTCGTGAAGGACACGTGATACAAAGCAAGGGCTTTTGGAAACTACGTGCCCGATGTAGAAACCTGAGAGCCTACCACAGCCCGTTGACCCCATCCCCGGTCCCTCGTACTATTTACAGTAATATCATCAACTTAATAGGCTATTTATCGATCATAGCTCTGAAGCAGACCAATGGTCGAGACGTTGTCAATGTAGCAAACACTGGATGACGTACCCTCATGATCCACCAATCCATAAAACTACGAAGTCAAATGAAGCGTCTTACGCCACCAAATTGTATCTTTAAGGTTCCAGATTCCAAAAAATACGTTCAAATAAGTGGTGCGGTTTAATACTAGAAACAATATCGCAAACCACCATTTAATAGTTTCATAGAGACAATGTTCCGAATTTTCACCAAGAATATTGAAAAACTTTAATTATTTAAAATTAAGTTATGTTGTTTATCGTCCGAGTAAATTTTTAAATATATTAAAATTAATTATTTAATTTCCAGTTGCTCATTTACTTTCAAGTCACTGTTTTCAGTTCATTTAGAATAAATTCATGGGTTATGTATCAACAAGGAAACTAGGAATGTGTTAGATAATGGAATTGCTTGTGACATTTACAAAACCCAGTACTACAAAAAACTATTTGGCCCCCTTCCTGAAGGTATTTGTAACTGCCCAGTGAATGCGTTACAACGAAGGTTGATGAACTGTCGCAATTTCCACTCCAGTAGCAAGAGTTTCCACCGTTATTCTTTCTGTCCAGAGCACTTCACCCCTAAAATCTTGTAATAACTAATAAAAATCAATTGAAATATTTTAAGTGCTTACATATTACATAATTAATTAAAACATAACTTTACTCAACATTTTTTTCTTATATTTTAAATAGCGCTCTGTTTGCCTCTTCCTCGTGAGTGCATAGTGCATGTGACACTCAATGAATTTTGAATGTAAAAAGTCAAGTCTAGAATTGCGATATTTATTTCTCACCTTAATCGTATCGAAGGGATGGCCCACCAACACACCAGCACAGCCTGAAACATATTTATGTTTAGTATACACGTGGAGAAGTTATGAATGGGCGTCTGGTCCGTTCTTGGATTTTGACGGCCTCGAGAACAAACAACTCTGACCCTCTAACTTAAGATAAATATCGTACGATTATTCGGGATCAAAGGGTATCCTTTCGTGGATTTACCAAATCTTTTCGAGTATTCTCCTCAAGACTTCAAAACTGTGAGATAATAACCATACAATTTAACCTAAAACGTTGACTACAGATTTTGTAAAATATTCGTTTGTAACAGAGTTGTTTATACACTTTCATGATATTGAGAATGAATGTGCTGACGGTTTCCAACTTGTAAATGTAACTTCACAATTTATGCACATTTTCTAGAGTTCAATAGGTAATATAGTTATTGAAATTATAGTTCTTCATGTTCTCGCGACAGTAAGTCGATTCATTCACGATAGGGGATAAGCCAAAATTTCTGCTGATTTACCTTTGCAAATATTTTTTATTTCACGGGAGCAAATATGCAAATATTGCAAATATTCTTATAAGTATATTATATAAGTATATTATAATTCTTATAAGTTTTTCCCAGAAACATTCGATTACATCTGTAATCAGAATTCAACTTGCATATGAGTTAGGGTACGTATTTCAGAAGTTAAGAAAACGTGTACAGAATACACTGCTCGCTATACGTCAGCTTTTAACGGTTTTTGACATTAAATAAATAAATAAATAAATAAATACATTGTCTGTTAATAATAAATAATAAATAAATACATGTTGAATCTATTGTACAAACTATTTTGAAATGTATACCTTTTTACTGAATTGCTGATGTAAACAAAACGGTTGAATTTTATTTTGTTAAGTAAATTTAAACAATAATAATTACAATTGTGTAAAATGGTCAGTGAAATTTTACCAGGATATTCTCTGATCTCTGCAACAGTTCTTTTTAAAACAAAAGGTTTCCATGTAAAATTATGAAATAAATATTTTTATAGCAAATATTTTCCTATTATGAATATTCTCAACCATTCTTTTAATGATTTTTTCCCTTCTAGCTTAAACTTGCAACTTTACTTTGCCACAAGGCAATTGAATCGTTTATTTCAGAAACCCGTCAAACGCCAAAATCTAAAACACGCTTTAGCAATGGATTATGGTTCCAGGAGGATAGACACATCGTTTAGTGCATATTTATATGAAACATATTCATTTATCGACTGCATAATAATAAACAAAATAAATAAATATAAATAAAAATATTTTAAACTCAGAATAATTGGGAAACGTTTTCTCAATTTTCTCGAAATGAGGAATTTGGCGTTTGACGGGTTTCTGAAATAAACCATTCAATTTCTCTTTAGAGTGAAAAAAGACAAGGATAAGTTTTATTTAATAATGTAAAAGTCTGATTATACCAAAAACAGATACTTTTATATATTTAATTTGGAAATTATCAAGACTGCTGTAGTTGCCAATATGAGGCTGTTCTGCAAGACCAACCCGTCATATATTTATTTGCATGTATTTGTGTAAATAAAACATTGAAAAGTGATTGTTTTGTCTCTGATATAGCATTCAAATTTAACAGGTTATTTTGTTGTCGAGGAAATCGTAGGCCCATCTTGGCTGCATGTATTCCATTCTAGGGAAAGGTGTCTGTGAAAATGTAAGGATGGGGAAGTGTGATATATGATGTATTGAAGAGCACAACTATGCCACAATACTCTATGTGCTTTCCATGGAAACCGCCAGCCTTGATGTAACGCGTTCTTGGTCGCAAATTTCCCAAGTCTTTACGCCCTTCAAGCCGGTCATGCAAGGAAGCAGTAGCGCAAACTATGGTGAGGCAGCCTGGGCTAGTTCTCTGGGGAACGTTTCTGCCCACCAAAAAAGAAAAATACTGTAACTTCCTACTTCCTTGCACTACATCGTAGGAATCGTCCGCCGGTAACGAAACGTTTTCAAAATTTTCTAAATAATCGCTCGAAATTGTTGGATTAATTTTTTTTTTACACATGTAAAAATGGTGCAGGCCTCTTTGTTGTTCAACTTTTTGAATTTTTAAAAATTGCAAAAGTTCAAACTTTATTTCGGCGTCTTTGGACAACTACAATATTGAAGATAAATGTATTTTTTCTTAATAAAGTTTATGGAAGGTCATATAGAAATATAAAAAAATGAGTAGTTTTCGCGTAACTTGGCGAGAAATCTATATAATTTTGAAAGCAATATTTCCTCAAATAGATCCAAGTACGCTTACAAATATGACGCAGCCCCATTTTAAGTTCCAAAAAATGACGCATGTTCCATGTCTAGGAATTTTTGAAAATTGAAAAAGTTATTATTTTTTGACAAGAAACTGCAATATTGATGATTGACAATTTTTTCCTCAGTGAAATGCGATTTTTGAGATTAAATCTTTAAACAATATCATATACAATATCAATATGTATTTTACGTTTGTGTAAGTTTCGTGTATTTTTTGCATGTTTCTTCGTGTATACAGAGAAGAATCAGAACAAGCGAATTTTCATGAAATAATTGAATAGTTTCTATGAGCAAGAGGAAGAAAACTGCCAGTTTAGTTTAGTTTGTGTATTGCATTGCAGAAGCATTCCCATGTTTCAGTTATTACAAAGTTGTCAGTTGAGTTTATTTAGTATGTTTATTATAATTGTTATTTAATTTCATTATCTTTTTCACTCTTTCCAAGCTTTTTGTAGCAAAGTTCAGAAGTATAATAAGGACATTTGCAAATCCTATTGTTATATAATAAAATATTGTTCTGTCTAATTTCTCGTTTAATTGTTATTTAGTTTCTAGCCAAAGATACTATCGTTACGAAAATGCACATACGAAATATGAACCAAAGACAATTGCTGTAATGTAGGTGACGCAATATGAAAGGCTTGTCCTGGGCCATTTTCCCTCATTACGCCACTCGAAGGAAGAAGGTTGGAAGGTGATACACGTGTCTTGGGAGAGCTCCAGTATGCCAGAACATTTGCACACAAGCACGCAACCATGTCCGGAGCAGGAATCGAACTCGCAACCCTTCGTGACGTGGAAGTTCAGGCGCTCTGGACTAAATAACCGCAGTTGTCCAGGGCGGTCGGCATGTATCAGGGGCGTCTCTTTCGTATGAAGATTTAGTTACTTGAATTGTCGACTCGCATTATCTCAAATCAAAAAAACACTAGCTGCTTTGATTCAGTCCAAGGCAACTGATATTGTTTGACAATTTAATATTACTATCTAACTTATGTATCGCATCCACGTGCAGCATCAGCACGAGGCCAAATTGGAAACTAGAAATGCTGATTATAATGAGGGTTTAAAACTGAATCATGTTACTAATTCTGAAACTCTTTGGCAACAGTGACCGAATGGCTGTGAAAATATATACGTCATCAGATGAATGAATATTATGAAATAGAGTTAAAAGAAATTTAAAATGTGTCGCCATCGAAAAATTAATTTATGAGTGGAAACAAAATTAAATATTGATAGTAATTTTAAAAACAAAATACCTTAAATTATATTAAATTTCCAATGTTTAAAAATATTTTTAAAAAAGTAATAAGTACCTATGCGGGCAAAACCATTAAATAGAATCAGTTATTTTGCATCGCAGCAACGGAGCATGGACCCACACAATGTTATATAAGCTAGAACTCATCCGCAATAGCAAATTTACTTGCATAATCATTTATCATCAGCCAGATCAGTTGGGGAATATCAATTTTGGAGAAAACCGGCCGAACAGATGGATAGACAGGCGAACGGACAGACAGACGTTCTGCCGTCATTCGAGTTTTCGGTATCAAGGACCCACAAAACATGGATTCTGGATACAGCACGTGTTAGAGTTTTTTAAGTTGGCAACTAAATTTATCCACTTTTCCCTTGGCCGTAATAAAAGGTTTTCTCTCGAAAATTCGCCGTTTTTTCGCGCAACACTACATAACTTTTTCTGTACTCCATAGCAAGAAAGTAAAAAAGGCTAAATTATTTCATTTTTAAAGGTAGTATTTAGTATACTTTAAAATAATTTCAAAGAGCTCTGAATATTTTAATTGGAAGATATGCTTAGAATGTAGCATATAATACCAGAACGAGGGTATTTGCAGAGGGAATTATACATTTATATTCGCATTTTATACTAAATATCGATATAATTACAATACTAGCGGAAATCTGCCGTCCGTAAATAAAGCAATGAAATTGTACGGTGTGGGCTAAAGATATTGATAGTAAATGAGCATTATAGAGATATAATATAATATATTTCAATTTGTTGCAATGACCAGGAAAGCATATAAAATGCCCAAAAATGTCGGTGCAAACCAACCACAGTTTCCATTATACCAGCCTCTCTCTCCGACTTAACTATAAGCATATAGCAGGTAAGAACGGTGTTAGATGAAGACTCAAACCGACAGAGTCATGTGTACATCCTGGCCAGAAGCGTACAATGCCTTGCGATCACGGCTAAATCAACATCCCGCATTCAGAAATTAAAAAAAAACAACAAAAAAACTTGCTTATATTTTTCATTTAGAATGTTTCAAACTTTTGAATAAATAAAATTCGCAAGTTAAAGTACACAAAACCACGCAATAATAAATAAGGTTTGAGATCCCCAACTAGGTACCTTGGCAGTTAATGGGGTAATGAAATATAACATAGAAAACAATCTATTTCAGAAACTAAGAAATATCTTTATAGTGATATTATAAAAATATTCCAAACAATCGTTGACAGTGAAAATAATAGTAAGTGACAAAAACATTAGTAAAAATTACAAAACTTCAAGAATTTGATTGAACTTACAATCCATACCACGAAGTGAAAATACAATGATGTACCACATCACCCCAAAATGTAATAGATGTTCCAAAATTTATTTTATTTATTTTATTTATTTATTTATTTATTTATTTATTTATTTATTTATTTATTTATTTATTTATTTATTTATTTATTTATTTATTTATTTATTTATTTATTTATTTATTTATTTATTTATTTATTTATTTATTTATTTATTTATTTATTTATTTATTTATTTATTTATTTATTTATTTATTTATTTATTTATTTATTTATTTATTTATTTATTTATTTATTTATTTATTTTATTTATTTTATTTATTCATTCATTCATTCATTCATTTATTCTGAGTCTGAGTTTATGCAAAGTGAACACTTTCGTCTTAACGCTGTTTACTGATCCTCAAAGTGATAATTCCTTATTTATCAGTACCGAATGTATGGATCTTAGGTGGGGTGGGTGCTTGAAAAGTGAACGAGTTTCAAGCATAATGACAACAATACTACTTATTGAAGGTATACTCGTCTAGTAGAATAATAAAAGATCAGAAAATGCACCCCAACTACTAATTAATTCAAAGCACTAAACGTCTTCCATCTGAATATACTCGATCGCCTTTCATTGAGAACTGAAGCAGGTAAAATGCGAACACTATGTCCATTGCAATGAAGGAGGACGCATCGTATCACGCCGTCAGATAATATGTTAAATATTCATTCAACAGTATATTCTGAATACTTTATCTTAACGACAAAAATATTTCTTGAAAATTGAATCTTTTGTTCGCAAGAAATTGCTTAGCGTATTCAATTTTATTCAACTGCGTTTATTTGTATCCTAAATTGACTCACTTAGAAATGAGGTAGATTATTTTCTTTTAATATTCATAAATTAACGCTTTTCATCTGTGATAACATATTTAAAACATTTTGCCAATTGTGATACACAATTGACTTTATACAATAGGCAATTTTTCAATTGCTTTGACATTTGCGTTTGCAAACGTATTTAGTATTTACCTCCCACGCATCCGGCCACAAAATCAAGCGCCATGTTGAACGAATTGGGTGAGTCGTGAAGTGATAAAGTAGACGGGTGTGATGGGGGTTAGACGTCACCAAGGCGTTTCTTCGGAGTAACGAGACATAACTCGAAAGCGGGGACTGCGCAGGGGTGCTGTGCTCATAAGATACAAACTGACCAACCTGAAAAAGAAAAAAAAAATCATAAATTTATTCTTTAAAAAGATTACTAGAGTTGTTCGTAATTATATTATTTTTTATTGGAAGGTATTCTGCTACTGATGTTGTAAGCTTATTAACAATACCCACTTAAATTTGCTTAAACAATTTCTTTAAATTCCGCTTAGTTTACTCACAGTATAAGTAATATTTAAAACCTTGAAATAATCACTGCTGAAAGACAACATTAAATTGCTACTCTCATGCCCTTTGCGTATGAAATAACTGATTCTGGAAACCGTTGTTTTTAAAATTTGGGTAACTTATTTAATCTTAGTCATTTATAATCTAAACAATTTACCTAAAACCATTGTTTGTTAAGTTTGTCATTATCATTGGAAAATGACATCACTTAAATTCGAAACCTGATATCGTGCCTGAAATCTGATATCGATAGATATTGTAAGATTTATTGAATATTAAAATATTTCACTCGCTGAGGAAACCAACGTCTTCAATGAAATAATAAATGAAACATTTTGCCGATTTCTGACGCACGATTACATAACATTTTCTTCTTACCAAGTATTGGTAAGGCGAGAAAGTAAAATCAAAGACTGGTAAAATTCTGAAAAATGACTGAAGAATAATCTTTCTTAAATAATGTGATCAAAAAGCGAAAATTATAAGTTACTCTAATGCGATTTTGACACATAATTTGATTTTTGTGAGAAATCTGTACGTCAATGCAGGGCCAAGAAAATCAAAATCAAGCTATTTCCCATTTTACGAGTCTTTACCATTATCAGGGCTAGGTTTTTTCATGTAAACGGTAAATTTTTTTTCTTAAGACCAAACGTTGCCATATGTTTACGAATTAGGCTTTTTGATGTGATTTGGAACCTATTTGATTATTCATATTTGCCCCATTTCAAGGTGTAGTACATATTCAAAGAAAATGCACATACCATCATATATTTCAACATTTTATTCACAGTATCTTCCATATTAATGTCCTTTAAAATTATTCTTTGAAAATATTTTATTCTTTTAATGCAATTTCACGGATTAAAAGTTTAGAAGAATATCCGAAGTTTAGTAGTTCTACAATATATTACGAGGTTCTAGACGCTCTCCACTACTATTTCTTATGTTGAGCGGCATTTTAACAAGTAATAAAAAGAAAAGCTTCTCAATGGTTCATTCAAAACAGTGATTTTTAAATTGCAGAAAAGAATTAAGAGGCTTTCTTTCAGCAACAGAAAAAATCAGCATATCTTAGAACATGATTAAATCTTATTCTACAGCTAATATTAAACCGAATTATTTTACCGTTCTGTTTATCGTCACTAGGTAAGGAAAATCTTGTAACTCCAGTTTTAGCGAAATCATTTTTTTTAACTCTTCAGAACATAAGATTGAGAGATATTTTCAAGAATTCTAGGTGACTGTGGCTGTATTTATACTATAGTTAAAACTGTACTATATGCCTTTCTATCAGTTTATGCATTGTATTAACACGTTTTTATTATGTTGTAAAATTTATGGAGATGCCTTAACAAGATTTGCTTTCTCTAGTGAAGTTATACAACTTGATGCATTATTTTCAATATTTAAAATTTTTATTCACTTTTCAGTTCACATTTTATTCCATATTTTGAACATAATTAGTCCATATTTATGTACAGTACATATTTAGATACTTGTTATTCCATACAAATCTCTACCCTGATCATTATCTTTGTTGTCACTAATTTCTTCCATTCTTGTCTCTTCGACGCTAAGTCAATTCTTCCTCGAACTCAATTCATATTTCCACCTTAATACGGATTTTCGAGCACTACTCTTTCCAACCGGATTCTCCTCACACAAGCGGCCTTCACCAATAAAGTATACACTCTTCTTAGCTGGTACCTTAACCAGCTGCTTTGTTTCCGTTTTAGCGCCAATAAATGGTTGTATCTTGTTTCCTTTAATTCGAATTTTCCGTATACACACGACATTTTTCTAAGCTTTTGGCAAACTGAGACAGGAGACATATCGCTATTACATTTTGGTTCATGGATTTGCGAGTTCTCTATGTTTCCTTTAAGGCGTACCAGCGGCAGAAATTTGACTTCTGACACCTACTCAGACAACATTTACACAAGTGAGTTTTTGCCCTGAAGAATTTATTCGCATCGCAAACATTCTCAGACATCAGCGATTGTAGGAAATGCTTAAGCGGGTACATTTTTGAGTTTTTGTCAAAATGGTTTGTTTGACTATTTCTTTTAAACCTAGCTTCAGTGTTTTTTCGGGTTCACAAAAGTTAATACTACGTGTGTTTACATAAGTGGTTCTTAATTTGGGCGAATGTTCACGTTCAACTCACAAGTAGAGCAAATTGCCTACCTCCTGGGCGCCGTCCTTGTCATTGAGTTGGTTCTCATTTCGAGCGCAGAATATGTGCTACCACCAAAGCCAGACGCTTTCACATTACAATTTTGGCGTGTCCGACAAGTTATCTAACGCTTCAATTCTTACATCAAAATTTAATTCAACCTCGAGAACTCAAAGTTTCCTTAAAAAAGTTCAGTGAAGCGCTCTTCACCGTCTGATTCACTTCGCAACTTATTTCTCACTTTGTAGTTGTAATGTGTAGATTATTTATGCTCATCTCGATGTTATTATTTTATTATAACCAAATTATTACAAGTGCTGATGTGATCTCGTCTTAGTGAATATAGTTTTTCTCCTTCCTTCGAAGTTAGTTGTCATTCTATTTATTTCTTTAGGAAATATTTTTTACGTGATACTTTAATGAAGAAACATTACCCCATTTTCGCCCCGACGCTTCTGCTTTGCTGGTCTCTCTCTGTGCTGAGGTCTGATGTAACTGAATCGAGGATACGATGCGAAGGAATTTGGAAGCACTTCACGACCGTCGACGCAAAGGGCGGAGAGGCCAAGCGGACTGCAGCTTCTGCGCCGGCGCCAACGCTGCCTCGAGAATCTGCTCTCCACAGGACACGGACAGCGCCAATTATGACCTTAAACCAGATTATTTATTAGTATGATGATGGATGATGTTGGCCGCAATAGCAAATTCCGGCTATGCAATGATTTATGCTTGTTCTTAATTGTTCTTAATATAGTGAAATCCACTCATCTCACCACCCAACAACCCAACAAGAAGTACCAGTATCTTCTTAAAATATATACCGTTGAATGTTAATACAATCGCAGATACTTTCTCAAGTCCGCACTAAGTGATGGTGGAGGTGTAGAGTGATATTGTGGGTAACTCTAAGAATGAAGAGGGAACTACCCTTGAAGATCCATAATTTAAACACTATCAAAATGCAGTGATCGCTGATAATAAAAGATTTGGAATGCGATAGGCTGTTGCAATTATTATTAGACCATATCTTCGGTACGAAGAAAGCCCAAAGGTCTGCGGTGTCGGCCCCTACCTTTGCAGAATCAAATGCCAATCTCATCCACCTTGTGTGATGCTGCCGCTGTCTCTGGCTAAGTCTCCTTGCTGCAGCCAGAGACAGCGGCACCACAACACAAGGAGAAGGAGAATGGCATTTCACTGCGCAAGGGTAGGGCCCGACTCCTCAGACTAAGACCAACCTTTGAACTTTCTTCGCACCGAAGATATGGCGATGTCCACCGCAGCATTTGTGTACGGAATGTATGGTAAAGTTAACCATCGAGTCATATCAGCTATGCATACTTTGTTTTAATGCGTCTGAAGATGGAGGGAATCGAAACTCCGAAACGTCTCGACTAGAGTATATACAATAAAACAATATTTTAACCCTTTCAATTTACTATTTGATTTTATCAAAATAAAGGTGATAGTCTAAAAATATGGACCTGTAACATACAATTAAACTAAGTAAATGATTGACAATCTATACCACATTAGAACAAGCGTATAATGTATTTGTTGTAAAGTCTACACGGGACAAGATCACATTTACACATATTGCGGTACTGATGATCCAGAAACAGAGAATTGCTATTTGTATTATGGAAGTGTTTAAAAATGCAATAAAATATCATATATTATTCATTTTATGAATAATTTAAGCTATTTTTTAAATTCTCAAACTTTTCTCGTTTCTTTCAATAAAAGCAAATAAATTCACGGAATATTGGTAAATATTGTTCACTAAGTCTTGGTTTTGGTGAGTTCTGTTGAATGTATTTAGTTACTCTGTTCTAGTGTTAGTTGTTATATGAGATATCAACAGGATATTAACTAATATGTGTATCTTCCTACTTATTCTTTACTTTCCAAACTTCATGCGTTTTAAAATGTTCTTATTGCAAGAGAACTGTAATTTTATATTGAAAATACGTGATATTCAGATGAAATAGTTTTAGTCTCATTTGGAATCTTCTTATATAAATTTCAACGGTTCTGTGACGGCTGAAATTGATTGCGTCAATTGGCTGCTGGGTCGGTTTTGAGCTAATGAACTTGAAGGAAATGAAATATAATTATCAATCATTTCTTGTGTATAAATGTATGCAGATAATATGTAACTAATAGTGAATGTATTTCATGCCGTCTTTGGAAAGGTATCAACATGATGAATTCTTTGATGCATTTATTCTGCAAAATAAATAGGGTGATGGCAAATATTATCGTATGATTAGTCATTGCTTTTCAGGCTTATTGTTGGTTAATATTTTTTAAACGCGCACAATTGTGAAGATTACACACTATTTTAGCATGAATAACTGTGGATTATTTCAATCTTGCTCAATGATATTCTCTATCGTAAGTTAATGTATCCATAATACTTCTAGAAATTGCGTAGATATTCTCTTGGTCTTTGATAAGTTGCCCTCTGTAAGGAGTAATGATTTCTTTAATCTATGAAATAGATGTTGGACAAGGGGCACAGTGATAAGCAGAAATGTGAAGTTGCACTAGTTGCTTTAGGTTCTATTGCATAAGAGATCATTTCAAAAGTTAGCTTATTGGACCAAGATCATACATGTTTGACCGCGAAAAAAGGTTTCGCTAAAGAATACATGTCCTACATAAGGCTGAATACTTTCCATGTTTTCAAGACAAAGTCTTGAACTGAGAAATAAAGCTATTGATAACTCATGTCAGTTGCAACAAGGTTTACAAGCGACCAGGTACTTTTTAAAAACCATATTTAATACTATTAAAGATTATTTGTTCTATGTTCTACAACACACTAGAAATAATGTTCTAATTCACAGGTCTTTCAAAGGTATCCTTTTTATACTCCCATTGTATAACATTACTCCCATTTTCCTCTCTGTATTCCAATCTTTCAATACATTTCTCAGCAACTTCTAAACCGTTAAAGATGGACTATGTACTAACAATTCCATCTTGAGGTCTAGATCTGACTTCATAAAAATGAAATACAATTTTGTTATTAATTTATTTAATTTAAAATTATTAAAACGCCTCCGTTTGTTTTGACGAAATACCTATTATTAATTTAAATCAACTTAAAAAATGTTCATTAAAATGTTCTCAGTTTTCTAAATATATATGTAAATACATTGTTCCAAAGCACTTCAATCCACGTGTTTCCAAGTTCTTTTTATATTCTGATTCTTTACTAATAATTTTAACGAGAAATTATCTTAGAAGATAAAACTAACATTTCTCAAGTAAAATACTTTTTGAAACGAATCGACGTATTGTTCTGAAGATAGGCATAAAATCATGCATTGATCACGAACCTCTTATTCGACATTAAACATTAACATTCACTATAAGCAACGGGATATCCTCTGATTAGTAGCAAAAATGCATGACTTCTTACCAGATTAGACAAAAATTTTCAGTGTACGAGAAAAATAATTAGCTTTATTTTCACACAATTCTTACTCTTGCGATTTATTCCTTTAGTTGTTGCATTTTCATCTGCTCGTCACGTCGTTGTCTCAAATTTCAATAGTAACCCTTGGAGTAACCCGATTTTCTCGTTGACTCCTGCTTGTTTCACCATGAGTGTTTTCAAAACTCTTTGAAACAGGCGATAAAGGCGTTTTATATTTACAATTGCTTAGTGAAACGACAGGAGTTAACGAAAACCAGGCATCAACTTCAAATGATGCACTGACTATTTCATACTATTATTTATGAATTACATTACGCAGACTATTATTTATAAATTTTTTCAAATACAATTTTTCCATCATTTGGTTTAAAAAATTATAAAAGAAAAATATTTTCGTATTGTCTAATACAAATTTCACTTTCATTTGTCTGCGTAATCACTGAATGAGTAGTTACAATGATTGCAAATCACATCCATTATTCCTTTATATTTTAATAATAACACGTACTACTCAGAGGAATCTATAAAGTTTAACTTAAGGTGTTCTCAGTACAGGGATGACGTAGGAAAACAATTTAAACATTGGTATGTTATTGATGTACAACACAAATTACTATTTTTAATACAGATAATATAAAAACTGTTTAAAACAACCCTGTAGGTATTTTCATGAAACACTATTTGCTGTAACTTTGGAAAACACATTTTGTAAGTAAGGTAGAAGATACTCTGTTACTATTCATAGCAAAAAGTACACTCTTCAACCATTATTAGGGCATGAAAAGTTTAATCATGCAAGATAGTAAGCAGTTTATGAACGCTTAATGTATTCACAATGAACATTTGTTTGAACAGTGCACAATGTGTCATATATTCAGTGTCTAAAAACTGTATGATAAATGGTCTGCCTTTCCTAGGAAATGATTTTTACATTTGCCTTTCCACAACCCAATACACAAGCCCACAAACACAACTCAATAAATACTCAACCAAATATCCCTCAGCCACCGGATCCCTCCGGTGGTGTTAAAAATATGTCTATTACCCCATTATCTCTCGTTGGCTGCTTTTCTACTTGCTCGAGGTTATTTGTCCAAACTAGCTCATTTACCATAGTCTTCGCTCCTCGCCCCTCCGTCACTTCTCCTTTCCACTGAATTTGGGGCAAATTTAGATCTCCACCGATAATTAACTGTGTTCTCCCTAGTACCAACGCGAGTTCTTTCCCAAGTTTTTGCAATATATTCATATTTTCCCCTGGATGTCTATACATTCCTATTATTTCCCATATATCTCGAACGTTTTCCCCAAATAAAACCTAAAACTATTGTTCATTTATAAATTCCTTGTCGAAGAATCGTCGAAAGAGATGGCAAGAAAGTGGGCGAAACCAAAAGCAGCGCTTGTAAAAGGATACTCACTTGGAAGATTCGATGAGGCGGGAAGAAGCTGGATGGCAGCGTCCACGATGCTGCGACCTTCCCTAAGTCAGGCACACTGACCGCCGACGGTGGGGGCATGTCAGTGATCAGTGGCTCTTATCATCACGGCGGAACGTTGGTCAATTCTTCTTGGCAGTTTGTCAGCTTAGCAGATTCTCGCATTGTGCGTCGATCTTGTTTTTGTTTTGAGCTCCTCTTCGGGAGTCGATCTGCTTGGGGCCCCAAAGCGATGCGGATGCTTATTGGGCTATCTTCAGTGTGTATGACGTGTAATCGATGACAGAAGTTTAGAAAGCTTAATTGGGAGTCGTCCATAAAATACGTCACATACGTGTTTTTTCAATCTTTCTACTCGGCCTGTCACACTAAATACGATTTTTGCCTTGGAATATGATCTTTACGTTTTCAAAAGCTTGTCATTCTTGTAACCAATTTTTAAACTATAATATTGTCTCTTAATTCTTCATAAAATATTCATGTTCGTAGATCCAATTTGTTTTATAGACAACGACTTCATGAGAAAATACAATTTAATTTACTTTCCTACAACATATCTTTAATTTCTCGTTGGAAATACATTGAATATTTAGTTCTTATTACACATTGTAATTAGAAAAGATGTATTGTAAATAAGAAATGAATATTAAATGTATTTCAAACGAGAAATAAAGATATTATGCTGTAGTGAAAGTAAATTAAATTGTACTTTCTTTTCGAGACGCTGTCTATAAAATAAATTGCGTCAAATAACATGAAAATTGTGTCATATATTCGATATGATGTACTATATTTAAGGCCACTGTTAAATTCGTATTTTTTGTATGTATCGACAGTAGTTAATTTCTTGGGGCGTTTTTTAGCCAAAGCTATCCTCTACACACTAGGTACTTCCACACATGCAAAGTCCTCGGTTCAAGCCATACCGACAGAGCGGGAATAGAATCAACAGCGTTTACATAGGAACAACAAGTTGTTAAGTTCTTGAATCGGTACACGCTCTAATAACCTGATCCATTCATGGACGATCTAATTAGAATAATTATTTCTATAATATTACATAACCATTTTTCTTCTACTTTCATAATAGATGTTTTAGGCATATCTACATAAAATACATTTTACTTAAAAGAATTTATAATTCACAGACTAATTGCCCTCTTAAAAAATTTTCATAGAGAGAAATAAAACAAACCATACATACAACGAAATACATCAATAAAAACATAGCGTATAGAGGAAAAATACATCGAAATTATGGCTGGTATTTTATTTTCCTCGTGTCATTCTTGAACCGCTAGAACGATGTTTCACGATCATCACCAAAAGACCTTGAGATCCAGGTCTCAAGTCTGATAATGTTGATGACGAAAAAGTGTTCTAAAATCGTAAGGTAACACAAGGACAGCTTTAATATAAGTGTAACAAATATAAAAATAAACGAGTTCTTATCATTAAAATTCATTTTTATTGTTTTAAATTTGAAACTTATTTTATCCAAAAAGTAATATTTTCGAAATCATTAACAATTTTTCATAAGATATTCATAGGCAAAATCTAATTTAGCATAATAACAACATACCACAGGGAGATATATAAAACTGTTAAGTAGGAGTATTGCGAACATGATCCATTATTAGGAATCTCTTGCAATACAGTTTTCATTTCAATCACTGCAGTCTGCCTCCTCTCATTCCTTCGACTCTTTTTGCACTCTTACCTTCCACAGACTTTTAGGTATTACTTTCAGTGTGAAACTGGTTGCCATTTCCAGAGCCCTTGAGACCATCGTTCTTCACCCATTCTTTTTAGATGGCCATTACCTTCGAATCATAAACTTCAATTGTATCAATAATGATCACTAATTTCATCATTTTTACTTCTTTCGAATACATACTGTGATGATACTATATAGACGTCACCACTGCAAAAGGAAGTTTGCGGACACACAGAAGGTGCGTCGGTTGACAACAGGGCACCCGCTAAATTTGTTTCGAGGGCGCCGAGCGGGCATTACCTGCCATCCAGCTGCCGGCATTGAGCCCCACAGGGGTGAACACTCTGGGTCCAAGGTTTGCATTTTGGCTACTAGCTAACAAAATGATAGACAAGGATGGAATTTTATCAAGCGCAGCCCGTCTGAGGAGCGGGAACACATTTATTAAAACGAAACTGTCTTTAAATACAATTATTCTCCTCACTCTCTCTTTCTCTCTCTCCTCTCTCTCCCTCTCTCTCCCCTCCCCCTCTCACCCCCTCTCCCCTCTCTCCCCCCTCTCTCCCCCCTCTCTCCCCCTCTCTCTCCCTCTCTCTCTCCCTCTCTGTCTCCCTCTCTCTCTCCCTTTCTCTCTCTCTCTCTCACACACACACACTATATCTGCAGCAATTTTCAGTCCAGTTTATTATTTAACTAATGGGAATTAATGAATTTGGAAAAAAATGACGATAACAGAGATGAGAGCACACTTTGATGAATTTCACTATCGTGACCTGTTACCGGTCGTTCGCGGCGGAAGAGGTCCGCCAAAACACCATCAAAGTGGCCACGTATGCAGCAAGAAGGGCCCAGCGCTCTCGTAGACTGCACCAGAGACGTCAGCGGCCGATCGCGTCCACGCAGGGCCGGGTGTCGCCAAATCGGTGCGCGAATCGGGAATCGCAGACGCCGTTCCCGTTCACGTTTAGCATCCGTAAGAAAGGACTGCACACCCTTATCACAGGTTTTCCAGGTGTCGATCCGATTAACTGGTCACACGGAGTAAATTCCGGTGGCAGGTGACAGCTAATCGGATGATTTGGGCAGGCGGATGTCGGCCAGTCGTACGCCGGTGAACGCGTTAGTCCGCCATGCCTCATTGCTCGCAGTCGAGTTCTCGTTCTGACATGTCACAAGCGCCTCGTTCAAGACAAAATTTTTAAGTGCCTAGATCGAGGCGATATTTGAAGTGAATCATTCAAGTCGAAAATTAAGAAAGGAAAAAGAAAGATTAAGAAATCCTAATAGTACAATATCAGATATTTTAAATTGCTTCCGTAATAACAAATTAATAGTAAACGAAAAGAAAACGGTTTCATTACAAATTTCCATTTCAAATAAACAGCTCTACACTCCACTGAAAATGAACGGTGTGCCATTGGCTGATGGCAAGGTAACAAAATTTTTAGGTATTTCAATTCAGTCAAACCTTAAATGGAAGGTCCATTTAAATGAATTGAACGCTAAATTAAGTTCTTTATGCTACGCTTTCAGAATTATTTCAAATTACAGACAATACACACATACAATACATGTTTATTATTTTGCCAGATGGCATTAAACGATTAAAATCGATACAAACGTTTAGATTTAAATTTATTTAGATTTATTTAGTCAAAAAACAGTAAAAACTGTATGTGGCGTATGGGGGAGAAGATCATCTGAGCACGTTTTCGTGAGTTCCAGAATCTCTTCCCATCATGTTAACAATAAATAGTTGAAAATAAATAAATTTTCAAAAAGCGCGAGATTAGCAATATTTAAAAAAACATATTTCGTTCCCGAGTTATAGAAAATTTTTTGCATCGGTAAACGAATTGCAGATATGATTTTACTGCATTACTAACAAAATAGTAACTCTCCCTTTCCTCTACTCTTACCATTACAAGCAAAAGGAGAGTTCAACAAAACATGCGCAGAGTGAAGCTACATTTACGTCCAGACAGAAAACAAGGGGCCATCTCAGCATTTGCTCAATGGATCGGAAAACTAGACAGAAACCTGATCGAGATGGGGGTCGTTGACCCGGAAGCTGAAGAACATTATTTGTTACAAACATATTAATACTTTTTAAAAACATTATACAATAAAATTTAAACTAATTCAATACATGATTATTTTGTTAAAATAAACATTATTTTTCTTTTTGATAATCAGTATAGTCTCTAATTGTATAGAAACAGTTATGCAGCAGAAATTATTTTACTATTAACTTAAATTTGCGAACCGAATTCAATTGTTTAATGTCATCTGCCAATGTGTTGTAAAGTAACGTACATGTATTGTATGTGGATTTCTGGTAGTGATCTGTTGATACTGACACTTGATGAACGTGATTTTTACGACGTGTGTTGTAATTATAAATATCAGTATTGCATGGAAATATGTTCCCACCGTTAAATAAGTCACTTTTAACAAATATTACAGATTCGTAAATATGCAAGGCAGTGGTAAGATTCCAAGCTCCATGAAGGGAGGCCTGCAGGGATCACGCGGATGGCACTTGTTCATTATTCGAATAATGTTCTTTGGCAATCTAAAGGTCTGAGTACTACATGATGAGGTTCCCCAAAATATTATGCTATATCTCAGGCGGGAATGTACATTTGCTAAATACACGCAACGAGTTGCATGAAGGCTAACAGAATTTGAAAGAATTCTGAATGCGTAACATAATGAACTAAAGTTTGTGTTTAATTTTGTTATATGTACATTTCATTTGAGGTTTGACTAAATTGAGAGACCTAAAATGTTACCTGAACATCATATTGTTCATTTTCAATGTAGCATGCGATTGCTGATTTGAAATGCGAAAATGCATTGAAACTGTTTTTCCTGCGATAACTATTAATATGTTATTACAATACCAATTTGAAACTTCTAAAAGCGTACTATTTATTGTTTCTTTTTTGCAAAGAACATTCGTGTCATCGGCAAACAGAAGCGTTATTCGGTTTTTCGTAGACGACGGCATATCGTTTACGTATAACAGATATAAGATAGGACCTAAGATCGAGCCTTGCGAGACCCCATATTCAATTAGTAAAGAATTGGATTGATATGTAAATAATGTTCTTTCATGCCAGTACGGTATTTCCACTCTTTGAGATCGATGTTTAAGGTACGAGGTTATCCAATCTAGAGAGATTCCACGACTTCCATAAGAAGATAATTCTGATAGCAAGATTTTATGGTCAATAACGTCAAAGGCTTTCGAAATATCTGAAAATATTTCAATGGGTGCTTCATTTTGGTCCATTGAGGAAGCAACATCTTTAAGAAAAGAAAAAATGACAGATTCCGTAAATTTTTATTTTCTAAACCCGTGTTGTGAGTCTGGCTTTTGTTTTTTCTGAGAAAAGATTTCATTCGTTTATAGAAAGCCTCTCTAATATTTTTGAGAAACCTGTCAAAAGAGAAATTGGTCGGTCATTTTAAATTTCATTTTTGCTTCCTTTTTTAAAAAGTGGCTTAATTTTTGGTTTTGAAAATATCTGGAAATATTCCTGGACATAAAGATGCATTAAAAATGTGTGTTGACGGGTGTATAAAGGCAAGTACACAAGTTTTCAATGAACAATCCGGAAATTCATCTAAACCAGATGAATATTTATTCTTTAGTTTATTGACTATTCGTAAGATTTCGTTAGAAGAAGTTTAGAAAATTAGCATCGTGTCGATTTTTTTTTGGAAAGGTGATGATGTTGAATTTTGCGATTCTAGTCCCTTCGTGAGTTCTGCAGCAATTCTCGAAAAGTGTTGGTTGAATAGATTTTCCACGTTTTCCAGATTACTGGCTTCTCTTTCATTATCCTTTAAAACAACATTCTCTTCTACGTAACGAGATCATGTGGTCGCCTTTTTTTACGATGTTTCACATTGCTTTAGTTTTGTTACTATTGTTCAAAATATCCTAATTATTTTTCATTATTTTTGCCTGCTCTATTACTTTCCTTAAAATTATTTTGTATTCTCGGAAGTAGACATGGAAACCGGGTGATACGTTTAGAAATAAAGTAAAGCGTACGGTTATTTTTATACGATGTTCAAATACCTTGTGTGATCCAAGTATTATTTTTTCGTGAAATATTTGTTTAAATCCTAAGTAAAATATTATCTACTACATAACTGTTTCTATACAATTAGAGACTATTCCGAGAATCAACAAGAAAAGTAATATTAATTTCAACAATGATATTTAATGTATTATTTACCATTTTGACTATATAATTCTAAACAACTTGTAACAAGTATTGTACCTCAGCTTGTGGGTCAGTGACCCTCATCTCGATCAGGTTTTTCGAACATTTCCCTGATCCATTGAGAAAATGCTGAGATGGCCCCTTGTTTTGCTTCAGTGTAGAAATTTAACTTCATTATCTGTGCACATATCCTAGAATTCAGTGGAAGTTATAGCTATTCAAATTATCGTTCTCCATGTTGTCGCGACAGGAAGTATTATTCCTTTACGAATTACATGATGAGGGATAAGAGCCCATATTTATAGCTGATGTACCTTTGAATATAGATTTTATTACATCGGAGCGAATTTTTTGTTAACAATTCTTGCCAAAAACCCTCATTTCATTCTTCAGAATTCAACTTTTATATGGATTAGAGTATGGATCCCAGAATTAAGAAAACCTGCACAGAATACACTTCTCCCAATACACGTTACCCACAGTTTTTAATTGTTTTGCCATGGAATAAAGTAAAAATAAAAACAATGTAAATCAAGAATTTAAATACTAGTTATTAATGCTCAAATCAAAAGGTCCGAAAAAAGTAAAGTTTAATTAGTGATACATGTTTTTCTTCTAATTTGTGTGTTAATACTCTTTCTACCTCCATTAAATGTAGTGTCCCTTAAACATGTCTCAGAAAATCGTGTAAACCGTGAATAGCGCCTACGAAAATACTTGTTTATCGCTCGATAGACTTTTCGAATGAGCAGAACGAGTGCTCCCTGTTCCTTTGTGCACGGTGCCAGACTTCTCGGTCCTTGAACGTCAGCAACACCCTTTCTTCCCGCTTTCAAATGAAGTAGTTGGAGAAGATTACCGAACACAGTGTGGTATAAAAAGTGTTCAGAAAAAGGAAATAAAGAGTGCAATCCGTATGTTACCGAATGGTGCAAGGAAATGGCACTAATTTCAAGTGAAGTGAGTGTCATGACCAAATTGTTTTGCATTGTAATCAGTGTGAAACTTTTCCATCGATCTTGCCTGTTTCTTGCTTCTTATTTTCTGGTTTATCTGCTCAATGTTGATGATATCCACGCCCAGGTCGTTTTGCATCATTGCGTGCATTCAGGGTAATTGACGACGGATTAATGAAATGCATGAGTTATTGTCTTATTTCTATGCCATATCGTAACCAACAATAAATATAAATTATGCATTACGTGACATGAATACAGAACAGAATGTTTAGTCATCGGAGGATTCAACGAAGATTTTAGTCTCTTCAAATAAAAAAGTTTATATATTGAAAAAATAGGAAATGTAATGGAAAGGCCGCGTTTTATATTGTTCCATACAAAAGAATATTTTCCAAATCGAAGCATGTTAAAAAGAGCTTCAATTACTTGTATGGTAAGATGTTAAAAAGGGATTACAATTTATATATATGAATGTATTAATTATATATCAATGTAACATTTTTACATTGTCTAAAACGCTTCAGAAATTCGCATTTCAGATTCCCAGACAGCAGATATGATGACGATAGCCAAGTCGTTGAAAACTGCTCATGAAATAAATCAAAATATTTACAGTAATTATTCAAATATTTTGTGATTACTTTTCAAAACGAGGTCCATGTTTAATACATGAAGGGTGCCTAGTGTCTCTCTACCGTCGTATTCTTGTGCTGTTTGAAAATCAAACTGTTTACATAATTTAAGGTCTTTACCGTACATAATATGCCCCTGGGGCGGCTCGTGGACAGCGTAATACATTTCCGTGGTTCGTTCCCGGGTTCGATTCGTGGCAAAACTGGCGCCGTAGCTTTCCATTAAAATCGGCTCAACGTCCATAGGTGGGTGACGCATCATACTCGCCAAATTTCTCCCTCGACTCCAGGTGTGGATAATAAATGAAAACACCTAGGAACACCGATAGCTGGCAAAATCGGATTAATCTGATCCTAAAACGTCAAACGTACTTATACAATAAAGCTGTTATGTGGCCCCTACGAATACAGAACTGCGATATCTTCTCAAATGCAGGTCATTCAACAAAAATGTAAGAAATATAACAAAAGCAAATTACGTCTTCAGTCGTTTCGACTTTTCAACACCAGTCTCTCTTTCTTTGTGCGCGTGTATTTCAAGTGATTGTTTAGTACCGTTCATCCGGGTAAATTCACTGCGTACCGCCTCTGCATTGCCTTGAACTACATGACGTAACGCAAAGATATAAAGACGCTGTGTTATAACTTCCATTGCTCCTTGTTGACGCAGTCGCGGACTACATTTAAATAATTTCAAATAAAAGACATTGTTTTAACTAATGATTCCTAATGTGACCTGGACTATTAAGGATTTCATGTCATAGGGCGGAATAGCCAGAGAATGGTTAACAAGAAGCTCGAAATCTGTCACTTGATTCGATTCAATCAACAGACTCAGACAATTGATTCTTAAACTATTTTTAACCACAGTTCACAGATTTCACTAAAATTTCAATATTTTTTCGTCTTTTAATTTATATACGTGTGGCGTGCTACGTGGAAAAGTTAATTAGAAGTTTACATTTATGTCCAGAAACAAAACAAGGGACCATCTCAGCTTTTGCTCAAGGATCAGGGAAACTGGAAGAAAATGTGAATAAGAGGGGATCATTGAACCAGACGCTGAAGTACAATACTTGTTACAGGTTCTTTAGAATTATACAATACAAATGGTAAATAATACAATAAATGTCGTTATTAAAATTAATATTACTTTCCTTTTGATGGTCGGTATGGTCTCTAATTGTATAGAAACAGTTGTGCAGCAGGGAAGATGTTATTTGTGACTTCAACTTTTGTATCGAATTTAATCGTTTAATGTCATCTGGCAATGTGTTGTAAAATAATGTACGTGTATTGTATGTGAATTTTTTGTAGTGAGCTGTTGATAATGTCACCTGATGAATATGATTCCTGCGTCAAGTGTTGTAGTTACAGACCTCAGCGTTTCCTGAAAATGTATTCCCGCGCTTAAGTAAATCATTTTTGACAAAAACTACTGATTCATATATCAAGACATAAGGTAAAGGTAAAATACCTATATTAATAAAGAGAGACTTACAATAATCACGTGGTTGTGATTTGCTTTTTATTCTTACAATTATTTTTTGTAACCTAAAAGTCTGGAGCAATAAGATGCATTTCCCCAGAATATTATGCCATATCTCATGCGGGAATGAACATTCGCGTAATATCCACAACGAGCAGTATGGACGCTGACTGAATTCGAAGGAATTCTGAAAGCGTAGCATAAAGAATTTAATTTAGTGTTCAATTCATTTAAATGGTAGTTCCATTTAAGGTTTGACTGAATTGAAAGGCCTAAAAATTTTGTTACCTTAACACTAGTCAATGGCACACCGTTCAATTTCAATAGAACACAGAGCTTTTTATTTTAAACAAATCTGCATTGAAACAGTTTTATTTCAATTTTCTATTAATTTGTTATTACGGAACCAGTTTGAAATATCTGATATCGTACTATTTACGGTTTATGTATTGCAAAGAATATTCGTATCGTCCGCAAAGAGAACTGTTCTTCCGTTTCTAATTGTCGAGGGCGTGTAGTTTACGTATAGTAGGAAGAGCATAGGGCCTAAAATCGATCCTTGCGGGACTCCACATGCAATTGGCCAAGAATCGGAAAGGTGTATACTTAATGTTCCATTATTCCAGTAAGGAATTTCTACTCTCTGAGACCATTGCTTAAGGTATAAACATAACCAATCTAGAGCAATTCCACAAATTTCATACGAAGGTAATGTTGAAAGTAAAATGGTATACAAGTCTTTAATAAACAATCCGGAAATTCATCTTAACCGGATGAATATTTATTTTTTAGCTACCGATTATTTTGAGAATTTCTAAGGAAGAAGTTTCGGAAACGAACATCGTCTTTAAAATATTTGTGGGAGCGTCATATGTTGAATTTTGTAGCTGAAGTCCCTTCGTTAGATCGGCAGCAATTCTGGAAAAGTATTGGTTAAAGAGACTAGCCACTGTTGCCGGATCATTCACATTTTTATCGCTATCTTTTAAAACAGTGTCTACAATGTTTCTAGTTGATTTAGTAAATTTTTACTAGATTCCGCATTGCTTTTGTTTTATTATTTGAGTTAAAATATCCGGATCATGTTTCATATAGCCCGCCTTATAAATTTTCTTAACAATGATTTGTATTTTTTTAAGTAGAGGAGAAAATCTCGATATACGTTACGATGCATAGAAATGGAAGAAAGAATTCGTTTGATTTTATATGATGATCTAACCCTAAATCTAGCCCTAATCTCTTGTATTATCCATGAATTGCTTCTTCGTAAAATATTTGATTTTTTAAGAGGAGAGCTAGTGTTAAAATGAAATGAAAGCCTTAAAAAAATTATACTTATCGTTTGTATCAACAGTATTGTAAACCGCGTCCCATGACTCTTGCAGCAAGTAATTAATGAATAATTTTTAATATTATTCTGACAATGATGATGAAATATTGTGTGAAGGTATACTTAATAGCTCTCTATTAATTACGTAATTTCATTTTCATTAATTAAATACTCCAATAACATAACACTTTATAAACATTATAAATAAAATTCAATTCCCAACAATTGAGTCCACATAAACACCGAGTTATTGACGAGAGATATTCCTTCGATTACCCATGACATGGATTATATAGCATCTATAAATCGTGTATTTCAAATATTAAATCATAGTTAAAATGCCATTTACAAATAGTATTGTTTTCCTATTGGTATGTAACTTATTTATACGTTGGCCAAATTCGAATGCAAGCTAAAAAATATGTAAGTGACTATATATCGTACCGTATGAAAGTATAAAATTCAATTAAATAGGCTAAATAAAATAATTGTTTAAAATGATCAAATGTTTATAATTTGAACATCGTTTGCACAACATGGAAATAATAATATGTATTGTTTATTTGATGATTTCAGAATGTTTTGTAGAAGGTATTCTGAAATACTTTCATACTAAATAAATGATTTAAAAAACTATGTTTTACTTTTTTCGAATTCTTTGATCCAGATTTAGGTGTCTCGTTTTAAGAGCATATTATGCATCATGGATTTCATTTCTCATCCATGCAGTAATTCTGCTGCCATGGAGATAGCCTATAATTTCTTTTTTGTTCCTGTTCAACGACTATCAGTGAGAGAGCCGGCAAGATCCGCTGTGTACCAGTTATTACTTTATCAGCATACTGAATGAAGAGGTGCCGCAAAAAGAGCGAGTTGTGTCGCAAGATAAATATATACAGGCAGGCTGAAGGGTAATACGCTACCACACTACTCTATTTTAAATCGGTATTTGTAATTAATTAGAAAGTACTAAAACTTTTTTCAAATTTCGTTTAACTAATCCATCGTTTCACGCACTATTGCTTCCGAAGATTGACCCGAAGAACATTATGATTCAGGGAGAGTCAACATGTAAATTTATAGTAAATAAAACTTGTTAATGAGAATAAGTTAACGGCAGGTGACTGAACACTGGAATCGTAAATGTTATTGTAGAATGCACAACATTGTCGTCGTTAAAACACAAATGATAAATAGAAAGTCTGTAATACTTTTAGTAAATAATATTATTACCATTATCTAGGACATTAAATTGATAAATGCAAAACTAATCGAGAAATAAGAAATAGGTAGGCTGGTGTGAGTCTGTTGTTTGAAAATGACAGCATAAGTAGTCATTTTTAAAACATATTGTGACTGGCAACTCTTATGGTTTAATTGCCTCCATGTATGAAATTATACTCCCCGAAATATTAAAATTGCAGATAAAGAGATGATCCTTCTTTTCTCCTCTTTGGTGAATTCTCCTCTTTAAGAAGCAGGGCCAATCCACCAAAAGTGTTGTCTTTTAATTACGCTTAAGGGACTCCTAAGGGTTCAACTCAAATACTTATTTTGGGAGCCTTCCTCCGGCCATCCTCTTATATGGCCCAAGCATTTCTGTGGAAACTGTTCCTAACAAACATAGAAACTAGTGGTTCTGCCAAAGCTCATATTTTCTCACATAGTTTCTAAATGCTGCAGGGATCGATTTTAGACCCTATTCTCTTTCTACTATACGTAAATGATATGCCCTCGACGATTATCACGACGAAATTCACATAAAATACATATAAAATATTTAATGTAATAGCAGCTTTCGATGGCTTAGCCATCATCATCAGTTGTCTGCTGGATGGAAGCGACTAGTAGTCGTTTTGTGGCTTCCATCCAGCAGACAACTGATGATGATGGCTAAGCCATCGAAAGCTGCTATTACATTAAATACTTTTGTTGGCAATGACAACCTTTACAATTATTTCATGAAAGATGCCAACGATAACGCACCACAACACCTATACATATAAAATATTTTTTGCTGCACAACTGTTTCTACACAATTAGAGGCTATACCGTAAAGAACCTGTTACAAGTATTGTACTTTAGCTTCTGGGTCAATGACCCCCATCTCGATCAGGCTTTCGTCCAGTTTCCGTTATCCTTGAGCAAATGCTGAGATGACCCCTTGTTTTGCTTTTGGACATAAATGTAACTTCAAATTAACTTCTCCCCATAGCACGTCACATATAATTTTTAACTGTTTTTGACGTAAATAAATAAAGATTTAAATGCTCCGCAACATTATACTACTACATAAAACAGCAAAAATATTTTCAAGCAACAAATTATTTTTCTGCTCTGAGTCTCGAATTCAGATCCTCAGAAGGGCTTCAAATTGTTTTCAATAATTTCTGGAATTCTAATCGCAATGCCTGAGCTCTTCGAACATCAGATTCCCTGGTTCGAGTCTGTCGGGAACAATTATTTGAGACAATTCTGTGTTGCCGCAGATATTAATTGATAATTCCAGAAAAAAATATTGAAAACCATTTGGAGGAATTCTAATTGGAAATACTATTAATCAATATAAATAAACTGGTAGTGTCTGTATGTGATTTTCGATTTTCAACTTTTAAACAATTTTTCACATCGTTTATTGGTTTTGTAAAACATATGAACCATCAAATTAATTGTTGTCTTTCGGCGCTTATGACTATTGTAGAAGTGCCAGCTTTCTGTGTAGCCCAAGTGGCCGAAGTGGTTAAATGTCGGTTTCCGACCTGTCGTTTCGGAGGGAAGTGCCGCTGATTGGGGTCTGACTCGCGAGTGATTATTTGTCACAACTCTCTGTTGCCGCAGAAATCTATTGAGAATTTCAGACAATTTACTGAAAAGCATTTGAAGCAATTCTACTCACATATGCAATATATTAAGATTTCAAATAAACTGGAAGTATTTGTATGTCATTTTCGTATTTTGAAATTTTAAACAAATTTACTCCCTTGTCCAATTTGTAAAACGTAGGACACGTCAAATCAATCGTTCAATATAATATTCAAATCAATATAATATTGCGGAGAGTTTAGAAACAATGCGAGAATGTATTGCTTTGGCAGCAGCACTTGTTTACTAAAGCCTTTATCCAGTTAGCAGTGCCCTCACCTTTTACACTCCAATGGAACGCATATTCGACCGTACACTAGACACCATTGGCTGGCTGTTCTCATCTGGGGTCAGCAGAACACGAGGCTCTGCGCGATAACACATCTATGAGACACAAGGAACAAACATTCATGGCCAAGGCCGGACTCGAACCCGCCATCCTTCGGACCGAAGAGCGGAGGCGGTGCAAACTACTAACCACCGTGTCTATCTAGATCGCCCCATGGACTCTTCTATAACATTCTAAAATTCATGTTTCCGTTCTACCTTTAGGGCGATGAAACATTTATCACCTTTGGGTGGCAAAAGATAGCAGTTGAGAAGAGAAGAAGGCATAACCGACAAGTTAGTTCAGACTAAAGTGATTCGAAACTAACGAAAATCTGTGCCATTCAATAGCACCACATGTTCTTCTATATTTATTAGCACCTGATTTAATCACTATTTCGTTATCAGGGACCGGCAATAAGTGTTTTTCTGCCGGAAATTGGCCTTTTTCCGGCTCACGATTACATAACTATTTCTTACGAAGCACCTTCGTAAGGCCGAGAAAGTCCTCATAATTTTCCCTTCTTAGTAAGAATCTTCGTAAGGGCGAAGAAGCAAAAATATACTAGTCCCTACTTGGCGAACTTTCCTTATTTACGATAATTGCAAAAGTTATGTTTTGGAAAAATGTTGCGTTGAAATAATTACACTTTTAAGCGTCGCCACCAGCACGCTGGCACGTCGGCAAGCGGAAACACTTTTACATATTCAGGTAATAGTGTAATAAAGCAGAGCACTTTGAAATAATGGGAGAAAGTATGTTTTGTTTTTAGCACCACTAGTTTATTTACCATAACGAGAAAAAACTTTAATGAAAAAAGTGGTGTGTTTTTTAGAAAACATTTTTTTTAGGAATTGCATAAATTTCAGACACAAATAACGCTAAATCACTTGATTTTTCAATAAATGTCAATACCTTTTTAAACACTTGTTTTTTACAGCAGATTATTTGTTTAAAGCAAATATTGCTATGTCGAATTTTGTAGTGTTGAAATGTTGACTTTTTGCAATTTTCAAAAAAATACAAAAAAACGGAACAAATGTAACAGAGTCTTCATTATGTTACCGATTTGTTGTTATCCTTACTTTACTTAACGTTAAAACTACTCGAAAACGTAATCTTCCCATTAATAATATATTTGAATCATCAAAGCAAAAAATATTTTATTACCTAAACAATATCATCATCCATTTTGTTCTTACTTGACCGAATTTAGCAGTTATCTTTGAGAAATATTGATGTTGAAAATTAATTTGACACTTGGACTACTTTTCCTTTTACACTATTCAATGCAAAGTAGTCTATTAAATTTAAAAAATGAAATATTTAAAACTTTGAAAAATGCTGGAAAATGATAAGTGCATAATAAGAAAAACTAAGACAAGAACCTACAAATGTGGTGTGATAGACAATTATAATAAAGTTGATAGAATTTTGTATTTCAGGTTTAACTTTGAATGCAAATACCTCAGCAAATGAAAAATGTCACTGTCGGGATGGGGGGTAAATATAGGACCTAGTCGTCGCCGCCGGCACAAGGAGGAGGTTGTGCCGTGGCGAGCACAACGCTCCGGCCGCCTTTACCCTCCAGGAAAGGTCCTGGCTCTCACTTGGAAAGGATGCTGAGTCGACCCCAGAGCCGCCCTGAATGGAAATCATCAGATAAAAATCTAACATACACCGAGATTCTAACCTTGGCTCTTCAGGTCAGGAAGACAGTGATATACCGTAGAAACATTATAAATATTATGCTAAGCCATCCTGAAACATTTATAAACTAGCAGTGAGACAAAATATTCAGTTGTTGTTGCTTTTTGCCCCCATCGAGGACAAATGACTAAATATAGGGTTGCCGTACGTCCTGAAATTCGTCCGGATATATCCTGAATATCGACATGTGCCCCGCTGTCCCACCAGACTTTTCTTGGTTTCTGCCAAATGCCTTAAATGTTTATTCTCTGTTATAATTCCACACAGTCCTACAACAAAACTACGTTTTGGGATTACTTGTGAAACATATCACAGAACGCAAGCTTCTAATTCCTTTGTTAAAAAAATGTTGCTAGTTTTGTTTTTTACGGTGCAATCTAAGAGCTGAAAATAGATAAAGGTACTGTGTGTTTGGAATCGAAGTGCATCTGTCTCATAATGTGTTAGTCCAAGAGAATCTAGAATGCAAGGGTTAATAAAAGTATTTTAATATCGACGGAAGTCATGCTTTATTTAATATTTTGTTTAAATACTCTTAAATACATCTCAAAATTTGGATGTAAATTTGGATAACCCGAAATAAATCAGGGAAATTCGTCATAAAAGAAAGAGTAGTCATTCTGTTTTTCTTGAAAATATGCAATGTAATTTATCTTGATCTACTATTTAGTTGTTTACTTGATATACTATTTCCTTGTTATACGATTTACTTGATATACTATTTTGTTGTATAAAAATAAAGTTTGTTCTGAAATATATTTCAGATGTCCTGAATTCCATTGTTATTCATATGGCAACCCTAACTAAATACAACCATGCGGTTCGTGAAAATCGATTCGAAATCAGCAGGGTTTTGCTTTCTATTTAGCTGAATTTTGTATGTTCAAAGCTAGTTAAATATTGTTTCATTTTGTTTGTATTTTGTTGTTTTTATTTTTATTTTTGAACGTATTCTTAGATTTGTAATGGAGTTTTCAAAGCTAAGGAAGCTTGGAAAAATTCTGAAAACATTCAGAAACTCTCTGAAGGATTTAAAGAATAATGGAGTTACACCGATCCGGTAATATTTTCTTTTTTTTTTAGTATATCAGCATTATAAACTACCTTTTTTGTTACAAGAAATCGTTCGTAACCGTGCATTTTATGGCACCAATAATGACGTATTTGATCTTATGACACGAATGATTATGCCATCACATATTCACTCAATCTCAGCGAGAGAATCGTGGGGAGGTAGAAGTAAATGGAACAGCCGACCACAGTTTTCTCGCACAGATGACCCGAGACCCGAAATCGTTTATAATGTTGCTTTCTTGCATTCGCACAAATTTGAAAACTCTCTCCTAACGTCGCTCGTTTTCAAAACATGTACTCATGCAATAAAGCTTTAACATTATAAACTAATTGCATAACCTATTATTTTCTGTCGAATAAATAAAATTGTAAAAAGAGACCAACACGTTCTTTTTCGTTCTACAGGTTGAAGATAGCGGTGAAGTTCAGTCAAAACCGTATGAATAGGTGAATCCAGAACGGGATAAGTTACATTTTATAAATTCTAAGAAATAAGGTTTATTTTATGTTATATTTTAGTGGCAATGTATTTTCGTGGTTTTAATGAACAATTGAAATACCGTGGTTTTAATGATGAAAGAAAGCACCACGACTTTACCGTAATAAATAGATTTCTCTAAATGTATAAAATGTTACTTATACCGATCTGGTTTTCACCCATTGATATAAAATTCATTTTTTTAAATTGTTTTGAGCAGTTTATCAGCCCAGAAATGCACATGCTTCCCGGGCACATTTTCACTATTTTACGCCGTTATCCCCTCTATCAGTTACAGAATGTTCGTTCTTATTTATTAACTATATCTTCAATACAATGTTAGAAAATTTATTTTCGAGATTTTACTTCTACTTCTCACTTTTCAGTATATTGCTACATTCTACCTCCCTCATACTAAGTAATTACTCTGATTCTGGTATTAGGAACTTGAACCTAAGCCCCCTTGAACCTTTCTCATGAAGATGTACTTCAAGATGGTGGTCATTACTAATGCGTATTTTGTTTCTACACCCTTTTTTATTTGCAGTCTCCAGAACTCAAACAAGGTCGAGCTCTTCTTTCCAATCCTCTTACTACTTACCTTTCATCTTAGTAGTGTAACCTTTCTTCTTAGTAACCAACCTATTATATTTCTTAAAATTGACCACTGAAAATTCATTTTTATTGCCATATTATTCGAAACTTGCCAATACGATTTTCAAGCAAGTATATCCTTGGGGCAATTCAATGTAATTTTTTGTATAAATTATTTCTTCTTTAATATGGTTGTTTCTATTAATCTTATGAACATGAAATGAAATGTGACAAATAATACTACTTCAATCATGTGTTATTTTCTGATGTATTTCATTTGAATTTAGTACGTAGTGAGAGAATACTTCCCCCATACGTCACATACAGTGTTTACTTTTTTTACGAAAAATAAATATGACAGGCGCGGATCAACGAGGTGGTGAATGAGGGAAATCTCCCCTCCCCCAAAATTTTTCTTTCCAGTAACTATAAATTTTAACTTCTCAAGAAACTTTTAAGTAAAAAGTGATGCTAAAACAGCACTTTTCGTCCGTATTTTCACGCAAAATTACGCGAAAAGTAATCAAATTTTCGAAAAATTGTACTTCAAAATCTATCTTAAAACGTACTTACAATTGTATTTCAAAATCTATCTTTAAGGAACAGATTTCAATAAGGGAAAAATCTATCTTTAATATAGTAGTTGTAGGAAGACTGCGAACAAATTTCCAACTTTTGCAATTCTCCAATGTTTTTAACGAGCATGAGATCTGTACCATTCTCTTAAACGTTCTTCACACTATCTAACAAAAAAATTAATCAAAACCGATAGAGCCTTTTTTTAAATGTCCCAGGGCATTAATGTAAAGTACCCTCAAAAAGTGAAATATCGGTTTCAAATTCCAGAGGCCGTACCATCAGTCAGGTCAGTTGGGTAATATCAATTTTTGAGAAAATCGACTGATCGGCTTAGCCGCTAGCGTTGTCCCCGGCATCCGATTTTTCGGTTTCCGGGATCCACAAAACAGATTTTTGCTACACCAAGTGTTAGAGGATTTTTCTAAATTTAACAACTGGATTCATCCACTTTTTCGTTACCAGAGCCCTGTAATAAGAGTTTTTCTGCAGACAATTCGCCGTTTTTTCGCGCTACTACATAACTTTCTCTCTACTCCCTAAAAATATTTTCGGATAATTATTAAAACGAATAAAATCGCATCGCAGCATGAGCTGAGATTAGTCATATTTAGATTGAAATATGACACATTTGTCTCAAGCATTTTTAATTAAAAAAAAACCTATCTGAATGTGCCTATCACAGTCGGGCATTTATATAAAATCCCTAGGATGGAGAAATAAAATAATTAAGGGTCGGATTTGGGTGACCTGTCACTGATTTAATTGCAGAGTCGGATCGACGGGGCGGGGGTGCAAACTTTTTAAAAAAGAAACACAGTATAAAATGGTAAAATTGCAGGAAAAATAAAAATGAGAAACACAAGGAAAACTTGTAGAAACGTTTGAAATGTATCGAAAAAATAACCGCGCGTTTTGCCTTTGGTTAGGAAAGGGAATCCTGAATCACACTGTATTTACGTCCAGTGGTTCGTACGGAAAATGTCTTCGGCTATTCTCCAGAGGTGTGTCAGAGCTCATCGCTTTCTTACTTCGCTTGACAAGCGGTGCTACTGGCACTTCACGTGTTGGTGTGTGGTCGACGCAACCGGAAACTGCTAACGGCGTTACAGTTTCTGTAACTGTGTAAGGGCCTCTTCACACGCCGCCACCGCAGCGCGCTTCCGAGCACCGCGGCTCGTAGCAGAGCATTGGTTTGAATGGAGACCTTCCCACGTGCAGCCGGCGTGCGCTGCCGCGGCAAGCGGCGGTGGGCTCTCGCTACGCGAAGCGGAGGAGGGCGTACGCGCCACCGCGAGCAGAAAATGCCACAGCTTTAAATGCTAGGCTTCCCACTGTGCCGCCGGTCGCTGCGTTACTTGCTGCGGTCCCTTTGTTCGTCGTCGCCGGAGGGTCGGCGAAACCTACCCCTGCAGAACCCACCCCCTTCCACGGCGGGCGGCGGTGCGGCCGAGGCTGCAACGGAGGCGGTGTCGGACGGGCTCAGCTGCTTGACGGAAGCGCGCCGCCGACGCGACGTGGGAAGGCACCCTAAGGTCTTTTTCTAAGTGCCAAGCGAGTGATCGTGGGTTGCTGTGACATTTCACGCAATTACAGTGTGCCCGAAACAAAATAATAGATCATGGATCGCTTACATGCACCTGGAGACGGCGCCGATAATAAGTACTTAACAAGAGAAAGAAAATATCTTAAAAGAATATTAAAAAGAGAAAGAAATGGAATGAAAAGAAAAAAATCAAGAGTAACAGTAATGTTTGTAAGTGAATGTTTAATTTGCAAATCGATATCATGTGTTTTTACTTAAATTATATTTGTTCATAATTGTATCATAGAATGAAAAATATAATACCTTAATTCTTCTTCGTTTTACAGCTCTGAATTCAACCATTTTAAAAAGTATTATTATTTTAATTTTGTTAAAAGCATTTTATTATAAATAATTTACTTTGTTTATAATTTGTATTAACTTTGTATATATATTCAGAGAGAGACGGAGGGAGGGAGAGAGAGAGGGAGAGAGAGGGACGGAGGGAGGGAGAGAGGGAGAGAGGAAGGAGAGAGGGAGGGAGGGAGAGTGAGAGAGAAGAGAGACAGTAAGAGAGGGAGAGAGAGGGAGAGAGAAGAGAGACAGTAAGAGAGAGGGAGAGAGAAGGACGGAGAGAGGGAGGGAGAGAGGGAGAGGGAGAAGATAGAGGGAGGGAGAGAGAGGGAGGGAGGGATAGAGAGGGGGAGAGAGGGAGGGAGAGAGAGGGAAGGAGAGAGAGGGAAGGAGAGAGAGGGAGGGAGGGAGAGGGAGAGAGAGAAGATAGAGGGAGGGAGAGAGGGGGAGGGAGAAAGAGGGAGGGAGGGAGAGAGGGAAGGAGAGGGAAGGAGAGGGAGAGAGACGAGAGAGAGAGAGAGAGAGAGAGGATTCTCTCCCCTCTAAAAAGAAACGTCTCTATATTCGCCCCTTATTATGAATATGGGAAAAATCTCTTCTGTTTGGAGACATTTGCTCGGTATGTCTTATTCTTTGTGTACGCTTTTTTCTGCGTGATGCGTCCCGAATCTTGTAACAAACGTGAATAAATGTATATAAATAATTTCGATATTGCCGTCATCTCTGTTGATTTCATGATTGGGGTTCTCATAGCATTAAGAGTAACCATTTTTAGAATAATTTTATGAAAACTTGCGGAACTCTAGTTTATAGTAAATTACCATAATTAATTAACAAGTGATATATAACCATCACATTATTAATATAACTAATAAATTTACATGCATATATGAGTAAAATTAACAAATAGTAATTAAATAAATTAATTCATTATTTAATTAAATTATCCATTGAATAAATAATGTTACACCAAATTAAATATTGATGTTGTTACTTACTAAACGCTGTATTTCCTAATAAGTTCTAGGTCCTTGTGTATATGACATTTCGAACGAGTCATAAAAACAAAAGTAAAATTTACTTTAACTTTAAACCTGCAGCACAATCGTGTTAAAAAATATGAGCATGAGCATTACATTTAGAAATGTTTATTTTTTGGGGAGTGATCTAGTTACAGGCATTTGGCGATGTCTGTATAAAGTTACCTCCGCGTTTGGGGCTGCGCATGCCCATCGAGACCTCACAGATTCATTTAGGAATAATTCCATTATTTGATAAACGAATGTCTAAACTCGATATATTATTGCTCAAAATGAAAAATTAAATGATAACGATGCAGCTGTATTTTTTTAATGATCGATCAAGCATTCATTTACCTGCAATTAGAAGGACCTTCTAACCAATTCTAGAAAAAAAAAACAAATGAAAACCATGACATTTGAACATTTTCTTCCTAATTCCATAACCTTTATATTAAGATGATAATTATTATCAGTTTGAATTGCCTGATTCTCTTTTGGTATTGATCCGTCCTATAAATAACATTTTGAAATAGACTGCAACAGGGCTGCTGCCAAGAGGGAGTAGGTTGGACGACATCCCCTCCACACCACCAGTCTCGTAGCCGCGTCTGGGCGGGCCGTCGTCTAACATTGGGAATCCTCGTTGACATTAATTAAAAGGTTAACTCTGCCGACAAAATAGTTAGTTAAAGAGTGGAGTGAGGCATAGTAAAAGTTATCAGCTACTGAAACTAGTCGCAGTTCGTGTAAGTGTCACTTTACATCCTTGCCGAATTTAACCTAATACAGTGTGCTATTGTAATCGGTGGCTGCTTTGTTTACAATCACTGAATTCGAGCTCTAATATTTCTTTCAGTTACTGGTATGTCACTCACGAGTGGCCTGTTGGCAATGATAAGTCTTGTCAATCCTCTTTTTCCCCTACCGTGACGAATCCATTTATATATTTTTCAGACCAATCATGAATCTGGCAGCGGAAGCGGGCCTCTTAAATGGAGGCTTGCCTGAAGTATGTTATCCACCATCTGTTGTGGGACTCACTGTTGAAACAAATGGAATTGCTAAGTCTCAGTCACCTGTAACAGAATTTATTGCCGACGAGGAAGCAGCGTCTGTTTGTCCCTTATTATCTCCATCTCCTCCAACAGACTTTGAACATCCTTTAGCATTACCTTCAGGTGTGTTTTGCTACTGTGTACAATTAACTTGTCTTTTCTCTATTTTCTTTGTTCACTGTTGACATTGTATTTTTGAAACTTAAAAGAAATGCTCTTATCAGAAATTGAATTTCAAATTTAATTTCATAAATGGTTCGCATCATAATTAAAGTGACACAGGTTTTTTTCAGTTATTTATGATTACATATTAATTCAATTGCAGTTTTTGGGATGAGTGCATATTCCTTTCTGTTCATTCAGGGAGCATAAAATATTTACTTGAATAATTAACCTAAATAATTTTGAAATTTCTTAAATTTACAATTGGAAAGTACAAGAAATTATTTAATATTATTCATGATAAACAAGTTTTTCATGGCATCACATTTTATTTAAAATTACTGAGTAGGTTTGGAGCTCCCATTCATACTATTATTGTTTCTTATTTTTAAATATAGATAGTGATTATAAATATCACATAAAACAATTCTCGCATTCTATTCATAAATTATCATATGATAGTAATTTTCTAATTATGATGTTCATCCTGCTTTGAGTACATTTGTTTGATAATAATGGAAATTTGAGTGTCATTTATTACATTGTCATTCTTAATTTCATTACCAATATTTAGTTTGTCAAGAAAGCATGTCTAAGTGCAAATATTCAATTAACAAAAAAGTGAAGTTCTTAAAGGTTCAATTTCTTTTTAATGCCATCAAAATATTTTAATTGTGTAAAACACCTTTCTTACATAAATATTTTAACATACCTCAAAAATTAGTAGAAATTTACCAAATAATCATTGCAGTAAAAATAAATTATATATAATATTCTGTTATAATTTTAAATTCTCATTTTTTATTTGGAAATTTTAGTTTCAGGTTTTGTTGTCCCACTATCCAAGTTGCACTCTTGTTTCAGTCATGGGTTACGATCATCAAATCAGTCCTTCAAGCACAGATCCTGAATTGTCTGCTTTACCAACTGTTAATGGAAATGCCATTACTAATTTAGATGTTGACAGACATTCAACTGGGGGTAAATTTCTCATATTTAATTCATAAATTGTTCAGTATCTTTGAATTAAGAATTAATTCGTATATTACCTTTAGGGGCTCCTGAGGGATTCAATCCTACTAGTAGTGTACAGAGTATGATTGAGTCATCATCATCATCTGGTAGTTCAGTTTTACATGAATCTGCAGCATGTGCTCAACTGTTAAGTAACCATCATTATCAACATCTTACTAAGGCTAGTGATGGAGATCCTTTTACTCTACAGGTAATTTGAAACTTGATACTATTCTATGAATGATGTTCAGTTCAAAATTTCTTTTTGTGTTAATCACTGATGTGAATTCTGTATGATGAGAAATGAGTAACAATTACCAGCTGAATTTTCTACATAGTAGATATCTGTTGTTTATTGCTGTGGTGTCATTGTTTTAATCAGTGATTTTTTTCTTTTAAAAATTTCATATTATTTTTACATCAAAAAAGTGCTAATGATATAGTGAATATTAAAACAAACAAACAAAAAACAACAAATTTGTATCCAGTATCTTTGTTATGAATGGTCTTGTGAATTAACAGCAAAAATAGAAAATAAAACCTGTATATTCTTAGGTTTCCTTGAATAATGCGCTAGTTACTATATATTTGAGTTTTAATTGTTTGATAGATGCACCGTCTCAAATTGGTTTATTTTAAACAAAATCAAACTAAATAAGAGATTCTAAAATGTGATTTTCATGCAGATCCTAAAACCTGAATGTGATGTGCTAGAAAATTACCGTAGTTCAATATTTTTTTGACTGCTTTCTACAACTATGATATTGAATATACATTTTTTCATAATGAACTCTTTCTTCAACATTTGGTCTTAAATTAATATCATGTGCACTTTTCGGGAAAATGTGAGTAATTGTGAGTGAAATTGTGACAATTTTAAAATATAATGTACAATATTTTCTCTAAAACGGGCCCAAATTTTTTCTTTACATATTTTTTCTCAAATCAAAGTTTGCTTAATAATATGGCTTATGTCCCATTTACATTAAAACCTTTGAAATTTTGTAACTTTCAAAGTTCAAAATATTTTCAACATCAACACAACATTACTACACTATTAATGATAGAAATTTCTATCTTAATGCAATCTATTCCTCAATGTTGTCATTAAATCCTTTCATGTACACTATTTTAAACTATTAGTAACTATACATGATCTCTCAAAATTTTTAGTTGTTTTAGAAACACCACAACACTAAGAATTTATTTGAAACTTAGCATAGTGTAACACAATAATCATAAGACTTTTACCTCCAGAACCCAAGCACTTAAGTTCAAATCCCTGCCCAGGCCAATATTTTTTTCTTTAAACTTTTTGTAAGAATAGAACTCTAACTACTGAACCCAATATCAGAAAGTCATTTTCATTTTAAATTGTGAATTTTCAAAAAATTAAAGGTAGATTTTTTTTTGGGGGGGGGGGTTCATTTGCTCTTTGTTTGATTAGGAATTTTGTCAAGTCATGACAGAAGTGTTAGTATAATAAAATTTGCAATATCATAATATTATGTAACCATTATTAATGATTCAAGAAAGCTGTTGTAGCACCACTAGTTTTCCTTTTCGTTATGTTACTGTATTACATAAGTTTCCGTATGCTGTTATGTGATTCATCAGTCAAATTTTTATTCAAATTTTGAGTGTTTGTTTGTATCTTGTTGCCTGTATTAAAAAAGAATATCCAAATTATTTTTAATGCATTGTCACTTATTTAAATATTAGTTGTTTAATCCAAAATACATTAAACACATGCCAACATACTACTAAAAAGTAATATTTCAACCTAATGAAAACCATAAGAAAAATGAAGGAATTTATTATTGTTGAAACTGCATTGCTAGATACTGTAAAACACTTCCTGCGTTTTCTTCCATCCTAATTTTTGTGTTATTTTTATGATACGTCCAGGAAAATGGAGGTAAACCTGTTTTGACTGGCATTCAGTTAGCTGTTCGCAAGTCAACTGATGACCATTGCTTTCTGGATTGGAACTGGCCATTGATACGAAAAATTAGTTTTTGGACTATTATATCATTACTAATGGCATGTATGTGTGTAGTAGTAGGTATGGTTGCTCAATTACCATCTCGCTGTGATCCTCCTCATGCTTGGTGGCAAGGTACTCTCTTCTATGAAATCTTTCCAGCCTCATTTCAGGTGAGTCTATAATTATAATTCACAATATTTGGGGATTCTAAACTTAAAGAAATAAAATAACATAACAAAATCCTCTTAAGTAAAAATGTTTTTACTGAAATAAACAAATACAATTCGCATTTTGAAATCAGCATAATTACAGTATGGGCCTTATTAATACTTGTCCATATTTTATGACCGATATTAATAAAATATAATATATTTCTTTCACTATTCTTTCACATTACACACAGTTTTTAACTGATTTTGACATAATTAAATATATACAATTTTGTATCTTTTAGCAATAACGTAGGTGGCTTCACTGCATATTATCAGTAATGGTGGCTTATTTTTGCCTGATTCACAATGTCTTAACTTTTTCCCTTTGCTTAACAAATCATAGTGAGTGGGTGAAACCCAGAATGGTATAAGTGACATTTAATAAATTCAGAAAATTATAGAGAGAGTTTAAGTCAATATTACTGTAAAGTCATGGTGCTTAGTTTCATTAAAACCACAAAAATACATTGCCACTGAAATAAAACCTAAAATATAAAAATGTTTCTTTCTTTACATCTTCCCTCTTTTTTTTACTTGAATAATAAACTTATACCGTCTACTTTAAAAGTTGTTTTTTTCCATTAAAATAATCTCTTAAATTCATTTCTGCTTTGAAAATTGTAGACTCTGGTTAACTTTCTATTGACAGATTTACATGCAGAGAATCTGAGAAATTTCTTTGAAATACCAATTTATCAGATTGTTTATTTTGAATGACTTCAAATCCCCATCCTTTGTAAAAGGAGAAGTTAAAAGATTCTCCAAATTAGATATCAAACAATTTAAAATGAGATTAGTGATACTTATTAAGTAAGAGAAAAGTATTTAGAACAATGTAGAGAAAATAATGTCAAATATAGCATTGTTTGATTATCATTCCTAGAATGATATCATGTGTAGAATGGAAGCCGCCAGTGTGTGAATTCTCTCCATTAAATTATAATCAAATCTGCGACCTTTCTTGGTTATAAAGGTAATTTTTGTATCATTCTAGAATAAAATGTGGAAATACAGTATGTTTGTCATCTTTAATATGTTCATAAATTTTAAACAGTCGTATCCATTATTTTGTTACTTATTGTTTCCACCAGACTTTCTTTTATTTTTTTTCCCTTGCATTATGTCTTCCTTTTAATATGCCATTAGAAATTAGTAACAATAGTTTCATTTACAGAAATACTACAATGATATTAATTATTTTCAGGATAAAAATTCTGATGGCATTGGAGACTTAATTGGCCTATCAAGTCGAGCAAATTATTTGGAAGCACTGGGTGTAAAAGCTGTTCGTCTGAACTCTATCTTTGCATCTGATGATTATCCTGATCATTTTGACCATGTTAAAAATTTGATGAAAGTGGATCATCATTTGGGGACTATAAAAGACTTTCAAAAAATGGTGGGAATTCTTCATGATCGGAATATTTCTGTTATTCTTGATCTTCCATTGAAGCTCTTTAAAGAACAATTAGGAAATGAAGAACTTGTTATATCCCTCCCTCGGAGAGACAATAGAGTTTTAAATGATGAAGATTTCAAAGAGAATCCAGAGAATAAGGATAAATTAAATACATATCCAACTCTGGCTTCTGATCCAGTAACAGAATCTCCATATAGAGAAGAAAGAGTTCCTCCAAACATGATATCGGAAGCTTTACAATTCTGGTTAAATATGGAGGTTGATGGATTTTATCTGAAAGATTTGGAACATATAACATTTCATTCTAGTTTTGCTCCTTATGTTCGTGAATGGAGAAAAATTATTGACAACTATAGCCAAGGAATGCAGAGTCAAAAAATTCTGATGTGTAACATAAATGTTTTAAATTCACTTAATGTAGAAGATGATGTAGAGAAGATAAATGTAGTTTTAAATCACATGGATTTAGTGGATGTCCACTTGGATTTGTATGGCAATGGAACCGAAGGAATAAAACGATCTGTTAATAACTTACTAAAAGGCTTATTGTATGAGAAGCCTGGGTATCCTTGGATACACTGGAATGTTGGCAGTGTGGAAACTCATCGTCTTGCTGCAGTAAGTGGCTCTGCCGAGGGCAATTTAGCTGCAGTGCTCTTCAATATGATGCTTCCAGGAACTCCATCTATTTTTTATGGAGATGAAATTGGGCTTCAAGATTATTTTGTTCCTGATGGAGAGGTAAGTTTTCAAAAGTGTTTAATCTTTAATTCATTTACGAAGAAATAAATTCACATTCATATGTTATGTATGTAATTTCTCTTATCTAGAGTATTATCTTACTCTAGTTAATTGTCTTGTCCTGATCTCATTAACAAAAATCTAAAGAATTATGTGGTAAAAATAATCTCCCCCCTAATTATCCCTAAAGCTCAAGTCAGTCATACTTGAAACATGCCAAATTGTACACACTATATTCAATATGTATAGTCAGAGAATCCCAAATGAGAAACCCTTGAGAAGGATAATCATTATCATCATCATGATGACAATGATCATGGTTAAAAAATAACAATAGCAACAATTTAAGATATTTTATTCCCTAATAATAGATTGCTCTTCTGTATTTTACAGCATCGTGAAATTCACCACCCTTCGCAATTGGCACCAATGCATTGGAATTCAAATGAACATGGTTTTGGTTTTACATCCACTGGAATTTTTCCGTGGATAAATCCCTCTCAGTCACTTGGATCAGTTGTAGGGAGCCGTAAGGAAATTATCCGCAACGTAGCCATGTTTAGAGAGAGCTCTCCATCTATTTATATGAATGGTATTGTGAAAGAGGGTATGAAGACTCCAAACTGTGAAATCAGGTGAGGTCATATCTAATTGCATATTTATTTATCTAGTGATTGACACGATCCAAAGCTCAGGTCGTACTGCAGCCAACTAGTGTGTGGATGCTTGAGATTTTGGTATGGGCATGTTAAATTTCCTTACTGTGGTACAATGGGAAGAGCCCCTAAATCTGCTATTACCATACTGATCTCTTTGAAACTCCTTAGTTCTGCAACGGCTTTGTAAGGATTCTGTAAAATATCTCATTTTTGAAAGTAAAACAGATTTTTAAATTTAGTCATTGAAGAGTAATTTGATTTTCAATTAGCTGTGAAGTAGCAACCTTGGAAATCTATCAGTTATTTATAATGTAAGTTCCTATAAATTGGATATGGTAAAGGAAAATCAAAGATTGAATGTAAGTTCAGATACTGGGTGTTCATTCTTTAGGTTCTTTATTAATAAAATCAAGGATTGAGTTAGGTCATGAGTAAAGAAAGGTTTTCTGAAGTATTTGGAAGATGAAAAATCTTGAAAAGTGCTCTTGTCTATCAATTGATGAATATGCAGTTGCTCAGTGAAAAGGGGAACTGACCATGTAGTATTGTTGTAATCCAATGCTGTATTACATGAATCTTTTCATTATAATGAATTCAATGATAATTGCAAATTCCATAGCCCATTTGTTTGATATCACGAAGTGTAGGCATTTGTCACATCTGTTCTAACACATTTGTATTGATAAATCAATATTTAAAGGCTTACTACTGACTCTTAATGCTTTAAATTGAAATTTAAAATGCTTCTCAAGTTTTAATTGTGTTTTTCTCATTTGAAATGTATGATTTGAACATAGATTTCTCTGCTGAAATATTACAAAGTTTGATACTTATATCTGAAATGAAAATTTCACAACATTCATTATTCTTCTTTAGGATTCAATAATTATGTACTTATAATACCCCAAATAAAATTGAGATGGTGAGTGTATCATTTAGTTAAGTCCATTGCTACTCAAAATTCTTTTTAATAGAATTAAATATTAGCTATAAGAAAATATATTTATTATTATTATTATTATTATTATTATTATTATTATTATTATCATGAGTATTTTATTATTATTAAGTATTTTATTTTAATTATTATATACTTAGCTCACTCACAAAGAAAGAACTCCTTTTTTGTGCCAAACTTTTTAAACTTTTCCCCTTTCACTGCATATTTTCTTAACTTCTTACTAAAGAAATCAAGTTTGATATAATGTTACATGTTATATTTTTAAACTTGAAAAATCAAAATAGAGCACTACTAACCTAATATCACCTAAGCAATTTTACTGTGTTCACACCATAAAACGTTTCTCAATCGAGATATGTTTTGTTGTAGTTTTGAACAAAGAATCGTCTCTTTTATGTTCAGAGTAAATTACTCTTGCACTGTTTCAAACAACACATCGTGATTGAAGTTAAATTTTAATTACAATGTAATTTTTAATTTTCAAAATTACTTTGAAATGTTGTTAATATTGATTGAGGGAAATGGTAAAGGATATATTATTACCGTTTTTACTAGTTATGTGTGCTTTACTGTTCTCAGCCTTCGTTTGTAATGCTGTTTTTGACTTAATTTTGAAATTGACCTACAGTTTTTTTTAAATGCAATACTACTTTATAAAAAGAAACTCCTTTAAATGCTATTAATTTAGTTTATAAATAAACATATTAATTAATTAACCAAACTATTGACCTGTATTATAAATTAACATCCTAAAACTATAATAATCTTGTGTATTTTGCTCTTAAATTGTTAGTAGTTGAATGTGTTTATCTTGTTGGCACAGAGTTTTGGATTCTGATATTGTGGTTATTCAGCGTTGGTACCCACGCCGACATTCGTATGTTATGGTTACAAACCTGGGAGGACATACTCGCACTCGTGATCTATCATCATGGTTGTACGGAGGTGAGATAGTTGTTGATCAACGTAGTCGCACTGGACAATATGTGAAGTTTGATTCACTTACACTTAATGCCCAAGAATCTCTTATTGTTAAGTTGGACAAATGAATTGCTTTAATATCTGTATGTATGTATATATGTATGTGTGTGTGTTTTGTTTATATATGAAAATAATGTGCCATATATAATGAATTGTCATAAGTTGTTCAAAGTATTTGATAATTTTTGAGAGCATGTTTATGTATGCTATATACAAAATATATATATGTATGTTGTCATCCAGCTATTTTCCATCACTGGAAGTTTGAAAATTGTCATGTGTGCAATTAATATTATATAAATCATGCAGAAGTGATTACAGTTACTGGGATCTCCTGTGTTTGATTGTCTTTACAAGAAATAGAGGTGTTTTGTGCCATCAATTAAATTAAAAGTTAAGTATTTTTTCACTTCAAAATTTGTGTACAAAATGTTTTGAATTTTTGAGCACCAGAACACGATAGCACAAAGAAAGTAAATAATATCATTAAAATAGAAAGTCATAACATTTGTCAAACATTCAGTCGTTTTCGAGTCAAATATCACTCCATTCAAGTTAATGGAAGAAACAGTGGTCTCAAGATAGTATTTTCTTCCTCAATATAATGTATAATATGAGAGCACAAAATTTTCAGAGAAACTATTATTTTATGTTACTTTACTGCAGCTCTTTGGAACTTGCTCAGGTGTCGAGTGTGTGCAAGTGAGTGTTGCTGTTCAATTGTGATGAAAATGTTAGTATGTATATTAAATTGAAGTATCATATAATTGTTCCAATTTTCTTATTTAATAAAATCTTGTTGAGTTCGATTGCTTTTTTCATGAAAGAATTACTTCTATTCTTTAATTGGTTGATATGGAATTATTAAAAATGTTCATTCATTTTAATTATATTCTTTTATTCGAAACAACATACTTCATTTTTATTTGTCTTTCTTTTCTCCCACATCATTTACTAGAATGAAGATGGATAAGAGAACAAATGAATTTTATTTGCATTATTAAACTGCTTTGAAAATTTTGAAGCTGCTTAAAATTTTGTTTGATGTTTAAGGAGTTAAACAGATAATACTAAAACAGTTATGCTTTCTAGTATTATCATTTTTACTGGTTGAGTAGTTGTACTTTTCTCTGCACTCTGTTTTGAATAATATTGATAAGTCTTCATGTTTTCTGTAATACAACCTTCTAACATAGTCATTACAACCAAGTGTCTTGAAACTTATTAAATTCCCATTCTGCACTAATAATTATTTGTGTGAAAACAATGGAATTTTTAATACAAGGAAACTTTTCTGTTTTTTATCTGATGGAACGTTTTGATGGATGACTATACACTGCACATTTGTTGTTCATTCATTTAAATTGTACACAAAAGGATACATATTAATTACATCAAACACCTCTTATTTTATTTCAATTTAAAATCAGTGTATTCTCCATTGACGGTTATCACTCAAATACACAGAATTTGTAGGGGAACTTGTATGCAAGGTTCAAGATGAATCGTATTTACATTTACCCAAGTGCTTTTCCTGCCATCCTTTTTTTTTCTTTCTTTCTTTCACATGAAAGTGGGAGACAAAAACATTCTTTTGTATTTTAATTTACCATTATTTCACTGAATTCGTTACTAAAAGCTGAATTCTTTATAAGATAAGACTGATGGCATATGTACAGAAACAACCTCTAGATCTGTAATTGTACGTTTGAACTTGAACGTTAGGATTAATACTAGCATGTTTTCCTGAGTCAGCTTGGTGTTTCTATTGATGTCTTTTATTATTATAGATAATTGTATGTCAAATAACAGAGCAGTGATTTTGAAGTTCACAAATAAAATAATTAAATGCCTCGTTAAACAGTATTTTTAAGGAGCTGTGAAATAATTTTGCATGTTAATTTGTTTACTGTTTTGCTACAGTTGTAAAAGCTTATCGTGCAAACTCTTGGATAAATGAAAAGCATTTTACTAAAGACTGGAAACTAAAGAAATTGTGCATAGATTGTAATAATATGGGGAGAAAGAAAGCATGTTCGTGATGACAAAAAGTTAAATTTTTTAACATATATTGTTTATTCATTACTTATGAATGTTGATAGGCTTGATAGCGTAACAAAACTATGCTTGTTTTCATGAAGTTTAAGGTAGAATTTATTGTCGCTTGGTTTTTTTTAAGCTGATGATCTTGAAGATAGACCATGAGGATGTGTATTTGTTTAAAATTAATAAATTTTATCTTGTTCTGATTTTAGAGAATGTGGCCAAAGTTATTATTTGTCAGGTTAACGAATTATGACTTAAAAATAGTTTTGAACCGAAAGTTTATAAATATTGTCTTAAATTTTTCTTTAATATTTGTTTTTTGTTTATTATTTATTAATAACATTTATTATATTTCAATATCAAGCTGATTAATTGTTTGAAGTATCTAAAATGAAAAGTGTTTTCTTGTATCAATTTCACCTGAACATACTATTAAATTTCAAAAAGTCATAGCTGGATGGCATAGTCTTGTGAGTATTGTAATTTATTTTGAAAATTTTTAAAAATTTTTTCAAATATTATATTTAAAGTACACTTCATTTTCAGTTACATAAGTAGATTTTTAAAGATTTGATGAAGAAATACAAACTTCTGAAGCAAAGTGATAATACGATTTATTTAAAACAGGGTTTGCTGAAGTAATCCATTACAATAGGATCGGCTGATGTTATTTTTGGTGGTGTCAGTTCACCTACCAAATATTTCTAATAACCTAAATCATATGTTTTTAAATAATAAGCATGAGATCACGAAGAAATACAGTGAGAATCCATTGGAATAGTTAGTTTTTATTTAACTTAAGAATTACATAATTTTTAAATTGGTCATTCCCTTTTATGACTAGCTTTAATTATTTTGATTCTAATGTGATACTGGTTTTAGATTTTTTATATACATTTTAGGCTTTCAGAACAAGTGAAATAGGTTTTGTAAGTTTTTAATAATGAAATAAGGTAAGGGTATATAATTTCATGATTTGGATTATCACAGTCCAATTCATTGAAATGTTGCCTATATATTGATGATTGTTTCATAGAATTACTAACAAATTTGCTAGTTACAGACTATATTCCTCTAAAAGAAAATTATTTACTTAAAATGCACAATACAAAACCAAAATCACAAAACAATACAACAAATGCAAAAAAATATACAGATGAGAAGACAACATGGTAGGAAGACTATCACTTTATCTAAGTGTGACTCTTCCAAACATATAATAAACTTGCTAGCATTGTATTTCTGTCTCCTCAGAAGTGTCTATCATTATAGTGACTTCCACTTACAAGATAAAAATTATAGAGGTTACAGGTAAAAATTGCCAAAACAGAGTAACAATACATTGTGAGAACATTAATAAAACTGAATTCAAAATAATGAAAGAAAAAACACATAGAGAATATTTATTTTATTTTCGTACCTGATAATATCATAAAAGATTCTGAAACATTGTGTATGATGATTAGTGTACAATAAATGACGATACTGAGTTATGCTCTGATTACTATGGAACCACAAGTATAAGAGGATATAATGATTACCCTAATTCTATTTAATTTTATTAATACATATTGTTTAATTGTTTAGTGGTGGTAATATTTGATTACTATCTTTTGTTAAGAAAGTTTGTTTAATCTGCACACTTGTTTTTTAAGTTTATGTTTCATACATATCAAAGAAAGGATGCACTGTTGAAAGAAATTATTGATATAAAACATTGATTCTTTTGTGTATAACCTCTTAGAAAAATTGCTCATTAGATTGAATATAGGAACAAAATTTGTATACCCTTCAAGCATTCTTTTGAAGTTGCAAACTTCACTCATATAACCCTCAACTAATAACTCTTTCCTGTTAATACCTCTCACTGATATTGGTATTTAGTTAAGACCACAGTTGTAATCTGCTTAAATGCAGTGTCAGGAAGCGAGGTTAAAAGATTTGTTTATCATACTAGTTTTTATGTAGTTTACTTGCATTTTGTGTTGCTGTACGAAGACCCATGTTATAACATGGTTGGATGTTGTAAAATAAAATTAGTGTTTTCACTCATTTTAATTTAAATTAGGTACACAACATTATCATTACACAAGTAATTGCATGTAAACAACTTAAAGATAACAATTAGACAAGAATATAAACAAAAATTTTGAAAAGCATTGTACATTAGATGTATGTTTTTTGTACTAATATCTTTATTTTTTATTTTTTTACAAATATTAAAAAAGTTTGCAGAAACAAAATCACACATTCTAATTGTATAAAGTTTCAATTTTCATAACGTTTGTTCTATTTTGTGTGAATGTTGTGAAATTCAAAAAAAAGAAGTGAATTTGTGATTTATGATTAGTTTTTTTGCAGCTTTATATCACAATAATCAACTTCATTAATACATTTTTTTAATCAATGAGATAGTGATTATACCAATCAGTTGCTAGTTTGGCCGTCAATCCCCAATCCATCCTTTGATCATCATTGACCTCATTGAAAATTTTATCAAAACCAGACGATCAATACAGACTGTTGGGAACCTCTGGTCTATATAATCAGATTTGTGTAGATGTGATTTATTATTCTTTGCTTATTGATTTCCTTCTCTATTTCTTTGTCTATATTGTAATCTAGTTTCATCCCTTCTATCAGACATCCATTTTAAATACATTTCTCTTTTTGCATTATCTTTTTCTTTTTTTTCTGAATCTGTATCCCAACAATTTAAAAAAAAATGTTTTTAATGACTAATGCCTAATTCCCTCCTCAGTAGCTTTATAGATGCACCCGTACGTCTATACTGAAGATTAAACTAACATTTCTCCTGAACAATAATATTATCCTCTCAATTGATGGAAAATGTATTTCTTTTAAGTTTATTTCATAAGAAATTTTCTTATGTGCAGTTCTAGCGATTGTGGGGTTTTGAAATCGTCTTGTATGTAATTTGTTTTATGCAGAATGTCTTATCTAGAGATTTCAGGTGAATATGAACGAGATAAAAGATGAATGTAAGTTACATAATGTGTTGTTGCATTTTAACTATATTTTGGAGTTTAACTATTTTATATATTACAATTATTGTGTATTGATAATTTAATATGTAACCTCATATTTTGTTATTTATTTAATAATTTTTTAACATTACATTATGTAGAACTTGAATAGCATTTTTAAAAATTCAACATCAACTGTTTCTCAAAACAAATTGTTTATGTTGGTTTACTTTTCTCACCCTTAGTATTTTCACTTTGCTTCTGAAGACTGTGAGTTATTTTGTGACATTTTTTCGTATACTTGGAGCTTTTGATATTCTACATTTTTAATAGGTTTGAGAGAGGTTAGACATTGCACGTAGTTTTGAGGACAAATGCTATTACTAAAATGTCTATTTTTTTATAAATGTTCAGTATTACTTGAACATTAATGTGAAATGGACTGAACTAGTCTGTTCATAAACTGACAGTTTTATTGTTCTATATTATCTTGTGAAGTATAATCAGACTAGTATATAAGAATTTCACATTTTGCATGTCTACGAAAATTTGGGAAATATTCACATACTTCATAAACTAGAGAGATCACATGTTATGTGCATAATTATAGGAATCCAATGAAAACTTGGTTGACCTTTTATTTTAACAAATTAAATTAAGCTTTTTATATTGTAATTAGGTGAAAAAACTTGGATTTGTTTATAATCTGTAGTTCCATGTACTGAGACCATGTTCGATCAATTTTTATTATTTTGTCAATTTGTAAACTAGGTTTTTAACTTTTGTTGAGTTGTTTTTATGCCTCTTGAAAAGCAAAAAGTGAAATTGCCTTGTAAATTTTAAAAAAATATTTCAGATGAATTTTGAAATTGTTACATTTTATTTTGTTAAAAGAACGAACCATTTTCTCATCGTTGTAACTCATTCTGATATTAATTCTTCAAGTTGGAAATTCACTGTATTCATTTAAGTTTCAAAAATTATTGATTTAAAAACATCTCTGAAATATAATAATTAGAATGAATATCCAGAATTACTTATTGAAACTCTTAATGAACATTTAAAAATTAAGGAAATTCAGAAGAAAGGAACTGACTCTTTAAACTAACTTTTGAAAAGTTGAATTCTTTGAAAGAAAGGGGTAAAATGTAATTTTTGAGGAAATTTGTAGGGATGGCATACTTAATGTGAAAAATATTTGAAAATTTTTAATGCAATACTAATCATTTGACAAAAAAGTTTTGCATTATTTTCTTGCATGTGTAAATTTTGTCTTCATTTAGCTTTATAATGATAAATAGATCTTCCTTGTACTGTATAAATATGTATATTTTGAAACTCAAATAGCATGGCAGGTGTGAAGACATTTTAATATTGTATTAAGGCATTTCATAACAAGGAACTACTTGAGCAATTACTCTTCTTGAACATCTGTTTGTTAAATAAATAAGATAGATACTGTTGTAGACTAATATACAATTTTCTTGTAGCAAGCATATTCAGTAAAAGTTTATTTTAAGACTAGTTATAAATAATTCTGAAATATTCTTATTTAAAAGGCAGGTTTTATTGGTTTGAAAACTTTGCAAATTGATAGTTTCTATCATGTCATATCTTGCCATCATCATGGTGCAGTCATCACTTCGACCAGAAGTTATTACATTTTTCAATGAATTTTTCCAAATTACAAAAATGAAGTTATACAAATGTTTGTTAATATTTTATTCTAAAAGGAATTCACTGTGTTTTAATCCTTTAACTTGTTTTGGTTTTCCATAATGTACTTATTAATGATTGAATGTTCCTGCATATTAATATGTCTCAGGGAATATCATATCATTCTTTCTGATGTTAAAAATTAATTTTGATGTACTTTATTATTATCAACCCTGAATTGAAGTAATAAAATAAATGAGCTTTTGGAAAATATGACCAAGGAAGAAAAAGAACTGGGATGTGAACAGAAAATGTCTGTTTAAATAGTAGAAACATTAATTTTTTTGCAATTATTAGTTGCCGTACTTCAAGCTTTTCATCTTTAACAAGCTTTTCTGCTGATATGGACGTTTGAGATTGAAGGTATATTCAATTCCATCCTCTTGCCTGTAGACTGTTGTTGAAGGTTGTATAAGATTTGAATTATTTTTGTACCCAGTTGATATGCAAAGTAGAAAATATTGTTAAATTAACAACCTTGAAAATACACTGAAATAGCTTATTAAATGTCTATATCAGCAAGTACTTCTATAATTCTCCTAGATACACTAATTGAAAAAAAACCTTGGAAAAGGAATGGCAAAATAATCTGGAATATGTAGATAAAGCTGCTAGCAAAACGATGGGTAAGAAAAAGAAAATAAGAAAAGAAAAGGCCTATAAAGTTTAAAAACAGATAAATATAAATTGTCAAGTATTGAAATGATAAAAAAAGATTTATGGAAGAAACATGACAAAGAATTATTATTTAGAGAAGGTCAGAAAGATGAAAGAGAAAATTCAAGTCAGCAAAATATAGAAGAAGAAATTGACTTAATTGAAAAACAAAAGAGTTAGAAAATGAACTAAATGTAATGAAAAATACAAAAGCCACAGGAATGAATAATATTGATACAGAACCTCTCAAATATGATGGCATGATGCTACATTGGAGGTTACTGCTTATTATGAATCAATGTTGGCAAGAAATCAAATTACAGATCAATGAAAAACAGCATTCGTAATTTCATTATTTAAAAAAGGGGACAGAAGGCAATGTAAAAATTATAGAGGAATTAGCCTCCTAAATGTAATATACAAGCTATATCCTTGAATAGTAAACAAAAGACTAAGGACAATAACCGAAACACTAAAAGAAGAAGAACGTAGTGGCTTTAGGAAAGGGAGGTTGCCTTCATAGACTTTGAAAAAGCATTTGATAGTGTACAGAGAGAAACTTTATGGACAATATTAGAAAATCAAGGCTACCCCAGAACTCAGAGGAAATGGTGGAGATGATATACTATAAAAATAAAAATTGTGATGAATTATGGATCACAAAAATATCTTAATTAATAAAGGAGTTAGACAAGGCTGCTAAATGTCACTGACATTTTCAAATGTATATGTTAATGACATCATAAAAAAATGGAAACAAAATAATAATGCAGGTATAAAATATCCCGAAAAAATTATTTTAAATATTTTATTGTATGTAGATGATGCTATAATAATACAAATGACTGAAGATGACCTACGATGTTCTATACATCACCTCCATCACATATGTGAAAGATATGACATTCAGATATCAAGAGAGAAAACAAAAGTAATGGAAGTTTGGGGGAAGACTGCAATTAGCTCTAAGGTAGATGTTGATTACAAAAATTTAGAATACAAATTTTAGAAGTCTCGTCCTTTGCTTAGAGTGTATAATATGTTACCAAAAAGATAGAGACACAGAAAACAAACTTTCAATGTTCTAAGAAATGTGTGAAACCATTCATAACACCTTAAAAAATAAAAGAAACAAGAAACTTGAATAAAAATATACAAAACTATGGCAATTTCCATGCTTGCAAAAGGTGAGTACTCACAAAGAGAACAGTGGAAAGGATGCAGGCTAGTGAAATGAGATTTTTGTGCAAAAATAAAGGGTGTTTATGAGATGGAAGTGTTAGAAATGAAAATATAAGAAAATAATTAAAATTGAAACCAATAAACACTAGGATACAAGAATATAGAGGCAAATGGTTACAGCGTATTGGGAGAATGGAAGATACCAAACTTGCAAAAGCATCTATCAACAATGCACCAGAAAAAAAAGATTGAAGGTATCTCTGTGAAGATAGAACAGGTAGCTGCCCAAACAATGAAGAGCAGAAGAAGATGAAATAGCTCCATTAATGTCATTAACAAATTGTGCAAGAATTTATTGCTCTTATATCTTGTGTACTTGACATTACTACAATGCTATTGCTATTGAAGAAGCAGATTTTAAGAAATAATGAGTCAGAGATAAGAATTAGAGATATGAAAATGAATTACTGGTATGCAGTCTAACAATAACAATTCAAGATATATGAAATTTTTAAAAAAATTAAAAAAGAAACAAATGTGTATAGGTACTGATGTAATCAATTTTTCAATTGAATAGTGATTGTTACGATAGTATGTGCACCTGAACAAATGATAAGACTTCATCAAAAAGTATTTTCATAATGAACTCTGGAAGAAGAAAAAGAAGAGACCAAAGAAATTCTGACAGAATGGAGTGATGGGGCAATGAATAGAAAAAGACTCATAGAAGACATTTAGGTCAGAAACAAAGTTAGTAACAAACCAAGAATCAATATGAACTGTAACAAAACTTACTGTATACTATTTACTTGCATCAGCATACTTTCAGAGGAAGTTGGAAACCTTGGGTATGGAGCTCAACCTGCAGTAACCAATACTAATGAGTAATTGCTCAATGCCCCTTCAAGGGGCTTGGAGATGTGTTGTATCTATGTAGACACAACAAATAAAAAAAAAAATTAAAAAAATTAAAAAGTTACAATGAAGAGCATTTCTAAAATACTGAGCAGTTTTTGTAAATTATGAAATATTTTACAAAAACTGCTGGTTACAAATTGTCTTTATATTTCACCTTGTTTTATTTTGTCTAATCATGTTATAATTTTTTTTAAATGGCATACAATTTACACTGAACTCATATTCTTCAGGAAAAAATGATGTTACGATTTTCAGTATGTTGTATTTTTGATATAATAATTGTAATTATTATTATAAGACCTTAAAGAATAAGCATATTAGTCAAGATTGTCAAGGATCTCAACTACAGACTGCAAAAACAGGAAGAAACAGTCAATAATTTAATCAAGCCTATAACAAGATTGCTTTTACTGATTTCAAACAATGCAATGACAGATTGACCATAGCCCTACATTGTGCTAATTTGTGCAGTGGTTATGACTTCCAACCCCTGATCAATGGCTGAAGCACAAGTCATACAAGACAGTGAACAATTCAAATACAAAAATACTCTGGCATTTTTGATTCTGGCAGACTATCAAGATGACCTGATGCCAGATCTCACTGTTATGAAATAGAAGCAAGTATGGATAGTGGATGTGGCATTCCCATATGATTCCAGAATTTATCAGAAGGAGAATTTTTTTAGTTTAGTTTTTTCATATTTTGTTCTGACTTGCTATGGGGTGTTGAGAGTAACCTTTGTTATTTTAGAGTCCAAGATTCACTAGATATAACTCCTTTAAGGGGGTTTTGAACTCTATTTTGACAATTTCAGTTACTGATTTGATAATGTAGTAAATAATGTTATAAAGAAATCAATTTATTGTCCAATTGTTATTGAAGAGATTTCATATTTGAGTGTTCGTCAAGAGGGACTGAGTATTGTAATTTATCTTTAATTTTTGTGGAACGATAATGTGTAGGCCTCTAGTTAACTATAATGTAATAGTACAGGTTTGACAGCAGTCTGATGAAGCTTTGTGTAATACTAGTATAATTATCCCCATATTCCAACTCAAAATTCTGACTATAATGAGACATGAAGAATTGCCTTTAGTCTTTGCTGATTGGTATTGATGTGACAAAGAAGTTTCTTCCATTTTTATTTTATGACAGATTAAAGAAGCAATTTTCACAGGCCAAGAATAGAAACACAGATAAGAACATGCACGTAAATGAGAAATTAGCAAGAATGGCCTATTGACAGAAACAAACAGGCAGAAGATGAATAGGAAGAGAATAAGATCAAAAACCAGTATTGGTTCTTGTTCTCAAGAAAAAGGAGATGCTAATGTAATATTAGTTATAGAATTACTAGTTTCCTTCAAAAGTTTCTCTTGAAAGTAATTTGTATAAATATTCATATTGGTTATAACAGCCACTCTGTTTGTTACTGATACTCTCATTAATGGGGACAATAAAATAATTGTCCCAACTCACTGACACTTTGGACAATTTTTCTCTCTTCAATGTCATGGAATAGAAACAACAAACCCCATTAATCAGCCTACATTTTGAATTTTGTATCTATTACATTGAATTTTAAGGTAAATTAACATTCATTCTAACATTTTTTCATGCAGGTCATTTAATATTCATTAATTATTTAATAAAATAGAGTCAGTTTCTTTCTCTGTGAACCCTCCTTATTTTATTTTGCTGATACCCATGGTGTGTCTTGTTTCTTCAAATATATCTGGACAAATTGCTTTCTCCTTTCCCTTTGAATAAAAGAGTGTACTGGTAATTTTGTTAGAGCAAATGCGATCTTTCTCCAAGGACAGAAAAATACCATAATGAAAAGGTATTATAAGATGAATATATTCTAAACTCAGATCAAAACTAAAACCACACCAATTGATTAATTAAATGGATGTGATGAATGCTTAGTGATACCATGACCAAATTTTGAATGGACTAAACAGTGATCATCTTGTGTTTGACAGCTATGGTTTGTGTGCTTTCCTTCAGTATTAAATAGTATTACATACTGATTCTACTGTGCCATATAATACAAGGAAGTCACTTGTATATTATTAAATATTTTATGAGAATAATAAGATATTTAATACAGGATCAGCTTGCCGTGTTATAATGGTACTCTGCAGTAACTATATAGCTTTTATTGTCAGCTTGGTGATGTACTGTGGAATACATGTTACTGCAGAACTGTGAAGAACTTACGTGGCCATAAAATATTAAAACTTACTGATGACATAAGGAATTTTTTGCCCGTCCTAGTGTTTTGTTTTGAATTTAGTTTGTATTTGCTTCAGAATTTGAAAATAATATATTTTTTGCAATATTCTACATATTTTTAAAATATTATATTGTTCTACAGTTCTTTAAATAACACTGTTATTTGGTACATTACTGTTATAGAAAATAACTGAAATATTGAAACTTTGTGCAACTGGATTTGATCAAAGAAAGATTTTGTTATTTACACATATTAAGTTTGTATAAGCAATTTCATACTTTCTTGTTAATTAATAGATTGTTCAACTGTTTCTATTCCTTTTCTTGTGTTGTATAAACATTAATGAAAAAGTTGTTGAAATTTCTTTGCATATTTAGGTGTTAATTTCCAAAATGTATTTTTATTAAAACTGTAAACTATTCATACGTAAAAGAACCCACAAAGTACAACTTAAATGTTTTATTTGTCCCTTCCTTTGAAACTCCCTTTGTTCATTATTATAGAATATCAAAATTGTACTTCCAAGTGCTGTTCAGCTTATTAAAAAATTAAGATAAGTGACTCTCTTACTTTCTCTTTCCAATAAGGTAGAGGAGATTGATTTTTTCACATGACAGGGAAGTATGTAACGTACAAACTCTCCTTCCTTTTAAATTTTTTTCTTAAAGGTAATGGCAAAGAGTTCTTAGTTATGATGCATAACGATTTTTTTTAAATATTTATAAACGATCTGAAATAATTTATCTATTCTCGTATAAATATTTCTATTACATTATTGTTACCTTACATACAATTTTGTGTTTTTGAGTTGGTATACAATGTTTTCCATACATTCATGTTCTTCTCTTTCTTGGATTGACTCTGTTACATGATTGACTTATAATTGGTTTTGGTGCTATTCAACTGCTGATTTATATCAAAATATTTTTATTTTTCTGTAAAAATACTTAGGAAGTATTTTTATTAACATGTGATATTTATGAAACTCAGTTCATTAACAAAAACTTCTCAATGTAATTTTAAAATGCACTGATTTTCATTTTCTGTATCTGGCATTTTGCATCTTATTATTCTGCTTTTACGTGCATGAGATGTGAAATATGATTTTTCTTTTTAAAATTTATTTTTCAGAAAGTTTGTTTGGGATGAAAGTACTTCTATAGTGATTGAAAAATGGTGTATTATGAAGTGAATACATTATTGGAATTTTTTGAAATTTCTTCTGCCCCACAGTTTGATATAATAAAATAAAAGACGCAACAGATTCTCATTTTCATTTACTGTAAGGGAGAAAGTACATTATTATGATTAAAATATAAACTTGAGCAATCGATATTTCTTACAATGAGATGAGAGACAAAATAACATAAACATTACAAAACAAGATTTACATACATATTTAACATGTAGATAATATTCTTAATATATGATTAAAGAATATCAGAAATTAAAAGAAATGGCACCCTGAGAACAAGAAGCTGTTGCAAGCTTCAGTTTAACAGATCCTGTTAGTTGAGTTAAAACAGATTTTGAGGCATTCAATGCTATTTTGCGTATTTGTAAGGTTCACAAATTATTTGGCTTCTTACATTTCACAAAAATTGTTCAACATGGCTGCCACTGTATTTTTTAAATACCTGAGACATGATGTTGCTTGCATAAATAAGCACAGATTCAAATATTGAAACACTATTAATTGGTCCTCCAATTATTTACATAATGGGTTCTTGTGTAACTGAGACTTATATGTACAAAGATATATGAACCAAATTATTATATTTATTAAAATTGCAAAAATAAAATTTTTTTGTTGTTGTGAATTTTACCTTCAATTTTTCAATTAGAAACACAACTGTTGAAATTGTGGAATTTTGCATTGAATTGTGATTGGAAGGTAATATATATAGTCTTTTAAAGGAAACTGAAAAATACAATACTGGATTGACAATTTGTATGACCAATATATTGTAAATCAATCTAAGTCAAATGTGATATTAAAAATCCATTAGGAATTAGTCCTTTTAAGTTAATAATTCCATTACAGATAGTTTTGACATGTCATATAATGACTGAAAAGATCAATATTACGTATATTTTCACTTAGTATTCATAAGAACCCTTTATTATAACAAACTTCAGCTGCTTTTTTTCACGTGGAAAATTCAAAATAATGTGAAATGGCAAGCCAATGTGTATTTCCAATATATATAAATATATGTATGTGAAATTAAGGTATGTTAGAGAACAATGTACATATATTTCAGGATAAATATGAACTCATCCATGGTTTGCACAAAAATACTGCAGTGCAATTGTGGTATTTAAAACCGTGGAGGAATTGCATATACTTTTAGGGTGAAAACATATATTGTGCAAACTGAAAAATAATATTCAGAACACTGAATATTATACAGTTTTTTTATTCTACAATTAATGTAGAATTATTTTTGTTTTGTTTTGGTAACTTCGTGGAACTTGATGACAAATTACTTTCTTGAAAATTTTTATGTTGATGTAAGAAAATTAACAATTGAGATATTTGAACAAATGCAGCATTACATCTGAAAGCATCAGATAGTTTCAATCGGTGGGTTACTGTGCCAAATGGGGAACCTTCAACACAATAAGAAACAGGAAAGTAGCACAAAAGACACAATTCATATCTTGGTTGCAAAAGTGGCTCACCTGTCTTCAAGAAGTCATTTTAACAATTAGTATAATTATTTTGCAAAAGAATATCTTTGAGGATGGAGTGTTCTCTAAATCTGTACAAAAAATTTATATTCTGTAATAAACTACTTGAACATCTCCAACCATAAGAAGTTACTATTTAGCATTTTTTACGAATGACTATTTACACGTACATATAACATCATATAGCCTTAATGGAAAGAGGGGAAAATAGTAAGATGAGTTTATTAACAATCTTAAAACTTCATCCATTAAGAATATCTTCCACCAGGAAAAGCAAAGTGTAAGAGGTATCTTAGGCCAAACTCCAAAACATTAAATTCATTATTAAAATTAAAGATAGGTGGCCAGTCTTGCAACATATCTCCTTTAAGAATTACAAGATGGAATTGTAGATCTGTTACAATTCAATGAGTTAAAAATGCTTACATGATGCAGAGAGATTAGTTTTATGCCTCAGTCATAGTTTTAAATTCTATTTTATCAATTAAGTTAATTCACAAGATGTGTTAATTAGAAATGCATTGATTATCAATACATAATGCCTTTTCTGTCATTTATTAGACAGTCTCAAGTGTGATATATATCCTTGGTAAAATCTTGTGTTGACTAAATGTTGATTCACATATTTTGAACAAAAAATGTATGAATCACATTCAATGATCACAAGTTATATATTCATACAGCTCATACACTTCATAATTTCATTTCATTTTCACTTTTGCTTTACTGAAATTATACTGCATGCTTTTCAGCAATAATAATAATAATGGGGGAGGGGGGGGGAATTAAATCTGGGATGTTTCCACACTCACTCCTGAAAATGCAATGCTATATGTAACATGACCTACTAATAATGACATTCTCTATCTTGTGACATACATATGCTCATGAATTTTACAATGGTTCACTTATATCAACATAGCTGTAATTATTTTAAAATGAGATTCTGCAATCTGATTTATTTTACAATAAAACATCAGAATGCAAATATTATGTAATATTATGTAGCCTCAAAATTCTTCCCAAACTTTCAAAGTGTTCTTGAATGTGGATCTTTCTTGAAATTCTTTGCACACACTCCACAAAAATATAAGGGCCAATTTAAAAAAATTGACCAATTAGTCCAGTTCCACAGGCACTTTATTATGACACAGTGTCCTTGGATTTTGCTGCAATAATGCGTGCCACACCAGTTGCTGGGTTTGGCACTGGGGGTCTAACACCTGTTTCTGATGCTGCATTTAGTTTAACAGGAGAGACACCTGCTGTACCCTTCACAGCTAATGTTCCCAAAGCTAATCCAGTTCCTATTCCATCCACACTCCTCATACTGTCCCCAGACAAAACTGAACACTTGTTCATATTCTTTGTATTATTACATGGCTGTGCTTGAACAACTTTCAACTTATCATGGTGTGGATGAGTATGAGTTGTACTAGCAGATGATTTCCGTTGTGGCTTAGAAATCTGGGTAGTAGACAGACCAGAAACGGGATATTTGAGCTTATTGCTACAGGAGTAACTCGAATGTTTGCTTCCAGATTTATTTGGTAATAACGATCCAAACAAAGATGATCCTTTCTGGTGGGACTTTCCTTCTAGAAGTGTCTTCACTTCAGTAGCAGTTGATAATTCTTTCTTGGAAGCAGAGCAACCTTTTGAAGCAGAGATGTGTGACTGTGGTCTGTCTGAACCTGAGACTTTTTTCCCATTGGAAGGGTGCTGTGGCATAACAAATGCATTTGTCTGTTTTATCAGAGAACGATCGTTGCACAAAGCTGATATGAGGGGCAAGTCAAGATTCTTGCTCTTTTCTCTCAATGTGCGGATATCTAACATTCCATCACCTTCAACACCAGTTGCAGTCAGGGATGCATCAGGTACATCTGTAGTTGTCTGCTGTATTACTACAGGTTGAAGTTGAGATGATTGTGGTACTGGCACTGCTTTCTCCCTCATCTGAAAAATTTGAAGATGAAATGTACCTTAGTCTGTTTTATTGGATAAATTTGCTATGAGAGTTATATCTTCAAGCGCCTTTTATTAATAATTACTGAGACTGTTAACAAACTAAAACTAGGAGTTCAAGAAAAGTCTAATTTAGATGCTACTCTTATTGCATTGTTAGCTGCATATTTCTAAACAATAAAAAGAAAACAATACAAAGCAATAAAATTTGAAAGGCTTGGAGCACAAATTATGTTATTAGTATTAAATGTGGAATTAAGTTGAAAGTTGACCGACTAGAGAAAATGCTATGGAAGGCATTTTCTTGCTACCATTGGAATGCAGTAACTGTTCTTTGAACAATTTCAATAGTACCTTTAGTACATAAAATAAGGTGGAGTTTCAACTTTACACTCATACTCTTAACTCAAAATTTGCCAAAAATGCACTTAAATCCTTTGTGCTTGAGACCACAAATTTCGTGTAAAAACGTTTTATGCTAGCTTCTCAAAATTTGGCAAATGTTCTAGCAAATCATTCATTCACTTGCATCAAATACTAAATAAACAAATAAGAAAAAAACTGTGTATTTATAAAGAAAAGGTTCATACAACAATGAAACAAAATATTATTTTCTTTGGCATTGCCGTAAATTAATTAACAATATTTAACAATATTTTAAATATTGAAAATCAAAAAAGGAAAAGCACTACTTTAGAAATTTTGTGATTTGTTTTGTGGAATTACTTGGGAACATAAAGTTAACTAATAAGCAAATATTATTGATGTACATGACAACAAGCAAATACCAATTCAATCTAGGAATAATTAATGTAGGTGCAAAGTGGCCAGTGCCTCTGTTATGATATTAAGACATTTTTTATACTTACATGTTGTTCATATGGAGGTGGAGGAGGTGGAGGTGGCTGGCGATGATATGTTGGCATCTCAACCATTGCAACCATTGGTTTTTCAGTGTATGAATTTAAAATATTATCATCTGAACGTGCACGGCTAAAGCTTGATGGTGGTGAGTGAATTGAAGTCATACGCAGCTGATGCAGAAGCTCAGAGTACTGCAACTGCTGCTGGGCTGATGGGTCGCAACGTAAGCTTTGTGTGGAGGATGATGAATGAGATCCAGCCGCTGAATACAGTGGAGATGTGGAGGCTGAGTATCTATTTGCACCAAGGTTGTACCCAGCAAATGATAAATCAGTTGAAAGGTTCTGATTTGAAGCATACTTGACTGATGATGGAATAAGAGAATTATTCAGTCCAACTGAGAGGTACCCAGTCATTGCTCCAGACATAGCAACATTGGGTGTGCTACGGTATATGTAATTGGTTTTAGGACTAGAATGATGCACAGGATATGGAGGAGGAGGAGCAGCAGGAGATGAAAAATGTGCTGGAGAATTTGCAATAAGAGAACTTTGTTTAGCATCCATGTACTCTTGCTTACTAATGTTGGGGTCCTTCATAGGATACACTACGTAATCTACATCAGAATACATTTGCTTCTTGAAGAGATCAATTTGACTCTGGGCCACCTGGGATGTGTACACTGTGGATAAGCTCTGAGCAGGATTTGCTGGAGTAGGTGGTGGTGGTGGAGGCTGCCTTGCATGTGCAGTTGGTGGTGGTGGAGGTGGAGAAAACTGGCGATGAGGCTGTACCTGGAAAGCGGTAGAAGATGGCAATGAAATTGACTGCTGCAATATACAGGCATTTGATGATGCACCAGCACTGTTCCTTGAAGCGTGGACATCTAGATAGTTGTTTTTCCCAATAATTGGGACCAGATTTTGTGCTTGGACAGGCTTCATTTTAGTTCCAGGATCTGGCAAACCAAGATACGGATGTGGTTGTGGGACTGGTACACTCCGAGAAGTAATGTTTCCCACAGTCTTTGGATGTGTTGGAGGATGAGTGTGCGCATCTCCAGGTGCATATAGACGTAGCTGCTGCTGTTGCTGCTCCAATAATTGCTGCTGTTGAAGCAATTGTTGCTGTTGCTGTTGAATGAGTTGTTGTTGCTGCTCTTGCTGCTGCAGTAGTTGTTGCTGTTGCTGCTGTAGTAATTGTTGTTGCTGTTGAAGTATCAATTGTTGTTGTTCTCTTTCACGATTATTAGATGTCTGGTAAGTAAGAGTAGGGGCTGCAAAGCTTGGAGCTGCTGTGGGTGGTACAATGCTTGTATGTGCTTTCAGAATATTAATATTTGGCTTGGTGGTTATAAATCTTGCATTTGCTTCTTCAGTTGGAAGAGGGAGGTGTGTATACAGAGATGCTGGAGGCTGTTTTAAGAGCTGTTCTTGTTGTGAAAGCAAGTTCTGTTGAGATTTAGAGAGTTCAAGTTTGCTTGTTATTGGAACTGTGGTTTTGATGTGAGGAGCATTGTACGGCGGTGGAGGGGGAGCTGGAGTACATATCTCCCTTGGCCTTGGTGGTTGTCGCATGTTAGAAGCTGGTTCCAAAAGCACATAATTTGCTTCACTGTCAGAACGCGGAGGTGGTATTGGAGGTGGTGGTATATTTAGAGGCAATGTCACATAGTCTGAATCTGAATCAAGTGTAGTGCTAATGGTTGCGCGAGATGGATAGACACCACTGTGATGACTACCACCACCACTTCCACTGCCACAAATCAAATCAGAAAGTTCAGCTGCAGTGAGGGGACTACGTGCTCCAGGTTCAGTAGGATCACTGCCATCGCCACGAAAGCTGCCTGACACACTGACAACAGAACCAGCACTGCAGCTCCCACTACGACCTCGTGAATCAGAATCTATGGATGCAGCGGTTCCAGGGTAAGATGCTCGACCGCTGGCACTGTCTGTACTACACACAGCATATACACCACTAGTCTCGGAGGAGCCAGCATGCGTGTCGGCTGTAGTAGCACAACTACTGCGCAATGTATAAATTCCACTGCTGGCATGTGCACTTTGTACTGAATAATCCAGCTCAGGGCACGTGCTAGCTGAATCAGAAAGAGCAGAGTTTTGAGCAGTATGGCTGTATCCTAACTCAAGGCTAGAACTTGTGCTGGCACGACGACGAACACTCTCTCCTGTAGTGATGTGTTCTACCCCAGGAGAAGTAACCACATCCTGCTCTGCAGGAACTGTATTTTCTACTTCTCCAGAAGTAACTACTGTCAATGGAGTTGCCACAGTTGGAGCTACAACTACAGTAGAGCAAGAACTAGAACACTGACTGCCATCTGTTGTTGCTGGAGTAGCTGATCCTTCCACAGTAGGACCAGTACTTCCAGTACTTCCAGCACTTCCTCCAGCAACAGGTCCTGCACTGCCGGTGCTGCTACTGCTGCTGCTGGGAGATGTTTTAGGAGCTCCGGTGTTATTGTTTGATGGAGGCGGAAGAGCTTCTCCTTCAATTCCATCTACGTATCGAGCAAATACAGCATATTAATGATCAGTAGTTCACTAAGGTACAAATATAAACATGGCTTCACACATTTTGTCCTAATTAATGAAACATCATAATATTATTTCAGATATTTAATCACAGAATAAATTTGACCTATTCTCTTGAAAAGTTTTTTTATACACAGCTGTTTTTTACATCTTTTACCACCTTTTATATTACATCTTTTTTTCTGAGATTTATTTCCAGTGCCATTAGTTTTTGGAAAAGGAAAAATAATATATAATTTATCATTTATAATTGATCATTTTGACTATTTTAGAACTTGAGAGAAGTCTTTTTTTCAAAATATTTGAAAAATGATACATGCAGAATTGTATAGGAATTCTGAGTAGAATACCTGGACTGTGAAGAACAGCATCAGGTGCATCTCTAAGATGAGCTAATGCTAATGATTCTACAGATGGTGCAGGTGGAGAATTTATCATTATTTCTATTTCAAGATCATCTTCACTTTCATCAAGACTTTGTACACGATCTGATACTATCCCTGATGTTGTGTTGGATGATGTATTGCTGATAACTGAAATACGTTGATCGCTGTGATGTCCTTTGTAATTGGCACTTAACTTCGGAAAATCACTTGGTCCCAGGCTTCGTGAGTACATGTACGAATCACGATACCTCTTTTTTTCTGTGAAAAGTACAATGATTTTCTGATGTGAATATTATTACAAGCAACTGAAAAAATATTAAACTTCTTTCTTAATTAACCAGTCCAAAAATATAACTCATCTATTGGTATATCATTGTGCTTTATATAAAAACTTAACAAGTTCCAAATAAAGAAGTATGATAAAAAGAATGCATGAAAAACCTTACCTTCTTCTTCTCGTCGACGTACTTCATTGAGGCGGGTTTGTAAGCTCATGCTAAATTGATGGGTGATGCAGCACAAGAAGAATAGGTGTCTACTCTTCTCATCACTGCTGGTGAAATATGTTAATTTTTGACCTGATTCAGGCCAGTTACGAGATAAAATTTGAAACTTCTTCCTCTGGAAAAGCAAATTAAATTTATTTCAATTATGTGTAACCAAAAGCTAATGTTATTGATGGATGAACCAACTAGACTGATATTTATGAATACAAGTGAAAAAATAAGATTTAGGGTTCAAGCATGGTACAAGAAATGAATCCTGAATGTGGTAAAGGTAAAAATTAGAGCAGATTTCATATAGCTCTGGTAAACCATAAGTTGGAATACTAGCATACAATTGCAAAATACTTACCTCAAAACAGACTTTGCCGATATTGGACCACAAGAAAGTAGCTGTCAAAGCTGAATCCTCCTGTAAAATTGTAATAGTACAGGTGAAAATTCATTCCACAATAAATGCAAATTGAAAATGAATTTTTGTAACTACATTTCATTGATTATAAATCATTTACTCACTGAATAGAGGTGAATGCCCTTGGAGCAGATGGCCAGCCATACCGACCCCGATCCCAATTCCTGTTTCTTCTGTTTGAGTCGATAGAGATGTGTGTTGTGGGTAAGAGGTGTCTTCTCAGTAGAAGAAGCCTCTTGTATGTACTGTTGGTGAGCTTGGGATTTGCTAATGCCGCGATTTCCTTGGTGCAATACCGGTACGGTCTGAAGAATCTTTTGTTCTGCTTCCGGTAACATCTGCAGAAACAATATTATTTCAAAATGAATTGGACATGCAATAATGAAACTTTTAATGAACAGGTTACACAGATTCTATCCAGTTTTGAACAACGATATAGTGAAAAGTTATATAACTTCTTGAAAATAAACTAGATGCACAGAAAAAGTCTTCACCTTTTGATGTTGAGTCTATTGTAGTGTAAAGAATTGTAAACAATTGTAGATTATGAATTATATTTGCTTTTTAACAAAAATATTTCTTATTTTTATATTGCATGAAATTTCTTCTTTTTATTATTATCACTTTTTTAAATTCTTTTTTAAACACCGTAAGAAACATTACATTCTTACCTGCATTGGAAAGTAATCGGATGGTTGGAAGTAGCCACCATCTCGGTTGCCATGAGTGGCCTCATCATAATCTCCAAGGTCAGCCTGTAGTGCATACCCTGCCAGCAGGTACAGGGCCTTTGTGCTGGCACAGGCATGTAGATTTCCCCGATTACAGACATTATGACGTAGTTGCAAGTAGTAATGATGTCGTGTCACCTCATCCCTGGAATGTGACAGTCACTTTTATTAACTAATCAGCAATTAATTTGTGATCTCAATCATTAATATTTTTATTTACACTCCAATATTTCTCAAAATTTTTATAATTCCTTTTAGACTTTTCTCAACATTAGCAAATTCATAATTTTGTGATGTTTTATAAAGAAATAGAATTGGTGTTGATCAATCTGCTTTTTTTAATTAATATTTGAGAGGACAAGATTGTTAGTTGTGGACTGTCATTTAGCTTCTAAGTTTGATTAAAGTTTCAGTGCAGAGAAGTAATTTATAAGAAAAGTTGTGATTTTGTATTTTTTTTAATCTTTAGTGGATGATGATGTATTCACAATATGTAATTCTAATAAGTTTCCCAATTTTTCAGTCTTTAATTGAATGTTGGCTTAAACATTCCTTTGATATATTCTTAAAATCAGAAAACTTCTGAGAATATTATTTCTGATGTTAATTTCTTGAATTTGAAAACTATTTACGACAATAGCAGTATAGGAAGAATAGAACTCACCTGAGGAGAAGAGGACTATCCACATAAAACTGAACTCTGAGGTACAAAACAAGGGATGGCCTCCCATTACCGTCTAAACCCTGTAAAAAAGAAAATTAGTTCAGTACTTGTGTATGCCAATATATTTAATAATTCTCTATTCTTTCATATTTGCCTATAAAGTATTCATTTTCTATATTTCAAATTCCTATACAAATTATAACCTCAAGTTATAAAATTTTGTACACCATCTGAAAGTGGCCTAAAATGGACCACTTCAGTGAACTCAAATGTTGTACACTAATGATAATTTGAAATTACTCAGGAATTTGACTGATGAAACAGAAGAAATCACAAAATCCCTTAATTCACCTCTGTGAGTAAAGAATGACTTTCTGGCCAAGTTGATAATAAGCTAAATTCATTGATTTAAACACATGGATTGCTACACCAAGTTATTCGTGTTTCTGCACAAATTGAATGTTTACATTGATGGTTTTTAGAACAGATGACAGAATAAACAGGTGACAGTCCAATATCTTTCATAGCTACATATAAAAATTCAGAAATCCTTTAAAAATTATTATGAGCTGTGAAAGCTAATGAACTGCTCATGCCATATGCTTCTCCCTTCAATACTAGAAATATTTTGGCACTGATGTACAATCTGATATTGAAGATTTGTGTGATATACATAAAGCATATTTCAGCAGTCAGATATTCAGAAAGCATATTTTTTATAAAAACACAAGCATTTCAGAGAAAATCACAGGTAGTACCAAGTATTCTACTGTTCCAAAATGAAAATTATATATTGTGTTAACACTATGTATTAAATTAAATGTTGTTGTTATTATTATTATTATTATTATTATTATTATTATTATTATTATTACTATTAGTAGTAGTTGCAGCAGTGCTGAATTTGAAACTGCACAAGGCAGACGACGAATCCCGAAGACATCGGACTCCCAAATGTTAAATGTTTTAATTTTAAAAATGTATGATTATAAATATTTCTACAAGACAAGTTTGGAGAGAACATGTCATTCAAAATTTGTCTTCAAAAGGAATGAGCAAAATAATATACAAGTTACAGTTTCTTTATAAATGAACAGAAAATAGGCTGTGGCATTATGTAACAGCTCTTTACAAACCACATTCAACCTCAACCCCCCTTCTCATCAATTCGACTATTTAGGATGTTCTTCTTCAAAATAAAAGAAAATGGGGTAACATACACACAGAATCTGTCAAAACAAAACGTGTATAATTAAATGCTGATACTTACAACAGACTTTGCATTCTAGGGTATCAATCTAAGAATTTTCTCTCTGAAAATTGTTTTTATTTATTTATAGTCAAAATAAAAACAACTAAAAAATGTATAAGTCATACTGAAATATAATCTGTTAAGTTTTCTTGAGCTCCAGAATTCCTTTCTTTCTCTTTTACTAAACATAGTTGAATTATAAAAAAAACGTTACCAACGAGCATGGTTGGCAATGCAAAAAGTAAATTTTTGATCCGCAAAAATAGAAAACATACTTACATAGGCAAATTTAATTTGATTGCTAGCAAAATAGCAAAGCCCCCACCCTACTAGTAGCAAAATGAGATCAACAAAACTTGCACAGTGCTACACTTGTAAATAAAAGTTTGTTAGTTAAATCATTTTCAAATTCCTTGACTTTAACTCCAAAAACTAATTCCATTAAAATGGTGTAATTCCAAAATCTAACTTTTCATGGCTTGAATTACAATATTACAAATCTAAAAGACAAAAAAGAAATATTGGGTAAACAATAATTTAAACATTCATTTTTGGGAATCACAAATATTTTTTGTTTTAAATGTCAAAAGAACGAGCTTACATGACAGAAAATTATGCCCCCAAAATGCAGGTTAATAAAAAAACCCACAAGATATCCAAAACATATTGACGAAATGGTAAGAGAAGGCATTGACACACACTATCCATTAGATGATAGTGTGTGTCGGGTAAACAAATTCTTAAGGGTCAATGTATATCTTCTGTATAAATAATACTATGAATATTGTTCATAGCAGAATATATTACATTTTCAATTTTTGGCATCATTAATATACTAATAAAAGGGCAGAAAAACGTGTTCGTAAAATTTTCCCTTTCCTGAAGGTCCGCTTAAATAAGGTAGATGGGCCATTTATTCTATGAAGAATGTTATTAATTTTGCACCATTTCTTCACGTTCTTACTAATTATATACAAAATTAACAGCAAACGTGAAGGGACAGCACAAAATATTTAAGAACTTCAACGGAACTAGATTATCTGAACTGCACGGAAACATAAGAGGAGAATCTGAGATCAGAAAAGCGAGGCCGCAGCATTAACGAAATTCCTTTAAATAATGGTGATGAAATGAAACATGCTATTGAAATGTACTTGGTATAACGTACTATTGAATGTACGGTTGCAAGAACCAAATAATTCGTTAATTTTCAATTCAAAATATTAATTCGTTAATTTACGGCCCTATTTCGCGATGCCCTCAGGCGGAATATTATTTAGAAGTGAACAGCAAAATGAAGGAACAAGGCGCGAACATCCCGTCGTCGGCATCGCCTCCGCTGCTGGCAAGGCATTGCCGCCCGCACAGTAGCCCCGTGCCCCCCCTCCTGACATAGCCGCAGACCACTGCATGCCTGCATGCGGTCCGTTGATTACGGTCTTTATTTGTCAGCTTCCCCCCGCATTCCGGGCAGGCAGGCGGTCGGCGTCGAGGAAACAACAAGAACAACTCATCCACTTTCCTGTGCTAGATTGCTACCTTTCGTTTCTCGGAACAGCTACAATTCTCATTAAAAATGCTTTGGACTTTTCTGTGCGTAGGGGCAGCTACGCAGCGCCATGCTACTTGTGTGTGTGTGAGAGTGAGTGAGTGGGCTTCCGAGAAGAGGGAGTCAATCTGCACATAAAGGAACGAACGGGCGTCGATTTCGCAGTCTTACCTCCCCGAGTCATGAGATGAAACACCATTGCAAGGTAACATGTCACTAGTCGTTTAAAGAAGACTATTAAAATAAATGACATTATGTAGATTTGTAGCAGTTATATTTTAACTAATATACGAGCTTCATTGGTTGTGATTTGGCCGTGATGAAAAATTACGCATTCTACATTTTCTTACATTGTTACAATGTGAGTTTGACTGACAATTTATAATATTTGAATCAAAGAAGTAAGCAAAACAAATATACCGATGAAAAAGGGCAGACATAAAAAAAATTGTCATATGTATAGGATTCTCATTAGTACTGATACACTTATGATTGTTGTATACCGTTACTTCAAAACCTCGAATACTCAAAACAAAACTTTTTGAATAGTACTTTCATGTTTCGGGACTATTTGAGGCGTAAAGGTTAAGGTTACCCAACAATAGGGATAAATTAGCCCTGCTTTTCGAACGATTTGAAATAATCTGTGAGCTGCTCTCAAGTCGTGCACTTGTAATTGAATAGACAAAGAAAAATAACTTGTATAAAATGGAAGTATGCGATTTCGGAAGATGTATAATACACCTCTTATAATTTATGATGGCATGATCCACATGAGTGAATTGACAATAATATTGAATTCTATTATTTCTTGAAGGACCTCTCATTTTTTTTTTTGTCCAAATTATCAAAGAATCCGGGATCACTTATTCAACTAATATACAGGTGTGCCACCAACTATGGGCCACCCCCATAACTTCTAAACGATTCGCGACATCAAAGGCAGTTTTCGCTTAACAATGAAGAATCATGTTGCTAGTAACATGCCTTAGAGAAATGGTCTATAATATTTTTAGTTTTCGAGAAATTTAATAATCTTTGATTTTTTAAATGGAACTATATATTTTCTTAGTGGATCCGGATAGCCGACATCGCTAAGACACTAGTGTCGAAGCGACCTCGGCTCGAAGGATCGCGGATTCGAAACTCGCCTCGAGCATGGATGTATTTGTGATCGTCCCTTCACCCTTCATCATCATCCTACCACTTCATTAAAGAAGGATTAGTAATTCCGTGAGCGAGCAGGAGGCCCTAGCTCTTAATGGGATGTGCAGTTGGCTAATATATATTCTTACCAGCAATGGATAGATCAGGAAGAAAAGAATTAAAATGATGTATCGTGAGTTAGTATTTGATATTAAATTAGACTTTGCGGCATGTCATTCGAAAGTAACGGGCAGCCCCTGTTGTGGAAAGTACTATTTCGTGGAGATAGGTGTCTTGAGTGGGGTGGCCCTGAAGGATAGAGGCATAACCACAGCAACCCATGGTCTTGCCACGAAGACCACATGAACACGAAGACAACACACGAAGACCACATGAACAAACACCCATATTAACGATCAGAATGGGATATTTTTTTTACCATTTGTTCATCTGAACTGAACTTTTTTCTACTGAAATTCCAAAGCAACGATAATATAAAAAATAGCGAAATAACGATGACAATAATAAAGGTCATTTTCAAACTTACAAGAATCAAGCTCAGTGTGTTATGGCAGAAACAAGCCATCATTGTAAAACATGGGAAGGGAATGAATGCTTATATATTTTCTAGTAATATCTCGATTAATTCGTTAAATAATAGGTGGACATTTTCTCTTATTATTTTCTTCTATCTAAACATGTACCGAAAGAAGAAAGTAATACAGAATTTGAACCACTCTTGACGGTTCTATCAGTCAATCAGTAAATTTACTAACTTCAACAACAACGCGCATCAGCAGTCGCGACTGCTAATCCTGATTGGAGAGTTTGTCACTTCATAGCACCACGTGCTGCCACAAACTTGAAAATTCACGATAGAAAACAGTCACTTCTGTTTTCTTTTCCATTTATGAATAACAGTAAGGGTATTATTGTAAAGTGGAGGAGTGATAATCTTAACTAAAAATAAAATTTACCAACGAAGGTGGCTATATTCTTGTCAAGTTTGAAAATGATATTTATTATTATCATCTTCTTTACGCTACCAAATTTTGTATCGTTCTTTCGAATGATCTATTTTGTGAATTTCAGTGAAGACAGTGATCCAGATGAATCAATGGAAAAAATCTATTTTGATCGTTAAAATTGGTGTTTCTTAGTGTGACTACATGGATTGCTGTAGTTGTGCCTCTTACCTCTTACTGCCACTACCTATCCCTCTACCTTCCCCGAAGGCGAGAGTTGCAAGGGCTGCTACATGAAATATTGTCCGTTTAAATCAAAATCACAAAATCACATCATATATATATATATATATATATATATATATATATATATATATATATATATATAATGTGAAATTTAATCGTCATCGATTTTTTAAATGGAACTATATATTTTCTCGCCGTCAATGGGTAGATCATGAAAAGAGGAATAAAATGATGATTCATATGTTGGTGTTTTGATAGTAATTAGAGTATAAAATTAGACTTTATGATATGTAATTTTAAATTAAACGGACAATATTTCATGTACCGGCCCTCGCCTCCCGGGAAGGTGGCCTGCGCGGCGTTAAGACTGTTGCGTGAAGCGCGGAGACTGAGAGGGGAGGCAGTGAGGGATAGAAGGCACAACTACAGCAATCCATGGTCTTGACACAGAGGTCTTTCTAAGATACGCAAATTTTAATGATCAGAATGAGAGATTTTTTCCATTGATTAGTCTGCGTTTAACTTGTCTTCTACAGAAATTCTAAAAATCGATCATTCTAAAGAGCGATATAAAATTTGGTCGCGTAATGAAGGTCACAATAATAAATATTATTTTCAAACTTGACAAGAATCCAAGTATCTTCGTTAGTAAATTACATTTTTCATTAAGATGATCACTCATACACTCTCTCTGTCTCTCTGTCTCTCTGTCTCTGTGTCTCTCTGTCTCTGTGTCTCTCTGTCTCTGTGTCTCTCTGTCTCTGTGTCTCTCTGTCTCTGTGTCTCTCTGTCTCTGTGTCTCTCTGTCTCTGTGTCTCTCTGTCTCTGTGTCTCTCTGTCTCTGTGTCTCTCTGTCTCTGTGTCTCTCTGTGTCTCTCTGTGTCTCTCTGTGTCTCTCTGTGTCTCTCTGTGTCTCTCTGTGTCTCTCTGTGTCTCTCTGTCTCTGTGTCTCTCTGTCTCTGTGTCTCTCTGTCTCTGTGTCTCTCTGTCTCTGTGTCTCTCTCTCTCTCTCTGTCTCTCTCTCTCTCTGTCTCTCTCTGTCTCTGTCTCTCTCTGTGTCTCTCTCTCTGTGTGTCTCTCTCTCTGTCTCTCTCTCTCTCTCTGTGTCTCTCTCTCTCTCTGTGTCTCTCTGTGTCTCTCTCTCTCTGTGTCTCTCTCTCTGTGTGTGTCTCTCTCTCTATGTGTCTCTCTCTCTCTGTCTCTATACAGAGAGAGGGAGGGAGAGGAGAGGGAGAGAGAGAGAGCGAGAGCGCGAGCGCGAGCGCATTTTTGCTTCTATTCTATAATGTTTCGGTATTGGTAACGGTATTTTTACTTTCTGATGTCTAGCATCTCTTTGGGATATCAAGCGTATAAATTTTGTTTGTTGTTTTGGTATTTGAATTCAGATCCAGCAAACATAAAATTCAGCTATATACCACAAGCCGGAAACAGTATGACGAATCTGCATCTTCCTTGTTTTCTGTCCGTTTTCCAATGCCTCGACGGACCAAGGAGGGGCTCGAGGTTGCAAGAGTGCAGGAGCGCTGTGTGTTACTGATGCGCGCTCCGCATCCTCTCCTCGGCCGAGTTGGTCCCCGCTTGAGAAAAATTCCTGGCTCCGGTGCGAGCGGGGAGGGGAGAAGGAGGGGGAGCGGTTGGTGGTTGGTGGCGATGTTCGGACGTTCGGCAGCGGCCGCCTCGTCCACCTGGCTGGAGGCCGCGCGGCCGCCGACCGACCGGCCGGCCCCGCGCCGCGCCGCGCCGCGGAGGGGGAGAAAAAGACGGAGTTCCCCGAGGGCAGGAATCGAGCTTCAAGTATGCAGGAATGTTATTCATTGCGTCAGCTCAGATCACGAGGCGAGCGGGGCGGGGCGGGGAGGCACGGCGCTGCGTGGCGCCCCCGGCCCCGCAGGGGGATCTGCCTGCGCTGGAACCCCCTCCACCTCCACCTCCACCTCCACCTCCGCGGGATGAGGCGCTGCTGAGACGCGCGAATACTAGTAGCAGCCTCGAGATTTTACGATGGAAGGGGCCGAGCTAATACGTGCTTCTGTCATTATTGTTATGAAGCTCGCTCTCAGGCATTCAGGAAGCACGAGGCGATGTTCGCCCGAAGTATTTCGTGTTTTTAATATCTTGCACTCGCTACACAGCCAGTATTTCCCTTCAGAGCCCTGCTGCTCTAAATGTCGTGGTATTAGCAAGTGTGCGAAGTATTTCGTACTTTTAGAGGCTTTCTGCCTCATTCTCATAGATAATTGAGGGCCACCATCGTATTAATACCTCTGGAGTTACCCATATGCTTGAAGCAAATAACTCATTGAAACTCGTGTACAAAATCAGGATTGTCTGAACAATTCTAAAGTTTCAGTGTAAACAATAAGTGGAAGTGAATAGAGTAAAGAAAATTTTATCCGATCGGACCGACAAAGTGGAGCTTCGGCGAATTCTTTTGTGTGGCAATTGCAGCAGAAAGAGCGAAGGTAGGATAAGCGAATACAGCAATATCATGGAAATAGGAAGTATAGGGAAAAAAAAATATCGTAGTGCACTGCTTAGGCTTCGGGTCACTCAGCATCTTTGCTACACTGATTATCCTCCACTTTCCTTCCACACGCAACGCAAATCCTGTGAATATTTACAAGGAAGCAATTCAACAACACTTTCTATTGAACATGTATCCAGATACGATTTCTATATTCATAAACTAAATCATCAAAGGCTCGTTATGTGAAATTATAGCGAAACGTTGCAATTATTTAAAACCGCAGGAGTAATTCACCAATTAACTAAGCAAACACACGTGGTAACTTTATAGAGTCTGGGACCCTGGAAAATCGACGCCCCAAACCAAAGAAGTTTGCTGTCATCAGTAACAGTAGTTATCTGAATTCGGGCATCAGTCGGCGTTTCTTGCATACCGTAGAGCAAGCGTGTACTGCGGCCGCTCGAGCTACTTGCTCACCTAGGAAGCTCGGCGCTCCTGCGGCCACGGGCTGTTCCCTCAACTCCGCTCTCGGTTTCCCTCCAAATGCAGAAAGGGGACGTCACGCACAGCTAAAGCGGGGGAATGTGAGGCAAAGCGCGCTGTGTGACGAAAGTTAATAAAGTATAACGAAGAATGGTGCTTCATACGAAAATTCGTTTGCGTAATGACTTCTATGAAACAACTTAATTTGAATTACGTGTATATTTTTTATTAATTATTATTTTTATTTTATGTTTATTTTTTTAAATTGTCTTGTATAAACATTTTTGTCAAAGAGCAGGAATATGTTTATGGTGTTTGAATGGCCAGTTCTTTGCTGGTTTTCTTTTGGTGTAGTCCAGGCACGTCAAACCGCGCCCGCCTGTGGCTGGCGTGGCTGGCACAAGCAACTTCCCCTGACTCCGCGCGCACTTCCCCTTCAAGTCCAGAAAGGGGGTGTACAAGCGCAAGTTGAAGCGGCGCGAGGCGATGAATAGTGGCTTCGTACCAAAATATAACGGCCACATTTATTTCTATCAAATAACCGAGAATTGTATTATGTTTATATTTTTCACTACTTATTACAATAGTAATGTTTGTTTTGATGTTTATTTTATAACCAAATTCTTCCTGATATAAACATCCTTGATAAGTGACAGGAATATGTCTGAATGGCGAATTCTTTCCTTTTTTCGTTCTGTGTTGTTATTAAATCAATCGGTTATTTATTGTATTTAGCAATAATGGGAAATAAATTACCTCTAAGTCTCTATAAGTTATCAATTCTCATTTATGAACGGACAGCGCTTTTCACAGACAAGAATATGTGTCTGTTAAATATTGACCTCTGTCTAACCTCGAAGTAGAAATTTCATGCTGTTAAATCACTCTTACGTAATCAGGATTACAAAATAAAGGTACTTTTGATTCAATTTTTTAAATTTTACTTTCAATTGAGAATTTAAAATCGAACTGATGTATTATTTCATTTTAGTAGATCAATTTTTGCCTTAAAGAGAAAAAAGGAATTAATATAGCTACATTTGTGACAATAACTGAAAGTAATTTTTCCCAATAGCGTCATGGGCCAGGTATCCAGTGCCGCACCGCCACTCCGGGATGTTTATACAATCCTTACTTTAAAATCACGCGCCAATTTCTCTCGACGCAATGCCCGCCACCTCTAGTAAGCTCACCTTGCCCGCGACCTTCACATGACTGGTGTAGTCTTATTAAATCATTCTGTTATTTGTTATATGTTGCAAACATGTGAAATAAATTGACAAGCTTCTCTTATAGATCATCAGCTTTAAACAACCAAGAATATTCGTCTGTTAAACCTCCTAATCTGAGCATAGGAAGTCAATGCAATTATTGCACTCCTAAGTGAACGCGATTACGAAACCAAGATCTTTTTGATTCGAAATGTTTAAATTTACCATTGATTGTCAATTTCAAGTATGATTGATGATTTTCATTTTAATGGGTCATTTCTTTGCTCTAGTAGTGGGAAATGGGAATTATTATCGCTTCTGGGGCAATGACAGTCAAGTAATTCCTCCAAAGACAGTCAAGGGCCAGGTTTCTAATGACGTACTGCGAACCTGGAGTAATTTGTACACCCCTTACTGTAAACCGTGCGCCGGTTGGTGAACGCAGTGCCCGCGAACTCTAGCTAGTTACTACCTTGCCCGCGTCCTTGACAACCCTGCCGTTGGGCGAAGAATTTCGAGAAAGAGTATTGCCGAAAACATTTTTAAAAACGAAAATTAGACGTACTAATATCTATTAATCTTACTAATATCTTTTAATCTTATTAAATAATGCAAATTTATTATGTCATTCACGAAACCTTCGATACAAGTCTAAACACGAGATCCGATACAAGTTTAAAAATATTTCAATTTTCTCCTAACACTAAAGTGTTGGCAATCATTGTGCGATCTTCCAGAGGACAGACAAAATATTGATTTCGTAGTACGATCGTATGTACCGCACTGATATCCAAAATATCGCCAGGAGGCTAAAAAAAATTGTTTTGTGCTTGTATGATGTTGGTGCCATCTGATACGATATTTAGATTTCTCATGCTTTTGAGAAAAATTCGTCACTTAGCAGTAGGCATGAACTCCAATATGTGAATTTGGGAAGACACATCCAAACCCACTTTTTTAAATTTCAACCCATGAATTAAGAAATATATTTTTGAAAAAAAATATTTATTGTTGGGGACTGGGGAAGGGGGATGAATAGAACTCACTCCTCCCAAATACTTTATGATCCATCAATGAGTAATATGAACACATAGCAGGACTCTAGTGAACCTGATAACTCAAAGGGATAGAAGGATAGATATATGAATCAGTTCATATACCTGTCCTTCAGCGTCATGAATCAGTTCTTCAGACCCTACAAGTACAGTCATCTCGTATTTCACAACACGACTACGAATATTCGGAATGACAAGCGCGTAACGCAATTGTATGGACGCGAATCTTATTATGGCAAACGAAGATTGCCGATGCGAATCTCGAGCGAGCAATACATTGTTAATATCTGACTATAATATAGATTGCACGCCATTCACGTATCAATTCATTCCAGTAAACATTCCAACGATTCGTCCCTGGCAAGGAGGTGACAAGCCCGCCATTAATGGAGGCGGTACGTAAAAAAGAAGAGTCTACATTACACTGGCTAACTGTTTGTCACATACGCAATACAAACATGCACGCGACTTCCACTCGAAGCGCCTCTCCAAGTGCAAGGAGTATAAAGAAAATTCATGGATCTCGATGCCACTCCACATCCGCCACCGCGTCGCCAGCGCTGCCAACCTCTCCCGTCTCCTCATGCAAACACAGAGCGCGCGCCGCCTCCCGCTGCACTCGTGGCCTTCGACTCCGACGGCGACAACAAAAAGGCGAAGAGACGGCGCCTCGCGCAGCGGAGGACATTCCGCCAGCATTTATCAAGTGTGTTATGTTTGTGTCCCGTCAGGGCGTGGGATGACGGGTTGTAACATTTGCCTCATATTAGCATTAAAAAATTAAATTAATTACCACCAAATTTTCCTGTTGAACGTGAGCCTTTTTTTTTTCTTCGAGAAACATTTTTACAGCATTCATTTCTTCTTCTTCTTCTTCTTCTTCTTCTTCTTCTTCTTCTTCTTCTTCTTCTTCTTCTTCTTCTTCTTCTTCTTCTTCTTCTTCTTCTTCTTCTTCTTCTTCTTCTTCTTCTTCTTCTTCTTCTTCTTCTTCTTCTTCTTCTTCTTCTTCTTCTTCTTCTTCTTCTTCTTCTTCTTCTTCTTCTTCTTCTTCTTCTTCTTCTTCTTCTTCTTCTTCTTCTTCTTCTTCTTCTTCTTCTTCTTCTTCTTCTTCTTCTTCTTCTTCTTCTTCTTCTTCTTCTTCTTCTTCTTCTTCTTCTTCTTCTTCTTCTTCTTCTTCTTCTTCTTCTTCTTCTTCTTCTTCTTCTTCTTCTTCTTCTTCTTCTTCTTCTTCTTCTTCTTCTTCTTCTTCTTCTTCTTCTTCTTCTTCTTCTTCTTCTTCTTCTTCTTCTTCTTCTTCTTCTTCTTCTTCTTCTTCTTCTTCTTCTTCTTCTTCTTCTTCTTCTTCTTCTTCTTCTTCTTCTTCTTCTTCTTCTTCTTTTTATAAGGCGCTACAACATTCTCTTGAATGTCTTGGCCTGCTCCAAAACTGCCTTCCATTTTCTGCTATCGCCTGCTCCAAAACTGCCGTCCATTTTCTTCTATCTTGAACAGACTCGTGCCATTTCCTAATCCCGTCTCTTAATATCCTTCAAAACGCATTTCTATCTGATTTTCGGTTCCCTTTTCTTTCTTGCTGCAATCGGTTACCAATTATAAATCTTGGCCGTTCTTTCTCCTTGCATTCAGCATTCATTTACATGAGTAATTTCGATTCAAATATCGATAGAAGAATGGATTGATATCGGCAGAAGCCTACCATCTGCGGTCAGCAATTTGCGGGTGTCTGAAAGGAGTGTGCATATGTGTGTATGCGGACGCGCACGTGTGTGTATATGTAACAGGCGCAGGTATTCTTTCTTTCTTCCTGGGACCTTTTTCAGCTTCAGGGGCTGAATTCGTTCATTAGGGCCGGGAACCCACTATGTTCCTCATGAAGACACATATGAACCTTTACACTAGAATCACATACGGGCTCCTCGGTCTATGGTCAGCAGACCCACAAGGCCTTCCGCGACACACATACATGAAAAGCAAGGAAAACAACCATGCCCATGGCGGGACTCGAACCCGCGACACGCGCTCTAGCCCCCTCGCCCATCCGGGCGGCGCGCGGGTGTTTTATTTTAGTAATTTAGTATTAGCTTAGAGTGGTGCGTCCGCCGGATATTTTCGCGTTTAAAAATGTATTTATGCTATGCAAGTTTATAATATAATTAAATTCAACATAATAATGTTACCTGGAAGCCGATACTCGGGCGTAGAAGTATTGATAGAAATACTATTTAAAGTTGTTTGGTTCATTGCGAAAGTATCTTTAGTTACCGTCGATATAACGAATCACGTCGTAGCGATTCATGTTGTGTCGGAAAGTCGCTGGCAATCCCGACGTTTCGCCACTGTAGGTGACTTGAAACCCCCCTATAAAAGGCTTTCCTTTTATAATTATTTCCGCACATTCTAGAACTGCTCGGCCTGAATTAGTGCCAATCAATTCTTTCTCGTCGAGAGGAATCGAATGAGCTATTGATAACCTCTGAAAGTTTCTTAATCCCTTCACAAAAATTAGTTTTAGACGCTCTTATTCTCTTGAATTATCTTCAAATGTACAAGAATCCAAAAATATCCAGTTCCCAATCAGAAGACTCAGGCGCGTCGAAAGACCCCTTTCTGGCCTCGAATGGTGGACCGGACGAAGTCTAATCGCGGGTAGTGGCCGGACGGACACACATCCACGCAGGTTACCCGATCTAACGAACCCGCAAGATCGCTCATCAATGGAACAGAAATACCGACTGAAGTGTATGTTGTTCTGGTGCGCGTGTGAGAAGTTAGGTCGTTGTTGAAATGTCACGTGATTGGAACCTCATTTGAGAAGAACAACGCAACAGTGGATTTGGTGTTGCTATTACAAGAAACTCTGCCGTTTTCGGTAGAACATTGTACGGTATTCTGTGAAACAAAGAGCAGGCAAATCACAGCGGAATAACGCCGTAAATGTACAATTTTGTCATTTTACCTCAATATCCACTTTTAAATGCTATGGTTTGTTTCTTCTTTGTGACACTGTTTACCAACTGACTGAACGAAAGAGTACGACGTCGTTAATGGACGGTGTGACTGCAATGATCCTGATACGGGCAGCAAAGCACTGACGCTGGTGCTTTGAGGTGGGAAACAAGAGACGGCAGTAGGAACAGTCAGGGAAGCGTTAGTGGAAGATGTGAAAGCGCTGAATTGCTTTAATAATGTAGCGGAGGTGGAGGTAACAAAGGTTAAGATAGTGGACTAGGAAACGGTGCATAATATTAAGTGACTTAGAGGGCTATTGGTGGCACAGAATGCGATGTGACGACAGCGGGAAGCGAACGGAGGATGGCAATGCCATTAGTAATGACGTCGGAGAAAGGAACGATTGTGTGATAAAGGAGGAAGAAGTTGAAAAGCTGAATTGCAGAGAGGGCGGAGGAAAAATGCGACGTAGTGATGACAGCTGAAGAGGGAATGAAGAGTGAAGATGTAACAGGACCTGACGTCAGTAATGAGTTTAGTCATTTTTTGTTCAGGCGATGTTGACGGAGAAAAAGATAAATGGAGGGGGTTCACAGAATCAAAGTGTAGTAAAAGCAAACCGGGGTAGATTCCTGGAAAGGGAAAGGCATGTGGGGGAAGATACGAATTTGATGGTTCGGAGGAAGTACTGTAAAACGCAGTACTAGCGGTGACTGACGGCGGTTGACATCAGGAACGAAGAGGGATCGGCAGTAGCACTGTGTGTTGGGTTGAAGGCGGTAGCTGTGAACGTGATGGAGGCAGCAGCGATGACGTGAGCGTAAGGGTGGTAGGTGCGGGGAGGAAAAGGGAGAAGAAAGTGGCGACGGAGGCGGCGGGGGGAGCGATGACGTCAACGTTGGCATTGGGGCGTCGGCAAACATCCAGCGAGGGCGAAGCACAACGAGGGCGATAGATGCGGCGGAACCGGCGGCAGCACACGGCGCACAAGTGGAGGCGGTGGTGGAAACAGCGAGGCCAGCAAAGAGCGTGCACAGGGGCAACTCACGTAAACGGGAGCCAGAGAGATGGCAGCCGGGGCGGAATACGAGCGGACGACACACGCCAAAAACAAGACGAGATCTGCGGAGAAGTGGCGTTACGGCGACGGCAATGGGTTCGGGCGCTCGGGCCTTCGGAGATATCCTGTGGACCGCGGGCAGCCTGTGCGAACGGCCGAGAATTTCGAAGAGGCCCTCCCCACGGTCGGATGTTCTTTTATGCAAAGTCGAGTCCCTTCTGTATAAATCGCCTTCCTCCGCGCGCAGCGCGTGAGTGGATTCTGTCGACGTCGAAGAAACCTGATTCGTAAGATCTCTCAGATTGGTGAGGCATCTCGACGGATTCAAGAGGGAATGTGCCATGAAAAATCATTCCGAAGTATTCTGAAAAACAACACAAGCGAAATGTAAGGAAAATCGACATTCTAATTTGTACTCGTATATACGCAAATCTTTTTTTGAAATCATACTTGCATTTTTAATTTTTTATATGTGACGCAAATAATAGACACACTGAGAGAGAATACGTATCAGAATTGTGAACAAACGTTGAAACTTCGGTAAATATTTAAACAAAGTTTAACATTAATTTCGACATTATAGAGACCACTTTCTGCACAATAATATAAGACAACGCGGAATTCCTACCAGCACACTAACATTTCTTTACCAATATGGACTTCAAATTTTTCTACAAGAAAGCAAGTGTCAAGTGGTCCAAAATACAGGAATAAGATAAATATAAAAAATATAAAACAATGCAAATCGCTCAAATACTATCATGCATGTTTACTGACCCTTGCAAGTCAAGCAAAGTCTCCGCAAAAGGAGAAATTGCAGTACTGGTCCTAGAAGTAAAAATCAGTTACCTAAGCACCTCACTCATGTACTTTATAGATGAAAAAAGACGAGCTGTCGCTGATACGTCACTGGGCTCGAGAACATCAGTGATGGTAAGCAGAATACCAGTGCACAACCAATAGTATGTGCGGGTTGTGTATTAATGTTCCCCTCTCTTTCTCTGCTTTCTCTACACAAGTGAATAAATGAGAATGAACGCTATAGTGCTTCAGAATAACCTGTTTCTCTTACACCAATTTTACTGGCGTGGCTTCGCGTGGCGCGGCGCAGGGTGTCATGGCAAGGCAAGGCATGAGATGGTGTGGTGTGGTGTGGTGTGGCGTGGCGCAATGTGGCGCGGCGTAGCGTGCCATGATAGGGCAAGGCATGGGATTGTGTGGTGTGGCTTGGCGGGGCGTGGAATGGCATACGATGTCATGACAAGGCAAGGCATAGGTGGCGTGGTGTGACGAGGCGAGGCTTGGCGCGGTATGGTGTCTCACAGCAAGCCATGGCGTTGCCTGGCGCGACGTGGTGCAGCGCAGGGTGGCGTGGCACGGCGAAGCGTCTCATGACAAGGCGTGGTGTCTTGCGGCGTGGCGCAGGGTGTCATGGCGGAGTAGCGTGTCATGGTCAGTCGCGGCGTGGTGCGGCAAGGCAAGGCAAGGAATAGGATGGGATGGGATGGGATGGGATATGATGGGATGGTATGGGATATGATGGGATGGGATATGATGGGATGGGATATGATGGGATGGGATGGGATATGATGGGATGGGATATGATGGGATGGGATATGATGGGATGGGATATGATGGGATGGGATGGGATATGATGGGATGGGATGGGATATGATGGGATGGTATGGGATATGATGGGATGGGATATGATGGGATGGGATATGATGGGATGGGATGGGATATGATGGGATGGGATGGGATATGATGGGATGGTATGGGATATGATGGTATGGGATATGATGGGATGGGATGGGATATGATGGGATGGGATATGATGGGATGGGATGGGATATGATGGGATGGGATATGATGGGATGGTATGGGATATGATGGGATGGGATATGATGGGATGGGATATGATGGGATGGGATGGGATATGATGGGATGGGATATGATGGGATGGTATGGGATATGATGGTATGGGATATGATGGGATGGGATGGGATATGATGGGATGGGATATGATGGGATGGGATGGGATATGATGGGATGGGATGGGATATGATGGGATGGTATGGGATATGATGGGATGGGATATGATGGGATGGGATATGATGGGATGGGATGGGATATGATGGGATGGGATGGGATATGATGGGATGGGATATGATGGGATGGGATATGATGGGATGGGATGGGATATGATGGGATGGGATATGATGGGATGGGATGGGATATGATGGGATGGGATGGGATATGATGGGATGGGATGGGATGGGATATGATGGGATGGGAAGGGATATGATGGGATGGGATGAGATATGATGGGATGGGATGGGATATGATGGGATGGGATGGGATGGGATATGATGGGATGGGATGGGATATGATGGGATGGGATGGGATGGGATATGATGGGATGGGATGGGATATGATGGGATGGGATATGATGGGATGGGATATGATGGGATGGGATGGGATATGATGGGATGGGATGGGATATGATGGGATGGGATATGATGGGATGGAATATGATGGGATGGGATATGATGGGATGGGATATGATGGGATGGGATATGATGGGATGGGATGGGATATGATGGGATGGGATGGGATATGCTGGGATGGGATATGCTGGGATGGGATATGCTGGGATGGGATATGCTGGGATGGGATATGCTGGGATGGGATATGATGGGATGGGATATGATGGGATGGGATATGATGGGATGGGATGGGATATGATGGGATATGATGGGATGGGATGGGATATGATGGGATATGATGGGATGGGATGGGATATGATGGGATGGCGTGGTTTGGCGTGGCGTGGTTTGGCGTGGCGTGGCGTGGTTTGGCGTGGCGTGGTTTGGCGTGGCGTGGTTTGGCGTGGCGTGGCGTGGTTTGGCGTGGCGTGGCGTGGCGTGGTAGCGTGTCATAGCAAGGCAAGGCAAGACAAGGCATGGGATGGTCTGGTGTAATGTGGTGTGGTGTGGCGAGGCGAGGCGAAGCGAGGCTTGGAGGGGTATAGTGCCTCACAGCAAGCCATGGCGCGGCCTGGCGCGACGTGGTGCGGGGATGGCGTGGCGTGTCTTGACAAAGCATGGGATGGTGTGGCGAGGCGTGATGTGGCGCGGCATAGCGTGACTTAGTGAGGCATGGCGTGGCATGGTGCACCGTGGTGTGGCGCGGCGCGGCCCTTGCGCGCCCGCCCCCGGCCTACTGTAATCGTTTGTCGGGGGTTTTGTTTTCTTTGCATCGGGAACAAGAAGACTGGGAGATGTACCCGCGGGCCAGCCACGGTCCTCGCGTTTTATTCTATTTTTCGAAACCGAGTAGTGATTACAGAGTGGCAGGCCTCTCGCATGCTTCCTGGCCGCCGCGCGCACGTCCGCGCGGCGTCCATCCCGTTGCCGGGCGGACAGCCCGACGCCACGCCGACGCCACGCAGCCAACCACACTCCGCATTATAATAGCAATAGATTTGTTCATTGAACGGGGCTTACGAGGGAGCGCTACGAACGCATTTCGCGCGTGGGCTGCACTGTTGGCATAACTCAAAAAATACGAATTTTCAGTTAAGCACTCTGCAGAATTGCAGACTGCAATATCTACCTTCCGCAGCAACAGCAGCATATTTTACAGTAGAGTATTCCACCAACAAATGACAGGAGTATGAATGCAGGAATGCTACGTGAATTGAGTTGTGCCTATATTGCAGTCCCCAAAAGATATGCAGTGCTGTGTGAACGCACACGCGCGAAGGGCCTGGGCTCCGGGCCCCCATGTTCAAGGGCCTCCGATAGTTCCTAAAAAAATATTTAATACTATTTATTTTCAAAAAATAAAATAAAAAGCCGTATAAAAAGTTATGTATGACTTCGCGCAACAAATTGGTATAACGGAGTGGTGTGTTGCGCATCTTTGGATAATATTTATAATACGAAATGTTACTAATTGATGCGGAAATATCACTCAGTTATACCAATTTGTTGCGCGAAGTCATACATAACATAAGTTTAGTTTTTTAAATAAAACTTTTCTTTATTTAATTTGTAGCCTTTTTTCAATGTAATTATAAACCTGTTATTCTTACTTACTTATACATATACGTTTAAATTGAAACACTACGAAATACTTCCAAATATTTTTTTAATTACAAAATACAATGTAAATTGATAGGATTTTCTTTATATTTCAGCATCGAATATGGGGGGGGGGGTGGAGGGGGAAATCGGTAAAAGTAAGGATAGATATCCCCAAATTAACTCAGGCCCAAGCGCCCCTAATGCTATTAAAATGGCACTGGCACACATGACACTGATCAAAGATATACTTTCCCCTCACCAGATTATTCTGGCAGAAAGCAAACCTCTGTCCAGTGATCGCTATCACCTCCGTTTGCCAGAGGATCTGCCATCTCTTTGAATAGTGGACTAAGTTGAGTTTACGATCTGCGACAAATGCACTAATGAGTGTAACTCTAAATAGACACAAAAATCAACCATATCCTCAAGAACTCGATTGTGAAATAGATAATCGCACAAATACTATTACCAATTCAGAACAGTATTGCCAATTAAGCAAAATCAAAACAAGCTGATGACAGTAATAACACAACGACTAGATATTATTCGATACAATAACAGGATATATTGCAGAAATATATCCCAAATCTATACATCTATGGTCTACCGTTAAATGATTACAGTACCACGACTAATGAAACTAACATCCCACCACTAACAGTAGGAACTACAACTGCAAATATGCGATGGAAAATGCTATTGCTAAACTTCCAGTCTCAACTAATTAAAAACAGTCTTCAACAACCGAACCGAGAACTACTTAAACAAGAGATCGTCACGGTGCAGCTCCGTAAGAAATGTCTAGCAACTTCTGGTAATTAAAATTAATCCCTGGCGATTAATGGAATCAGCAATTTCATTAGAAAAATGTTAGACAAAAAGTAATTGCGACACTAACAGCGATTTAAGCTCCATTACGACTTAACTACTACTACTCCACAGAATAGAAGCTACCTAGCATAAAACCCTAAAACTCAGAGATATAAACCAATGAGCTTCCTTTCAATTACATTCAAAATTTTTGAATGTCGATCCTCAGCAGATATATCAATTTCGTAATAGACTCAAAAGCCATTAACTCACTCCATTTTGGTATTGAACAAAAGCATTCACCATTCGCCAATTATTTAGTCGAACAAAGAGTATTTCTCATGGGTTCATAAAGAAAGGAATTTCTTCATATGAGTATTGCTTACGAATCCATAACGAAGTATGGCATACAGATCTAGTGTCTGGCATACATCCATTGAGAGCCCGAGAATATAAAATTAAAATCATATGTTTCATTTTCAAAAGAGAATTGACAGTTAATATATTCGACATATAAAGAACGCAGGTGTCCTCCAAGGATCAGCACAACTCGCTGAAAACTTTATTTTAGGACAAATTTGAGTTGACCATTGTTTTCTTTTGTCCTAGAATAGATATATAGTTAATTTGCATCTTCAAATGACTATCTTTTTACAAAGTTGAGAAGACAGATGTCCGTTTAGTGGCAATATATCACATTTTAAAAACTGAACTTGTACCAGTTCGAAAGTGTATTCACAACCGCGTAGTAATATTCGGATATTTCTGATGAATATTAATTATATCACCACTATTTCAGTTCTCCACAACGACACTGTCAGTATCACTGACACTGTAGTATCACATTGGATACTGTATTTTTCCTTCGGAAGGCCACGATTGTTGAACGTTTTGCTTGTCGATCACCGATTTTCTGGGTTTCAGATCCTCTGCCAGTGGAGACAGCTTTTTCTTTTGCACATGCTCGAGCGCTCACGCACCGCGACACGCATGCACGCGCTCGCCAACACACCCACCCACTCGCGAAAGTTAACAAGCTGCTTTACGAGTTTTGAGCTACGGAAATACTAGGAATCGTCCAACAGTCTCTCCAATACCTTCTGTAGGGACAGGATCCAATAGATACCACAGGCGAGGCTTCGACGTTTAGGAGGTTCTGGCAGATGAGTAATGTTTTCCCAACTCCATTCCACAATTTTTGCCTCAGTCAATGTTCACGTTTACTACACATGATTCTCCTTGCATTCACAGACATCGACTTACGAGTTTGAACAAAATGATTGAGTCAATTGAGAAATCTCGTAATGTCATATAATGCAGGGAATTAATTTATGACACTGATTGATTTGGTACATAAAATAGATTGATTGGTTTGATCTCATTACAGCTCACACTTTCTCAACTCACACAACAGCAACTAGATTAGGTGAGCTGCGATGTACTAGATTCTTCATGTCTACGTTTATCTCTAAGTTTTTAGACGCCCTGTACATGAACACACGCGCGCATACAACTCACGCACATCCATATCCCCAGTGAGGGCTCTCGTGCAAGGTATCCTCAGTCACGACGCCCTCGAGAGCTACTTACGTGGCCGTGAGACGCCTTCCAGTTCTTGGGCGCGTACTTGGACAGCTTGTTCTCTGGGTCGACGAACAGATATTCGCCATCTGAAAGGACGAAGAACGTGGTTAGAACAGTTTCTCGACCGGGCCGAGTTCCGTGGACGGATCATAACGTATCTTAAAGAGACATCCCATTGGCACTAGAATTCGTAGCGGAAACTACACAATTATTACGAAGATTTCGTACAAAAAGCTCCAATTTTGTTTAAACGCGAGACCTCGGCCTCCCTTCCCACTGAATTTAATGGACGTATGATGGAAATGTTTCCTAAAATATTCTGAGCAGAAATGCACTCAGAGTAGAAGAATTTAATATACTGTAAATCTACCACGTAGTACCTGCAGGTTTGTTTACCTTCCGAAAGAAACAGGAGTTCCATCCATCTGATTCTTCACAGGCACATTTATGCCATTAGTTATAGCCTCTACGCCATTTATACCACCATACGATAGTTCCAGTGTTTGTTGTTTATACGAATAACTGTCACTTTTCACTGACATATAGGTGGTAGCGATCTACTTACCGCAGGTCTCCCCCTCCCATGGGCGTCAAGGCTGTAACGCCAAGGCAGGGCTAGGCTCTGATAAGGCTGGAAACCCATATATATATATATATATATATATATATATATATATATATATATATATATATATATATATATATATATACTAGGATTAGGGCAGAAATCATAGCAACTATTTTTTTCCTAAAAGAAATGTTACCGAATCGCACAATTTCATTTGTAAAAGTAATGCAGCATAGGATGTGTTTTCATGAACAGATGGCTCTGTGAGAGTCTCTATTAGCACAGAGAGCAACGAGAAACCGACTACCGGCGTGCGAGGTGAATGTAACATGTTTCGAGCAGTGCACGTACTCTAAGACTCACAGAGTATTGGTGGAAGCTCTCGGGAATAATGCCCTTCCCCGCCGGGCAGTCGCGAGATGGGCAGGAGAAGACTCGTAGCAACGCTTCTGACGACCTGTGAGCTTGCGCGCCGATGTGCACGTGCGGTAATAGAGCATCTGCCTAATCGGGCCTTGGGAACGGGTATGCAATGCTTTTGGAATGTTGGCAACTCGTATATGCTAAAATGCTTTGGAACATGAAACCAGTACTGTCATTTCAAATACCTTCATAAATATGAGAAACACAACTTCGGTGTGTTGTCAAACGTCCATACACTTCGTCCATACGTTGCCCTTCGTGTGTTTTTCGCATTTTCCACCCGTGAAGCCTTTTTTGAATTGAATTGAATTTGCCTTGTTTTACGTGGCGAGACTCGGGCCATCAGGCCCGCTCTTCCGTCTGACCACGCAAATTTCGCTACGCTCCTTTCATCACCAAGCAGAGAAAGGAGGTATTTCTTGGGCGAGAAACAGGCGATTTGAATTTAGCTCAGCGGCGTCATTTAGGCTTGAGGATCTTTTACATGCAAGTAAATCTACGAACATGGGACAGCCGGCTTTACTTCCCCTCCGAAGGAAGGCGTAGGAAGGATTTTGTCGCCCTAAAAATCCACGGCTTCGATCGGGTTTGAACCCGCGAGCTTGGGTATAACAGTCCGGTACGCTAACCGTCACACCATCGCCGCCACAAGCCTTCGCGCGCCCCGCGCCGTGTGCTGCATGTTTTTCCGCGAGCGGACAGCTTGTGCGTGGAAATGTAAAAATTGTCAAAACTCTGAGAGTTTGAAGTGGAGAAGACTGTTGGAAACGGAAAGGACGGCCGTTCAAAAGGGATTGACGAGGATGCCTTAAATTGCCTGGAGCGCGCCCGAGCGGCGTGTGAGGCTCAGGCGAGGCTCAGGCTCAACGAAATAAAGAAAAAATAGTATTTTCTAAAATCTAATAATTTTAAACCCGACTAAATCCGCCTAAACATGTTCAGCACAGCCTACGGAGAGTAAGAAAACGGACGCAGCTGCACGGTTCATATGTGAGCCGTTGACAGTGCTGGCACCGATTGCAAAGAAAGAAGTTAAATTGTTCGAAGTACGATGCTTAAAATAGAGATACTAAGCTTTAATACTATATAAACCACAGGTATTTTGGAACAATTCATGAAATTATTTCCATTTAAAAATTATATATTTTTATGGTTGTAACGTAAAATTTACCAAATTTACCATATTCAAGTGGCACAGACTTTAATTCAAATAAGCACAGTTTTTTTTTTTTTTAAATCAGGACATGATTATCGTATTTAGTCGGCCCCACCTCAGACAAATGGCGCTTAAAACATCGTTAAATATTCTTTCGTTTCCAAGAAGTATATAAAAAATGCGAAAAACACGATGTTTAAGGAGTTTTTAGGACCCCTAAATCCATTTTAAAGGCCGTTTCTTTGGAGCAGATGTTTGTATACTAAAAAATAACATTGTTTTTACTAAGCCATTGAAATCTAATTTATTCGTTACAGCCCATACGATGTACGATAAATACGAAACCTCTCTGTTTTGAACAATACGATGTAAGATACGGTCAGGAAAAAAATGAATCCTCCAGCCAATGTGTCCGTTATATCTAGAGCAGACATCGAATACTTTTTATTATAATGGGAGTTTTTTAATAATCTTGTAGATTCTAAAGAATATTTTGGGGGTGCGGTTCAAAATAGCAAAACATGAACGAATATTAAATGAACTACAGATAACTCCACACAAATACAAATTTTATTTTTATCACTTTTCAGTTTGAATCTACTTTTTGTAGGTATCAAAAGTCTGTCTTAATTTATTCTTCACAAAAATCTAAACAAACGCGTATTTGTAAGGAGGAGCCAGACGTAATATACTAATTAGAAAGACGACTGCTTTGTCCACGCTCAGTACTTTGGAAGCCAACGCCGTAAAGCTCTAAATTCAACGGCCCTTCATTAAAATATTGTTTACGCAAGATAAAATCTTCAACGTTGTCCAAGGTGCACTCTTTTAACACACGTCAATTTATTTACCTATACTGTCTAAGTTTCCATGGAAATATATGTCATGCATTTGACTCAAGAATATCAAATTATTTTGGCTACCTCGAAGGATATTCAGTGAAATAGAACATGCCTTAACCGTGTGCTACTAGGATATATTTGAAGGATATCCAACCCAAAAATTAAGACTGTGGTACAGTAAGGTAAATATATGTGAAGTATAAAAATTGTGAGCAATTATCTAATTAATGAACAGATAAGTAGCTTCCCTCGGGTGCAAATTATCTAGTATCAACCCCAAAATGCCCGTATCTAGAAAAATCACATAACTATTATACGTTGAATGGTGTTGTGGCGAGGCATTTTCAAAAAAAAATGTTCATGGAATTACACAATGTGATATCTTAACACACCCAGTGCAGTACCAGGAATCTGAGAAAACGACGAAAGAGATGTCTTCCCAAATGAACTCCTTAAGAGCTCTTCTCAGTCTAGCTATGAGATGCAAAGTGCCAATCTAAGACACAAAGACAAGACTAAATGTTGATAGTTACGTATATGCCCCAAAATATACCAAAAGGAACTTCCGCACTTCGCCCGACTTGGGGATTTAAAGTAGATACTCAATCGATATATGCTTACGAAGGATGGGGAGACTAGGGATAGTTTCGAAGGTGGGTGCACCTGAAGAGATACATAATGTATACATATGTATAATGTCTCGTTTGAGGGGAGGGAAAGCTGGGAAGACACTGAAATGATTAAGACTTAAAATAGGATTACCATATACCACAAGAAATAGCTCTATCATGTCAATAAGCTGCAAAGCAGGTAAGCCTACAAGCTACAGGAAGCAGGCCTAGAGTGAGGTGGAGAGAATAGTTTTGAGTCTCGGAACATGCCTTGGGTCTCAATCATTTTGAAGTAAAATGGAGATACTTATGCGGAGTATTTGCAATTAATTTCCCCTAATGATTGTTGAATTCCTGGTTTCTACGTCCAAATGTTTTTAGTTTGCATTTAAGGCCGTGTGAGTTTAAAATCCAATACTTCTTTTGAATATCGATTTTTTTGTGACAATAGCAAGACATAGGTTATGACTCACATGATCTAAAACAACGAAGAGGTATTTATGAAGTAAGGAGATAAAAGGAGCTTCAGGTAGCAAAACGATAAACATTGTTTTATTTAGTTGAACGCTCTTTTGGCAGTACAAGATTATGTTAATATTTACATTCAAAATAATGAGGAGAAAAAAATGAATTGTTTATTCCGAGGACATGAAAATATGAAAATATTAAACTATATGTTGCTTCAGAAATTTCACAAATGTTGTAATAAGCCAGAGGGCAAATATCACCAATGAGAAATGCAAGTATCATCAATGCGAATGGACGTCATCTGGTAGTTACAAGTTTAGGTATATCCAGCTAATTTAATAATAAGAAAAACATGATTAAGATATCCTCCAATAACGCTACTCACTAATTACAGAAACTCAAATAATTACATTTATTGTTAATGGGAGTCGGAAATTTCTTCATACTGTATTCACTTTGTGATTATGGCATGGTAAGCAAACAAAATTAAGGAACATCCCGTATTATTTAAACTAAATTATCGCTACATTAAACAATAAGGAAATACAACAGCACACACTTTCTCGATCTGGGAGTATCATTTTTTGACAAAATAGTCTGAACAATTTTGCCTCGAGCGTTGGCTGTAGACGGACTGTCTTTTTAACGTCATTCTATTTTTACGCCTCAAGGACCTAAAAAACATGGATTCTGACTACACAATGTGTTAGAGGAAGTCATTTACTACATATAAAAACAAGATTTATCTACCTTTTCGTTATAGGGAGCAGCAATAAGAGATTTTTGTCGAAAATAGCCGATTTCTGGCGCAGGATAACAATAGTTTATCTTCTTACGAAGTAAGGTGAGCAAGTAAAAGTTTGCGGATTAAGACAGAAAAGAAATTACTGTAACGCACATAATAGCATTATTCAGAAACGATGTGCCCTAGGTTCTTAAAACTAGGTTTTCGTGTCTCTAAAGAGTCACGAATTTTGTGACAATACGCGTTCTGGGGGGGGGGGGAGGTTTTGGAGGATAGCTGGGGATCTTTATGAACATTTTTTAAAGAAGCTTGTTCTTTTGGGTACTCCCGAAACCCGAAATCTTTGTAAAATGAAAGTGAAGGAAGAAGGCAGCAATAATCTTCCAAGATAAAATTAAAAATGTCTACTTCATTTTCTCTGCAATTTAATGTCAACGCTTAGGAATAGTAGAAAGATTACTCTCGCATATAGCACAAGGACTATGATGCTAAACCTCCTAGGTCATGAGCTCGACATTCGAAGATGGGTTCTACTTTAAAGAAATATTCGCTTAAAACAAACACTATTTACAAAGTGCGCAGTTTTCGCACGGGTTCAGCTATTCATTTATTATTTCATAACCAGAACTCGAATTCTAATGACCTAAAAATTATTTGAAAGTATCCTATAAAATGATTTACCAATAAGAAGAAAATGACCTAAAAAGACTTAAAATAAGGGGGAAATGACCTAATTTTTCAAAAAAAAATACTCACAAATTTGTTAAAAATGTTTATTTATTCAATAGATTTTATTATTATGAAAGTATATTTAATATAAAGCCTTTATTGTAGGAGGAAATGAAATCCTTAGCTCAGATCTTTCAATCGTCAGTTTTGAAAATCGAAGAAGTTATCGAAGATCGGTGTAGTTTCGAGAGTTTGAAAAATAGAGCCCAGTTTAGTAGTGAATTGCGTCATGAATTGATAATGCAAAAAAAAGTAGTGTTAGTATCAATGTAAAATCATGAAACACTCTCTAACAAAAACACGAAAATGAAACAAAATGCGGAAAAATAACAAAAAAGACGACAGAAGTTAAACAATGACCTAAAAATTCAAAACTGGCAAACAAATGACAAAAAAGATCCGATAACTATACACTTATATCATTCATATGTCGTGATAAACAATTAATTATAAGTTAACTATGTCTAAAGAGCGCCAATGAAAAGATGGCATTTCATCAGAATCCGAGCCCTGTTCATAAGCGACAAGAAAAGCCATGTTTCAGTTCTCTGTAGCAGGTCGCCAACATTTCGATACATTCAATGACAAGATGATTTTAAACTATAAAGTACAATTTTGGTATTTTATAGAGAAGTGTTAACGTTTCTCAGGCAGTAGTTCAATCCAAGCAGGCCATTTTTCCACAAGTGATTTTTTTATGTCTCTGCTGTCTTATTCACATAGAAACCAGCAAAGCTTCGTATACCTGAGCTACGTGCCGAGTAGAATTGCAATTACCTTGTAATATCTTCATATATTCAATTTGTACGAATATTTATCATATATGAAAAGTGTAAGAAGCGGTTTTTAAGTTCTCATACATTTCCTTTAGGTTAACTGCAACAATCGGACCAGAAGCATGTTTGTTCCCATTTTGGAGAAGTACTCCTTTCAGACTTAATCAATTGATATCTTTACAAAACTCTGTCACTTTTCTTGGAGAAATATTTGGAAACACTACATAGCGATCATGAAAAACACTCTTTCGTGCAGGCGGAAAGAAGATCCCATCCTTGTAATGACAAAGCTAAAAGCTCAGACTGTTGCTTCGACAAATTTAAATCACGACTAAGATCGTCGAGATTCCCTTGGGACAAAAAATGTGGTTCATTTGTCTCACAGGAGGCTTGAGATGTTGCGTTGGCATGGATATCACCTCTGTATTCTGAATGTTCGTTACTGCAGCATTCATCTTCACTCACTGTCACCTCTTCTTAGGAGGATGTGGTAACGGCAATTCACTGTGACATATAGGCCTTGTAGCAGATGGAAAATTAGGATACTGCGGTCTTCTTCGTTGTGAGGTGATTCCAGCCAGAGTTGTCGGACGGAAATAACAGCCTGTTATGTGTTCCGTTGGTTCCCTCCAAATCATTGATTAAAATGAATTTTCTGAATTCAGTGTCATCTATAGGAATTCCTTGTACAATTTCGATTGTTTCTGAACATTTATCTCTGCAGAATAATTAAACGAAGCTAAAGCAAAATAACGGACATTGAGCGTTTTCAACCATTCCCGTAGATAAGAATTTGCGTGTCACATGTAAACTGAGCTCGATAGGCAAAAACTGATTGCATACTCGAATTCAATGTTGAAGAATTTGCTAAGAACACTGTACACATTCTTTGTTGCAAGAGTGCTGTTGACCAGTGTAAAACAAAAGGATGTCATTTACAAGTTACAGACGATTCACTTTCTATTGCATTATCCATCACTACAATTCTCACAAGGTATATCAAGTTTAAACGACATATAGTGTCACAAAGGAATTTTTTTGGCACTTTAATAAATTTAAATACCTTCACTTTCTTGTGTTTTCCGACGTTCAAAAACAGAAATAAATAAGTAGAATATTTTGGAGACATTTAAGTTTATATACCGATATCGTCTTAGAGTAAAAAAAAGTAGGTCAATAGGTTAATTTGGAGATTGCAAGTAATATTTAGCACTTACTTAACTAAGAGAGAAGTGCAACATATTGAAGGCCTAGTTAATTAAGCATAAACGTGATATTTTTATTTTAAATGATTGGTTCATGATATGACGATTATTTACATATTTAGGAAGTGTAATAAGTAGATATAGCCATGAATGTTCTGTACTACCAGACACGTACGTGTAGATCTCTATTCATAGAAAGATGTGATTAACTTGCTCACGCTACATTAGCATTTTCCACCATTACATGTTTCATCAATGTTTCATGCAGTTCGACCCCTGCGAACAGTTTATTGCTCCCTTCGGCCAGCCGTTTATTGCGCTCCGTGGGCATCCCTTGCGACGCCTAGATGTGATACTCATTTTCTCCGCCAGATGTCGGTCTCGGTGTACTATATCCGAATGATCTGGACAGAAGAGCTTGAGATCTCGTTTAGACGGATTTAATATTGAGGGCACCTGTCAGGATTCTTTTATGTACCACGAGCGTGGCATGGTAACATAACATATATCGAGGATTTTCTGCCTTTCGAAAAACCACCGTACCCAGCCAAGATCGAACCCGCATACTTGGGTTTCGGACGGAAATGAGACAAAGGAAAATATTCTGCCGTATTTTTGCTTGTACACAAAACCTACAGTTATATGTATTTTTTTTAGTATTCCGTTAATGATATTACTTGAAAATCTATACGAAAAAGAAAACTGACAACTTGTCCCGAGATTGCAAAGATTATCCGAAGCCTTCTCTGTTTTTATTCGTGAAGTGCGGCGAGTAATTGGCCGAGCGCGGCCGGGCGACACGGAAGGCCGCGCCGAAGGCCGCGGGGTCCCGCCGCAGCCTCAGCGTGCCCCAGACTGTACCCGACCGCCGCACAGTAGCTCCTGCTTGGGTGAACCAACAGAAATATATTTTGTTGTGGCGGCTCTCGCTTGCCTTCCCCGCCCTCCTCTCTCCCCTCCTGCCTTCCTGCCCCCTCTCTCTCCCCGTCTTCTCGTCACCATCCCAACATTTTTTAACTCGCATTCCTCCCCTGAACCATCATCTTTTCTTATCCGGTTCTGAAAATAAAACGAGTGCAGGTAGCCTGGCGGGGAGTCGGCTCCTAGGCAGCGGGCCGTCCGCTCGGCAGGTAACGCAGCCACAATTTATAGTGACGGTGACGATTAAACGGTCTGGTTCCTAAATGCAGTCTACTTACGAACCGTGGGCGAACGTTCTTAATTCCTCCCGGTTGCCTCCGTATACCTGAAGGCGCTCCTTTGACGTTTTCCGCCTTTGAGGAAAACGCACAAATGAAGGACGCGGGGAGAGGTTTCGTCGTTTATCGCGCGTTGAAATTTCCGTTTCCAGCGCCACCTCCCAGCGCGGAGACCGCCAAGGGAGGCGTTAAACAGGCGATCTACATATCCCGTTGCTCCTTGTTTTGTACCGCACACATTATTCTGATACACTTGCCTAACAATGCAAATTTCTTCCTATACAATGTACACATTGTTCAAGTTTTTCTTTGAATATATGTTGCATACATTCGCACGCGAGGAAACAGATTTCATTTTTGCTGACTCATTATTCTTTGTTTGCGAAGGTAGGCAATAAGAAGAACCTCATGAAGTGAAGTTCTGCCTACGAAGTACTATTATTTTCGAAGTTATGTTGAGGAATATGGTAAATTAGTATCGATTGTCACATTCAATATTACATGTAATATTGGGTGCACCCCACTTATCTTCTTGTAAATCTAATAGATGCATTCCCTTTAATAATTTCAGACATCTAATTATCTTTTCTGAAGTCAGGAAAAATCACTTTAATTTTTGCAAACAAGGTTAAGAGCAGTATTTAATATCTGTTAATTTACAATTGTAAACAAGTACGAATACATTACTTTGAAATCTAAGTACGTCAGTTACTGGAGAAATATTACACGTATTTAAACCCTGGCATTAAAGCAAAAGCAACAAGAACTAAAATTTCTATCTTTTATAGCATACATTTTAAAATCCAGGTTTAGTGGTGTTTTTATTTCTTGCGGTTATTCTGCAGAGTTCTTACGGCTGAAGTCATATGGCGGTGGAGATTTCTGATCTTCATTTCAGGCAAGGTTACTGTCCTTTCGTAGCGTCCTTTCGTACCCTTGCGAAAGAGAGCAGATCGGATACCTCAACGCCTCCAAGTAGCGAACGTGAGTATTAGCAGGGCAGGGTTTAGAAGATTACTTTGAGGCTTCATTTAGGCTTGAGATATTTTTACATGCGACATGGAACACACGGCTTTAGTTCAAATTCAAAGGAAGGCGCACGACATATTGTTCCACCCTCATCGACGTAGTTGGAACTGTAATGGGCACAAACGTTACAGCATCCCAGTCACTATTTTTTATTTGTGATCTGAAAATGCAAGATCAGTCAGAAAGATGTTTACCCGCACTTACTACCATTCCGCTTTTTATTTAATGTGAGCCTTTCGATTAGCAATTTAACAATATCTCAAAGACCGTAGATAGTCGCCATCGGGATTGGGACAAATGAAATAGGCTAATGTACCCACACCCTCGGAATGTACGTCAGAATTGTCGGGCGGGCATTAACAAAGGCCGAAACGATTGTCGCCTTCGTCTCTCCCTGCAATTCGACTCGCGAGCTTCGCGCACGTCCCCTCCAGGGCGGAGGGTGGAGGGTGGAGGGCGGAGGGTGGAGGGCGGAGGGTGGAGGGTGGAGGGCGGAGGGCGGAGGGCGGAGGGCGGAGGGCGGAGGGCGGAGGGCGGAGGGCGGAGGGCGGAGGGCGGAGGGCGGAGGGCGGAGGGCGGAGGGCGGAGGGCGGAGGGCGTGCCTCCCAAAGCCCCCCCCCCCCCTCAGGGGAAGAGCGATTCCTCGAGACGAGAGACGCTTGCACCGCTCGAATGTGCTGTCCGCTGAACACAGTGCACTAAAAATGAAAGGATGAATGAGGGAACGAATGTAGCGCGCGAGCAGTGTACAGAAGGGCGAATGAATAAGCGAATCGACGAGTTAATGAGTTTTAAGAAAGATTTAAAAAATCAAGTTGAAAGGCAACTTTGAAAAGTTAAATAGCCTTTAGACCTAGGGAAACGGCCAAAGTCCCATTCTGTGTATAGGTTAGTAACGTATGCTGGTTATAAGTCAGTTGTAAGATTAGCCTCAATTAGCTTGAAAGTCCCCGTCTTCTGCCGCCAAAGGGTGCTCGCGAACATTTTACTGCGCCACAAAGACAATGATTTCGCGCCTCGCCAGCGAAGCGGTGCCCCGGGTCGGTCCCCCCCCCCCCGCCAACCCGGCAGCCAGCATGTGGAACAGAAGCGCGCGCGCCTACGGCGCCGCCCGCTGCCCTCCTCCGCCTCACCCGGAAGCGAATGTCCCCGCGCGCTGCTTCGTGGAAGGGGTGCGGCATCGTCCACACAACATCAATGTTTCTAAACATCGATGTTCAAAATTTGAAAAAATTGATGTTGATAAACCATCGAAGCTCTTAAACATCGATGTTTTAAAACTGGATTAGTAACGATTGTGCTGTTCCACGCTAGGGGGGATTTAATTTGAAAGTGGCCTCGTGTATTGATATTGTTAATTGAAGAAGTATCTGTCAAAACAAAGTAAAAAAATCATCAGGACAATTAACATAACTTGGATCATCTGATTCAATACATCAAAAATAATATAGGCTTCTTTAGGGACGAAAACTCCATTTTATTTATTTTTAACCTTTGGTCACTTTCGTCTGAAGAATATTCAATTTACGAATAAATGAAAATTATTGTAGAATTTTGTTGGATGGAAGTTTTGTAATTGTAAAAATATCGACAACATAAAACCATCGAGCACAAAACAAAGATGTTAAAAATATATGTTTCAAAAATCAATGTTACATCCATGTATCGATGTAAAAAACATCGATGTATCGATGTAAAAAACATCGATGTATCGATGTAAAAAACATCAATGTATCGATGTAAAAAAATCGATGTTTTGAAAACGTGGACATCGATTTCGCAACTGTCTCTGGTTGACTTGCCGCCGCGTCTTCAATTTTTTCTCTCCAGGAGTCGAATTGGGGCCCACGCAACACCCATTAGCGAACTTAGCTGTTCTTTATAATTCACAACACATTCTTGAGAAACATTTAAGAAAAAGTATTGTATCTAAATTCGGTTCTTAACCTCAAGATTACTGAGTACACAAAACCAAGCTTTATTTATTACAATATTATTTTGTAAAAACAATTGTTGTTACAGAATTCAGATTCATAAACTACTTTTCCTCTTCTACTGTAACTTCCATTACACAGTGCGACAACGAAATTTGCCGCAGAACAAAAATATGAGATTGTTATGTAGTTCTGTGCGCTGATAACAATAGTGAAAACCGTTTTGTACGAGTTGTATTTTGAATCGAATGTAGATGAGACCGAGTGTTGGACACCACCGCACTGTTGATGACATTGCTACGGCAAGTTAAGATATTGGTTACATGAACCCCACCCATCTATGCAATTTCTCGTACCACAGTTCTGCTACGAACCTACAGATTACATTACAGATTGCTAATTTTGTTTAACGAAAGTAACAGGAATCTCGAGTAAATCAAAATACAGTTTCATATCCACATTTGGAATCTGCAATACGCCCAGTTCCGCATTCTGATTCTCCCCCAGATCCAAAACCACCAACGGAATGGACAAGTCTTCATGAAAAGAACCTGTTACAAGCAAACACTAGTATCCCGAAAAATATCACATTCCAGGAAAAGTTTCTAACTTGTAAATACATTCAAGCTTTATTCAGCTTCTTCGTACTGTTTTCATTTAATGTTTTGTAAGACAAAAAATTAGTGATAAAAACAATTTTTACTTTTTCGCATACGTAATATACGGTGTAATATACGGAGAAATATACGTAGTATAGGGAAAGTTATGTAATGCTGCGGAAAATGGATTTCGAGATTTCAACGGAAATACATGTTTTGGGGTCCCCAGATATCGAAAAAGTGTTTGTCTTTTTTTGTTTTTGTTTTTGTAGATGCTCTTACACAAATGTAATTTTTTCAAAGATCTCTCACGCAGTTAATATGCACATTTCTAGCAATTTGTAAACACTATTATAATTGTGAGTTAATGTGTTTCAAATTATTTCAAGTGAAGATTTTTGAAAACAGAAAATTTTTCCGTGAAAAAGAACTTTAAATTTCGAATTTACAGTAGCGCTTAAGCGCCATTTTTTTCAAAACGGCTCCAAATTTGTCAAAGGAAATTGTCGTTTAGAACGAGGTTTTACTGTTATTTAATATTCTGAAAATAATATTTCCGTAATAATAATTAGGAAATCTATAAATTAAGAAAATGTCAACAAATGTACTTTGGCGGCGATAGATGACAGCTGGCAAGAGTATGTGGCAAGTTTGTGTAGCTAGCCGAGACCAAAGCAAATTTCTTTACGAGTACTGCAATATCATAATATAGTTTATATTAATACGCAGTACAACATTTCTTTACATACCAAGAATATAAAAAAAATGTAGTTTCGCAACACGTGAATAGTAAATATTTAAAGATGTTAGGCATTTTCCTTGCTTGCTGTCGCATGATGTCAGCTGTGTCGCATGCACCAACGAAAGAGTTGTCGGCACGCTCATATTTAGAACAGGTGGAGTAACCCAGCCAATATTTGCATTTTTAGTCAAAATGGAAACTGTTCCACTGTTTTTTTTTTCATTTTTTCCGGGTTTCTAGGTATCTAATGAAACCTTAGACACCTGACATATGGCCAGAAGCCAATTTTCTTACAATTTCTGTGTGCATTGGAAATTAGTAACTTCAGCGACTTAGTAAATGTAACTTCAAGTTAACTTCTCCCCATAGCACTTCACACAGTTTTTTACTGTTTTTTGACGTAAATAAGCAATAGATAATTTATAATCTCAATAAGTAACTCCAAGTGCATGTGGTGTTTGACAAGGAATCAAGTAAACATTTCTTTAAATTTTGCTTATTGTCTATACTAAAATGTAAATTCTAGACATGAGTCATTGTTCTTGTCAGCCCAAATTTTCCATGAAAATTTACAAGCTTAAATGTTCCGAAGTCTCTAGAAGCAACGAAATGTATCATGCATATGGACGAGTAAACCAGTAACCGAGTAAACGTTTGACCATGTACCAGGAGAAAATATTAGCTTTTAGAGCCTGCAAGTGGCACGTGTGCGGTAAAAACGAGTAACCGAATAACTTGAGTGATTGTATCCCAGTGCTACTGTCTTTGTTTTTCTTCACTGTTTTTCGTCCTTTTCTGTCTTTTGGGAACGAAATGTCTGGCATTACTTTTTCAGTTCAGTACTTTATACTTTGACAAGTACATACTATTTTACAAACAGTTAAATTTTCCCGTCTCATGATACTTCACATTCTCTATTCTCCTTATTGCTTACCCTCTGCAAGTGAGTCGCTGCCCTCGGATTGACTTTGGAATCACTTCCACGAGCACCGCAGGGGAAATTGTGGAACGTACTGCTTGACTCATTGTATTCGTTTCTCTTCCAAAACACCTGCTGGACTCGACCATACAAACGTTTCGATTCGTAACTTTTAAGCTCAAAAGGAATTTATTATCTTAATACACTTTTGTGAATTTTCCACATACAAATAACAGAATTCTAGATGAAACATTCTTAATAATGTATGGTTTAAGATGGAAAGCTCGCACCTCGAATATTGTTCTAAGGTAATTTTCTATAACGAATAAGTATTCCCGCGCTTCAAAAGTTTCTTGGTAGCGCAATGTGGCGGAATACGCACCGCGCGAAAACCCACGACGCCTTCAAACGCAGTTTCAATACCGATTGTAGGATTCGAACCCGTGACATTTCAAAAGAGACGTTCGAATGCAACACGCCACTGCCGTCCAATGCCATGCACTTGCATCAGCTTCAAGCATTTTCCGCAGCCTCTACTCAGTACCACCACCGCCACCATCCTCTTTTTTCAAGTTTCCCCCCGCCAGTAGCCCTGGCGAGGCGGAAGTTTATTTACTTTTTGGGGTACAACATACGCCGCAGCTCTATGGCTTATGCGGCAAAGAAGGGGGCAGAACTTACTTACTAACTTATTTCTAACTTAACCTATGGATGAAGCCGGCACTTTGGCCGGCAACCTAAGATTAACACAAGTCTTTGTTCTTCTTCATGCTTTATAGTATTGGTTTTCTTGGGTATTTTTTTTTCTCATTCACACGCACATTCACACTAGATGTTTTCACTGGTAGATTCAGTGGTAGAATGCTCACCCTCCTCTCAGCGCGTTACTCTGGATGTTTCACGAAAACCTGGCAGCGCAGGCCGCCGGCCTCGCCGAGCGCGAGCGAGCACATCCGCCTGCGAGCGACAGGTGGCGCGGCGGTCGCCGGGCCAAAGAGAGTATCCGGCTCCGCCCGCGCGGCCCCGGCGCGGTCCACGGGGATGCATCCGGCTCGGGGCCCTCCGCGCGCTGTCGCTCGCCTCCACTTTATGAAGTTCCCTCTCTACTTAATTCTCCAGTCGCAACCGTTTCCATTTCGCCTTCCTTCAGCGGCGCCTTAACTCACGCAGCTCTTCAAAATGGAAAATAAAACCAGAACGGATAGGCCTCCTGATGAGGAACGGACGGTAGCTAATAACGAAGAAGGAAAATTGGGAGGGTTAACAGAAATAAATGAAGACAGACACAAGCGCCGCGGGCGCTACGCGAGAAATTACAGAAACGGCGAGGGCGGCCGGCGCGGGGCGGGGCGGGGCGGGGCGGGGCGGGGCGAGGCGGGCGCGGCAGCGAGCCTGATGAAGGCAGGAGGCGGTGATGGGACGCGCGATAACCACACCGCGCCAGCGCCGGCCTGCCCGCGCCCGCCGCCCCCGTCGTGGCGGAGGAGGGGCGGGCCCGAAGGCTCGCTTGGGCTGCCGGTGTTACGCCCGCGAGAGCGCGGCCGGGCCGGCGTGCTTGTGAGCGAGCCCCCGTCTCTCCGCAGCCTCTCTTCTCCTCCGCCTCCTCCTCCTCCTCCTCATCCCGCTCCGCGCCTCCTCGCTGCTCTCTCTCTCTCTCTCTCTCTCTCTCTCTCTCTCTCTCTCTCTCTCTCTCTCTCTCTCTCTCCCTCGCGCGCGCGCGCCCGCGGGCCCGAGCGGCGGGGGCGGGGCGGAGGCGGGGCGGGGCGGGGCGGGGCGGGGCGGAGCGGGGCGCAGCGGGCAGTCGCGAATGCCGGGAGAGAGAGAGCGCGCGCAAGAAAGAGACGAGGAGCGGGGAGAAGCGGCGGCGGCGCGCGGTGGATGGTGGGGCGGGAGCGGGGGGCGCGGCTGCGCCGCTGATGAAGTCCCCGGGGCCACTCCCCTCCCCACCGCTCGTTTCCACGCATTCCACACGTTCCTCATTTTTATCCGGCGAGGTGGCTCGCCGCGCCCGTGGCCTGCGTATGATCTCGGGAGTATTTCAGAGGGCATCGAGATTTCGCCTCGTCACGCCATTCGCCAGCGGAGCTTGCGGAAAAAGATTAAAAAGTAGGAAAGAAAGCAAAGAAAGAAAGAAAGAAAGAAAGAGAGAAAGGAAGCCTGTAGGAAAAGGACAAGTGAGGAGGAGGAGAAAATAGAAAAGAACGTAGTGCGACTTTCCACAAAGTCAGTATCTCCCGAACCTCTCCCCGCTCCGCCCTCTGCCGGGGCCTCTGCAGGTGCTGCATGTGCGCACATTCGCCTCTTCGCGCGGAGGCCGCGGCTGCTTGCGGGGGCGGCTGAGGGCCGGAGGCGCGGCGCGGCGCGGGCGGGGTGGACTGGGCAGGGCGAGCGGGGGTGGAGCGGGGCCTGGGAGATTGGGGCGGGGTGGAGCGGGGCTGTGTGGAGTGGGGTGGGGTGGGGTGGGGTGGAGCAGGACTAGGCGGTGTGGGGCGGTCTGGAGCGGGGAGCTGGGTGAAGCTGGTTCTGGTTTGGTGGAGCGGGGCTGGGTGGTGGCGTGGGGTGGAGAGGGTCTGGGTTGAGTGGGGCTTGGTGGAGCGAAGCCGGGTGGTGAGGCGGGGTGGAGCGGGGCTGAGAGAAGCGGGCGTCGCGAGGTGGGGTGGGGTGGGGCGAGGCACTGTGGTGAGCGTGAGGCGAAAGGTAGATGCTCCTCCGTAACCCAGTCGCGGAGCTTCACACTCGCGAAATGTGTGCACTGTGTGTCTGTTCAGGTAGTGCTGTGAGACCCCAATATCAACTGCCCGATACACCGATGCGCTCGGAATCTTTCCAGAAGCTGTTGTGAAACGTCACACACGTTTTCTCTGATATTTGCATAACGTATTCTTGGTTCGTAAATTTGTGCGTTTTTCGAATAGGATAGCAAACGGCAACTCAAGTGAAGTACATCTTACACAAGATAAGTGTTATACAGAGCTCATAGATAAATTCATAATATACAATATAATAATCAGGACAACATACTTGCATTAGAATTACATACAGGTTGATCGCAGTATCACACATGAGAAGTGAATTTATTTGTTGGTCTTAGTTGAAGTAAAATTCTGCCACAATTGACGGAGACATATTTTTATTATCATTGCGTCAATTGCTGTTATTAAATGTTGCCCAAATTATTTGCAAATTCATTGTATTGAACCTTGTCTGTACACGTAATGCACCATCTCGCTGCCAACACATCATGATGATTTACAGAGTTCAAAGAGAAAAGGTATAATTTATACATTGATTTATTTAGTTTAGTTTTGTTTTCGCTAAGGCATATCTTCAATCCAAATAAACCTCTCCTCTACACCTCTTGCGACCTGCACTTTCGCACTACACTCTGATCTGTCCTTCTCAACCTGGTAACTACTCTACTTCGCATCTTCTCCTTCGTCTTCTTTGTCTTTTGTTAATTCCGCTTCGTAATATTGTACCAAAAGAGCTCACAGTATCTTGTCTAACCTGTTCCAAATGAACATAACGTTTGCTATGCTTTATGTTAGATATATTATTCTTTCTTTTCTGTTTGTTACTTTTCTCCTGAGAAACATTTTTTCTGGAAATATACTCTCTTCGATACGAGTGTTAGTATGTGCTTTAAAGTTTCAAGAGATATCATTTTCAATGCCACTCAGTTTTTTACTTTTTAAACCCAACTTTACACATGTAGCCTGCAATTTCAAATGTCTGTATCAATGTTACATTTCAATGCGAGTAGAAATTGAAAGAAAACTATGAAGCCTTCAGTTATGTCAAAGGGAGCTATGGTTTTGTTAAATACCCACGAAATCTCGAGAAATACAAAAACAAAGAAAAACTTCGATTTTGACTGAAACATGCAAATATTTTATTGTATCATTCCGCTTAATATCATACACCGCGTACCCATTGGTTTCTCGTACACAGGGCGTTACTGTTTACGACACAGTTGCATCATGCGACAGCAAGGTTCCAAAACGTTGTCACCCGCCCATTGTTCACATGTTGCGATAAGGAACAGAAACGTTTTTCATATTCTTGGTATGTAACGAACTGTTGCGTTGTGTGCACTAGATACGCTGTTGCAAGTATTTGTGAAGACCGTTTTTGTCAAAATATTTAATTTATTGCAGACTCATATGAGAGTAGTTTATTGTTCCTGAGCAGCGCGCGCGCTACTTCTTGAAAAGCCGTTTCTTGTGGCTTCGTTCAGCAGCATTTTTGCGGCTGCACGCAACCAACTCATACACGATTAAATCATTTCTATTAGTAATTTTGGTGCTTCAGTTGACCAGTGTGTTGTCCAAAACAGACATGCGACATGTGGTTTCCTTCTTTGATTTTAGTACTTTTTCAAAACGCGCATGGCGCAATATGACCCCGAGAAGCAATCCAATCCGAAACAATCCAACAACAAACAATCCCATGACACCTGAATCCCACAGGGCTGAACCCATAATGTTATCGATTAACTCTATTCATTAACGACTCCGCCGATTTTTGCTGTTGGCGATGACTGTCAATGTGGAGTTACAATGGAAACATGCCCAACTTCATTTAAGTGAAGATGGTTTGGATGGAATTCAGATTCAATGTCTCTGTCGCCGGGTTTGAGCGCTGCTGTGAGAATTTATGCTATTTTGTTCTTTTTCACAATTTCTACAGAAGTTTTTGCACACGACTGACCCCAATAGCAAGAAAACCTGCATGTGCTACCACGTGGGTGGTCTGAGCGTATACTATTAGACAAAAACCTATCGACGTAACAGATGCTTTCATATGCCATAAAATGTGCGTGTAGAATGTTGAAACACTTGAGCAATTCCTCTTCCAATTCCATGCCACAGCCGCCTAGTGTAAGAACTTCTCATCACGACCTTTCCACCTCATGGCACAACGATTAAGCGTAAAGTGTACACTTTCGCTTCAACAGAGCTTTGGGATGACTCAAGAAAGTGGCAATGCTCGTATTGTCTCTCTGAACCCTGGTATCGTATATGTGTATAGTTTATACGTGTTGCTAGAGATTTCCCATAGATGTTCTTTGAATACCACACTCTTTCAGAAGTGCGTGTATGTTAAACGCTAGAAATGATATTTGTGAAGAGACAATTGTACAAACACATGAACCATCATGGACTTTTGAAAAAATGACCTCTATGACAAATAATAAGAAACATTCTGCCGGATCAGAACAAATTCAAATCCTAAAAGAGCGAGGATTTCTACGACCGTGTCCAAACATTATTTCGTGTTCTTTCATCTTGCGGTAGCTGCATCGTCTTTCGCCAAGCCCACCATAACGAAGGCAAATCTCCCCTCACCTGTCGGATCCGGAAACCGTGCTGTTGTGGGTGGTCCGAAAAAACGTTCCAACAAAAGTCAGATTTCTTGGCCTAGGCTAGGGAAGACCTCTCACGAACTCAAACAAGTTATAACACGTAGTCAGAGTTGCGGTTTTAAGTTTCCAACTTACAAAGCAATGCTCGACCGCGCAACACGAGATATGTTCAGGCCACGGAGGGTGATACTCGCCCGCATGTGCGTGGCTGGGGACCACGCGAGCGCCTGCGCGGCGACCCAAACCGTGTCGAGACGCTACTTACCGGAAAAGAACGCCAGCCCGAAGAGGTCACAGTCCAGCATGCCCTGGGAGGCCAAATGCGCACACGTCTGGCCGTATAGTTCTCGGGCCTTGGATTTCACCTGCAACAAGAACAAAGAGCGTTCCGATGCCGCACAAACCATTCGCACGCTCGCGTTCCAGGCACGTAATCGCGGCAGCCGCTAACCAAGCACCGTGGGCGAACGGATGGTCTTTGGGCAGTCAATCGCCTGCGCACGGCCTACGCTTCTTCTGGACCTGTGTTGAAAGGGGCGCGCGCAATTGATAGGTCGAAAAACGAACTAGGACTTGTTTAATGTTGTTTCTATTGGGTGTGTTTCTGTGAAATTTGAACAATGGTGATTATCTTTGCTCATCTGATGCACATTTCGATAGCGATCGTTTTGAATTACCATCTCATTTCGCCTTCACAACACAAATGTTTATTTTCATGTCACAGCAATGAGCAACTCGGTACTACCGACAAATGTCGAATGCCATACTTGTCCACTGCAATATCCCTACGTAGCTACTTTTCATGAAAAGGATTCAAAAGGAGATAACAAAGCAGTCAGGGAGAGGAAGCAGAGTCAGGGAGAGCAACTCGGTACTACCGACAAATGTCGAATGCCATACTTGTCCACTGCAATATCCCTACGTAGCTACTTTTCATGAAAAGGATTCAAAAGGAGATAACAAAGCAGTCAGGGAGAGGAAGCAGAAAGTCGAAACACACACCTACATGATGCATTCTGAAAATAATTTCCACGGGCTGGGCTTGGCTTCATCGGGCGCGTGGGGTTTGTGACGCTTCCAGTGCAACACCACGTGCGTTAGAGGATGTAGACCGGGCGCATCCACAAAAATGCATAGTTTTCGTTTTTGGAAATCCAAAGTTCTGATGGAATGAAAAACACTAATGTCATAGAAATCAATGTATTCTGTTCTATTCCTACAGAAAGTTGAAGGAAAAAACATTTTCAACAGCTTTTGAGAAATTCGCTTCACACATTTATGAAAACTTGTGATGATACAAAATTACGCAAAATCTACTCTTTTTCGAAAACTGCACTTGAAATGTTTTATTGATCTAATGTCGAATAACAGATTGCATTAAGAAAGAAATGTCAGACTTCAGCAACTAAGTGTGGGATAGGTTCGAAACAAATTTAAACGTTTGCAATTTCAAAAATTCACAGATTTTAACGAAAACCGGACATACACTACATTTAGAGGCAAATTTATAAATTTGTTGTTTCAGTAAAAGAAAAAATAAATAGTCGAAAATATCCTTGGGTCGTAATATAAAGTATCCCTTTTTCCCGTAAAGTTTAACAGTCTAGAAGCATAATATGTAGGTCATTACATAACTAACGGGCCACTATTTAATATCTTTCAAATTAACCAAAATGTAATTTCTTCAGTACATCTATTTGATATTGTACGACATGCAACCACCGAATCGTGTTTGAATGGATTAGTGGACTAGCTGACAGCACTTGCAGCGAAAACGCTAGAGGTCGAACAGTAGGAAATTGCAGTTCTGCGTTCCAGAAATGCGCAGGAGTGCCATACACCTTGTGGAGTGTCATTCACCTTCTTATCTGCCTAATGGGACAATGATTTGTATTTCCACATCTTTCCTCTACTCGTTGGAACCTAGACCAGGAACCAATTAGGTATCAGCATTTGGAAGAACATTCCAGTGGCATTCACCAGCACAGAGAATGTTTCTGTTCTTGCCAGTGTATTGGCTGACATAATATAGTACCCATGATCGACGAAACAGCCCTTGTATTTTTGCCTAAATCATGTGTGATTCCCAAAAGTTTTTACAACGCCGAATTGTTTTCGCATACTGAAGAAACAGAGTAATTTTAAGGTCATGCGAAGTTGTCATATTCGCATAAACCGGAGACGATGCCATACGCACGTAGAATACATTTAGGGAATAACATGATTAGGCAAACAACAATATCACTCAAATGGTCTTTCGCCAGGCGTGAATGTTGCCCGAACACAAGACCTTCCAGAGCAGTATTTCTTCGCTTTTCGTGTTAGTCTTTGAGAAAGCAATTAAGAAAATATATTTCGCAGTATATTATACACCATTAAAAAAATCCACACGCACATCAGCAAATGCGAGTCCACTCTTCCCACATGTAAAACACAAAGGGGGAAAAATGTACAGCGTTAGATGTCGGCAGCTCTTGCAGAGTAAATCATTACGAAAAAATTGAAATTAATTCATTTCTAACGTCCTGAAAAGTAACGTAAACGCTAATAGAAAATAACACTACACATGACAATACTAGAGGGCAGATCTTTTTCAATCTCCTATCGAGGGGGAGGGTGCCGAGGATGATTGCGCATCTGTTTTACAACAACCACTTCCAACACCGACGCCATTTCGCCAATGTGAGCTGATCTGAAGGCGCATGAAAAGGCTGTTGCGATTAACGTTCCTGCAAGTGCGAGCTGCGTAGTGCTGTTCGCTTCCTTCAAGAAGAAAGGAATAGTGCATCAGAAACGTACAAAAGAATGGGCCGCGTATACGGCGTAAAACTTCAAACAAAGGAGGAATTTTAGCTTCTGCAGAAGCCCTCATTCATGACGACGCCGACCCTCCCAGCGCTGCTATACCAAAACACAGCTGCATCTGGGAACAGATGGAACGGGCTTGATCATTAGAGGCGTTGCCCGACTGAGCGATGAGTGACTTTCACCTCTTCCTCGAATTGGCTAGGAGGCTAAAGCTTCCAAACCAAGGGCTTTAGAGCAAAGTTCACGCCCGCCACACATCAGTAGCGGCAACGTTCGACAAAGACGGAATCGAAGAGCTTCTTCACAGATACGACAAATGCTTGAATTTTCACGGTGATTGTGTAGAAAAGTATACATATTGGTACACAACGCTTGGCAATAAATTTATTATTTATTTACCCTTTGTTTTTGTTATAGTCCATCGGAGGTTGGAAAAAACTGCCCTCGTACATACGGCATTCTAATTGTACATCTTCTTACCACTAAATGTTAGTTTATATCCCACCGAGGACCTCCAGAATAATTTTGGCCGCTACTACATTGCATAAAGGCTTCTTGCCCTTCCCGACGCCACCCGCGCCGCGCCGCGCCGCGCCGCGCCGCGCCGCCCTGGCAGCCGGCCAGCGCCCGAGCGCCTCGGCCGCTTCAATGCGAAGCCCGTTTCACACGGGGCGATGCTTCTTCCTTGATCTTCAGCGAGAAAGGATACGCCATTTTCTTCTTATTTCGCTACGTGTGCTTGCACATCCTCCTCCTCCGCCGCCGCCGCCGCCGCCGCCGCCGCCGCCGCCGGCCCCGAGCTGCCTTCCCGATCCAGGAGCACATATCTCACCCCTACGAGAGAGTGCCCGTTGCTTTCGATAGGCTTTCTCCCCCACTGGCCAAATGGCTCAGGATACTAATAAATATATTATTCGTACAAACTTTGAATATTTAACGCATTGACATTCAGAAATGGATTTCTTACCAGTAAAAAGTATAACAATTGTATGAAAATTGTAACACAAAACGAAAATAGATAGAAAGAAACGTCTCAAGGAAATCGGAAAAATTAGCTTCTGTACACAGCTCAGTTTCATTCAGTCTTTCATTTTGTCTTAAGAATATTTTTGAATTACTTTTTATGTTTCCTTTTTAAGTTTATTAATCATGGGCAAGTACACGCTGTTCGATATTACCGGCGAAGTAAGCATCAATGAACTCGTTGAAAAACGGACTACGAAGACGTCGACGACCAAAGGTTAGAAAGGCTGACCCATTTCGACGGACTTGTCCGAATGGTGGAAACAATTGCTGGTATGCGGAAGCGGCCATGATGCACCCGAACGACCATTTACAATGGGACCGGAAAACATTAGTCGTCGAATTCTGTTTGAGTTTATCACATCCATTTCGTCGAAATCAGGTAAGATGACGTGTGAGCCACAAATGTTTTCTTTGAAAGTTGCAGACTATTGAGCCGTGTATTACACTACGGTTATGTCTTATTTTTATATGTATTATAATTTTCAGTCATCACTTGAGGCGCTCAGAATAATAACGGCAGATCCTAACCGAAATTCCTTTGAAGAAAATGACTTTTCTGTTTTCGTTCACTACGGACAAATTTTTGAAGGTGGTATTTGAGGGTTTTGCCCATCCCAATTCATTTGATATTTGAGCATAAGATTGGTACAAGGTAGAAGTTTTAGTAAGGTAGAAGTGAAAACGCGAGGTCGGTTGGGATCGGCAGGTATAATCCTGAGCTCCTCAACTGTTTCGTATATTTTTTGTGTTTCTGTTTGGTCAATTCATCCTCAAATATATCCCGTTATTCATCTAAAAATAATATATTATTGAGTGCAATAAAATCTTAAAAGATATAGAGTTGTTATTGGCCGACTTTGTTATCAGCAAAACGAAGTAAACATTGATTTATTTTATTTATTCATTTACGTCAAAAACAGTTTAAAACTGTGTCTGTGTGTGTGTGTGTGTGACGTGCTAACATTGCTGTCTTGGCCTCCAAATTCGAATTTGGACAGGAGGAATCTGTGGTGTTGTTTAGCGCCGCCAATCAAGGAGTTGAAGCTGAAACGGAAAAAAGCCATTTCCACAAGTACGCTTCATTGAGGAAAATTTTAGTTTGTATTAGTACTTTGGTTCTTCGGTAATTTGTGTTTGAATAGCGCCTCTTTCGCCGTTCTAAAGAACGCCGACTCGCTGACAACCGACCAGCACCTGCACTCAACGCAAGGTTCGGTCAGGGTTCCAATTCGGGGTAAGGATGAACCAGTTCTGAATATATGGTATGGTAGGCAAAGTCAAACTATAATTTTTTCCATTCCCGAACTAGAACGAATTTCGTTAGAGATGTGGATCCTTAAGAAGTAACCCTCATAAGCATTCAATCATTTCTTTATAATTTTCTTCTTCTTCTTTTTCAACTTTTGATCAGGTTTCTTGCACTATAGCTTTTAGTACTTTACCGGCGATGGTAAATGTGTTAATGATGGTCATGACGAAGAAGGAATGAATGACGACGGAGCAACAGTTGCATAAGAGGCGGCGGAAGCATGAGAACTCTGAAAAAACCAGCTGGGAACCCGCTTTATCCACCGCGCTGCGTGGTAAATACAAAGAAAAGTGACAGTCCAGAATGTGGCACCACCGAGTCGCACTCCTAGCCGGCGAGCGGACGGGGAGAGGACGAGCGAGCCGGCGGGAGAGCGAGCGGGCGGGCGAACGGGCGAGCGGGCGAACGGGCGAGCGGGCGAACGGGCGAACGGGCGAGCGGGCGAACGGGCGAGCGGGCGAACGGGCGAGCGGGCGAACGGGCGAGCGGGCGGGCGGGCGGGCGGGCGAGCGGGCGAGCGGGCGGGCGAGCGGGCGAGCGGGCGGGCGGGCGGGCGGGCGGGCGGGCGGGCGGGCGGGCGAGCGGGCGAACGAGCGAACGAGCGGGCGAACGAGCGAACGAGCGGGCGAGCGGGCGAACGGGCGAACGGGCGAGCGGGCGGGCGGGCGGGCGAGCGGGCGAGCGGGCGGGCGAGCGGGCGGGCGAGCGAGCGGGCGAGCGGGCGAGCGGGCGAGCGAGCGAGCGAGCGGGCGGGCGGGCGGGCGGGCGGGCGAACGAGCGAACGAGTGGGCGAGCGGGCGAACGGGCGAACGGGCGAACGGGCGAGCGGGCGAGCGGGCGAGCGGGCGAGCGGGCGAGCGGGCGAGCGGGCGAGCGGGCGAGCGAGCGAGCGAGCGAGCGAGCGAGCGAGCGGGCGGGCGGGCGGGCGGGCGAGCGAGCGAGCGAGCGAGCGAGCGGGCGGGCGGGCGGGCGGGCGGGCGGGCGGGCGGGCGGGCGGGCGGGCGGGCGGGCGGGCGGGCGGGCGGGCGGGCGGGCGGGCGGGCGGGCGGGCGGGCGGGCGGGCGGGCGGGCGGGCGAGCGGGCGGGCGGGCGGGCGGGCGGGCGGGCGGGCGGGCGGGCGGGCGGGCGAGCGGGCGAGCGGGCGAGCGGGCGAGCGGGCGAGCGGGCGAGCGGGCGAGCGGGCGAGCGGGCGAGCGGGCGAGCGGGCGAGCGAGCGAGCCAGCGAGCGGGCGAGCGAGCGAGCGAGCGAGCGAGCGAGCGAGCGAGCGGGCGAGAGAGCGGGCGGGCGGGCGCGCGCGCGGGCGGGCGGGCGCGCGCGCGGGCGAGCGCGCGGGCGAGCGCGCGGGCGAGCGCGCGGGCGAACGGGCGGGCGCGCGGGCGGGGCGCGCGGGCGTGCGGGCGTGCGAGCGGGCGGGCCGTCGGATGGGGTGCTCGAGAGCTGGCATGCGGCGCGCCGACGGAGGCAGTGGAGGCGCAGGGGGCGGCAGCGGCGGTGTCGCGCGGGCTCCAATGTGCCCTGCACGAGGGACTAATCTGTCGCGCACATCTCGTGCGACTTGCGCAGTCGGCGCGCGGCCGCCGCACGCCCGCCGCATCGGAACGAGCGCGGGTCGCGGCCGCGGAGCGGCGCGGCGGCAGGGGCGGGGGCGGGGGCGGAGGAGAACGCAGATAGGGAGGAGGGGAGGAAGCGATAGCGGAGGCAGAGTTGAGTGAGGGCGTGTGGGGTGGGGGACGGAGCGGAAAGAGAGACCAAGCGAACGCGGGGCCGAACGGACGGGGGAGGAAGGAAAGCAGGGCGCTCCAGCCTACGGGGGTGGCGAGAGAGCGAGGAAAGCAATGCTGTCAGTAGATTTTGAGTCATTGAAGAAAGGTGACGCTTTGTTTGGAAGTGCGATGTTCGGTATACGGCTTGCGAGGCATATTTACGATTTCGTAACAATATTCCATAAAGCAAAACAATTGAGGATTACTAGTCGTAAAGCAAGTTCTTCGCTTATTGTAATTACTGAACATATTTCTAAGAGGAATAAATAAAAATTTAGAAATCCTCCATTGCCTAAATCGATGCGTCTTACTTGCTGCATTGAAGTGGTGTAACGTTTTTTACCTTATGTTGGATGCGCACATTCCATTCAAGCTTATTGCATATTAATGACATTGTTCGGCTTACCTGGATCATGTGTGACGTATTCCCTTTTAAAATAGCCGTGAGCACAGACATTGGTCAAATATCAGCTTCACTCCGAGTAGTGATGGTACATCTTCCAATGCAGGGAAGAAAAACAAACAGTTGCGTTTAATTATAATTATCTCTATTAAGGAAATGTGTGTTGAATTTCTGAAACTTCGTCTTTGATAAATTGCAAATAAATAAACCAAATTATCTAATTTACGGATCGAGAAGATGAAGAGCTTGGGACAGTTTCAAGACAGAGCAGCTACTGCAAGAATCCCGCAGGTCGTAAATGTTAATATCAGATTTGGTTTAAGTGTCTCATTTTGTTTCTCCCCCGAGCCCTTCGTAAATGTGAACACAAGTAGTAACAACATAAGCCAAACTCTCACCAAAATGGATATTTAAACATTTACGAATAGCGGGAGGCCTCTTGTGCCTTGTCACTACACCAGGTTCTTCATAAGTTGAATTCATGATTGGTGACAAAATTTAAACAATTCATTATGTTTAATCATCGTGAATAAAAAAATATTCAGAAAATGAAGTTTTCAATAATACAGGCCAGGAAAATAATATTATTTTTCTGCGACAGAGAGTTGATCACGTCTCTAAACCTAATCTTGGTGTGCTGAAATGAAATCTGCTTCCCAATTTTGTACCATATATACTTATTTGCCTTTTAAAACAAATCCGTGGTTCAGTAATTTCTAAGAGAAATCACACTTCACAATGCATAAAACGTTGTAAAATATGGCAAACTATACAAATAGTGCTGATGCTTTAGTTCAAAATGAATAGTGAAATATAATTACCGTAGATAATTTATTTTCTCTTCCAATCAACATTTCCTAAGCGTCTTTGCTTCCCAAATAGACAGAGCTCGATTGCATAACGTTCGATTTTCCTTAGAAGAAAGAGCTCGTCTAGGTATCAATGCTTGTTAGATCACTTTCGCTTTCTGACTTGTAGTACATAAAAGAGAAAAAGAACAAATCCTCCTTTTAACGTAGTTCATTTTGTATAACTCTAGTAGTAAGGTAGAGTACATAAAACTTGATATTTTGGATTTAAAGTGTATTGAAATTCTCAATTAATTAAAACTAGCTTTTACTAATATCGAGAGCTGCTTAAAGAGGGAGGGATAAGGGGGGGGGCATGATCGCCAATTAAGTTACGCAGAATATAATTATATTTTAGTTCGATGATCTACATAGATCCGACGTTTCTGTCACGTTCAGCTGTGTTCGAGGTTCTCTCGCATGGTGCGAGAACAGTTTTTGCGATACTCATAAATGGAAACTTAACTAAACTGTATCCTCCTGCCGCCCCCCAAAAAACGACTAAATTGTTAAAATATTCTAGATACCAACTTTTAATCATTGAAATAATATTTCTTTTCTACTTCTTAATCACTCAACATCCACATATGTAACTAAGCAATTCGGATTTTTACACTGCCTCTTCTTGAAATAATATTCATACTCAACATTTTTTATCAAAGAAAAATTAGAACCACACGATTGATGTTTACGGGACCACTAACACGAGAAAACGAAGCCCCTGGATCGGTCTTTCCTGCCACGTACTGACTCAATGAGATCGCCAGAGCAGAGCTGCAGCATTGGATTGTTTATAAACATCGGGCGATAAGGGACTGCGTCCTCATTGAAGGTCGTGGAGTCGTGTTATGAATAGTAAGCTACGTAGTGGCGTTTAAGTACAGCCAAAGAGGATCTTGCAGGACACAATTCAAACTGTTTCAACACAAGGTAGCAAAATTGTTTGTGTAAAATGCATATTAGGCAAACTTTGTAAGTGACAGCAAAAAAAAAAGTGTTATTTTCTAAATAATGTTCGACATTATACAAAAACGTTTAATATTTTGTGCCGATAAATTTCGCAGTCCTGTGTATTATATCAATTTATGAGACAGTCTTATTATGATACTTCTGCCACTAAAATATATTAATAGCGAAGAATGTCGTAAGGTCGCTCATTGATTCCAAATTAATTCAGTATGTAGTGTGACCAGGTGGATCGAAGACTCAGCTGTTAAAAATGTAAAACACATATTTTAGCCAACATTTCGTCTATTCATGCTAAATCTCATCAGAGCTGTAACAATTTTTACTATAAACCGTTAATTCAATGAAGTTAGTAACGTCTTCATTCCTATTAGTTTTCTAATTTTATGCATCAATATAAATGCTACTCCATCACGTTGTCAAAGAATGAATTCAAAAATTGAATTTTGTTCCTACGTTTAACGGTATGTCAAATCACGGAATCCTATTTTGAACTCTCTGGCTAAATGTTAAAACTGTCTTGCTGAAAATTTGTGCTTCATAAATATAGTTTACTTAGAAAATTAACTCTTCAACTATGAATCCAAGAAAAAAAAAATTAAAATTAAATAAAAGATGGTAAAATTAAAAGAATATTTCTGTTTAAAGTATACAAGTATTAATAGGTATTCAAGGTAAATCATTAAGAAATGCACTGTCCTGAAGAAAATTCAATGGGGATGGCACATACTACATTCGGAAAATCATTAAGGATAATAGAGGGAAGAAATTAAATGAAACATTATAAGTCGAACATACAGTACTTTTAAAGAATGTAATTAGCTTACAAAACACTTTCACATTTTCACCAGTTTACAATTAGAAAGAAGATAAACAAAACTAAATGAAATTGCGAAATTATGTTATACAATACTGAACCGATGTAATACAAGGAACTACATTTCAAAATGAATTTCAAATTTTACAATATTTTACCACAATATATCATGCAAAATATAATAAACCCTTGTACCTCGGATAATGGTTTTGAAAACGAAAAAATCTACCTGACAAAACAATCCACTTTGAGTGTTAGATGGTCATAATTAATCATTTTATCAGTATTTTTACAGTTTTATCAATGGCTGAACTGACAAATATCACAAATCTTAAAAAGATATGGCCACAGATTTTCAACTACATAATAATTTAAAATTGGGCTCGGTTTCACATGAGTATAGAAATCACAGAAGTACATGAGTACAGAAATTGCCTTTTCTCAACGAAGAGCAATCGAACTAATAAGCGAGAGAGAATAATTCGTAAAGTAACGACAATTCAAACTTCTATATAATTAATAACTCTCTTAACAGTTATACATTTAGTGCGTTGATGTCGTATACATACGACTAAACAAGATATGAAACTGTCATATTCTCAAGAAAACAGATTTCAACCACGCAGTACGAAATTTCTTTCCCCGTGTAGAGTGTAGTTTCATTCTCTTACCTTCAACCAAAGTTGTTTTCATCGGAAGTGATAACTTAGATCTTTTCAGCGTATATCAACATCACAAAGTGAAGGTAATTATAATTAGATAAATATCTTTGTCATATCTAGCAGGAACTTTTAGAGGTGTTTTACACAACACCATCTATAAATCTACATCTAATGTACATTAAATTATATGTTAAATAAGAAAATGTTATAAACATCTAGAAGGAAGAATTATTTCACAAATTTTTCTTTCGAACACAACAGACTTAGTGATATCGCATGTCATTTTTTACACATTAATTTAATACATCAAATATGAAACAACTAAACAATATGCTATGAAAAATTAAGAAAGATCTACAATTACTATGAAAGAGGGACCTTCTAATGAACGAAATGAACTTCTTATTCACAACTGATGCAGTTTCTGCACTGCTATCAAGTGCACAATATTTGTACTACTTTTTGCACACTCTTTCTGTGAACACATGCAGTACAGAAAACAACACGTATGTACATTTTACGCACAACAGAATTAGATTTTACAAAGAAATATTAGAAATGTAGAAACTTTTACGAATCTGCCCAGATGTCATCTTCTGCAAGAAGTTAGTCTACTTTCAGAAATATTTTAAAACTGTATAACAATTGTTCTATTGCATTTTCAAAGAGTATCATTGAGCAGGATTGAATGTAAAAATGCATATACTGAAAATGAATCAAATATTGTAATTGTAAATGTCCTAATCTGGACTGAGCATATCCGTGATGAGAGGTCCAACGATGTTGACTGAGCGATGTTTAGACAGCTGCAGCTCGAAGACGGAGACCTCCCCCGCAGAAGCAGCAACAGTTGACCTTAAAAAGCTCTCCAGCTCTCCTGCGAACACGCATGCACACAGTCGGAGCGCCGCTTGTTGCTAGAAAGCCATGGCCGCATATGAACAATACTTTATGATGTGAAACCGTTGACCCGGACGCACGAGGTTTGAAACTTCTCTGAGACCGCCCGAAGATTAATATGCATGGCAAGAACAAGGTGCACAATTTCATTCTCACTCCCAAAGCACCTCAATGCAATGAATGTATTCTATCAACTAATCAAATGAGAATTATGAAACTTAATTTTGAATATATGTCCGGTTATTAGGGTGTTATTATGCAATGGAAAGATAAAAAATGGAAATATGATGCTCAAATAAAATAAGTTTATGTACGCAACAGAAACGTTTCCGCAGATAACACTCATTCGTAGTTTTGGTCATTAATGGTGCTTATCAATTTTCAAAATATTTTTAGAACGAGGGATCATAGGTTCAAATCCCGACAGAGGTGATGTTTTGACATCAGAACTAATTAAAAAGCGAAAGAATAATTTTATATGTATGCTATTCAATACTGCATTTTTAACAATTTCAACAAATCAATTCTGTTCCTTTTAAATATAAGATTGTTACACAACAATTAGGTAACACGGATATTTTCATTAATGCTACCGATGTCTATCAAAGTTATAAAAATTTTCAAAGTTTACATTGTAACTTTTTCTTGTATAGATATCTTCTGATATATCACATTCGTAGAAATATTGTGATATTCATTATATTTTCTGCACAATGCGCAAAAAAAGCTAAAGGAGAAAATATTTTCCAAACTAAATATTTTATTGTGTTTTGGTAGAGGTAAACTTACAATATTTCGAAATAGAATTACGTGTCTTTTGTTATTTTTTTGTGAATGAAACAGAACGAAAATAAATAACACAGGCAACTTTTAAGGAGTGTTGATACAGCAGTAGTTCTTCACATACCAACAAATTTACAAGATACAGTATCTTTGCTATGTGTTCTTATCAAAAGTGATGAGGTGCTTGTTGTTGAGTGGGTGACCGTTCCGGGAGAGGGCGGGTGGCACCGGCAATTGGCACCGCGTGAGAGGGTAAGAGACGAGGCTCTTCCTTATCGAGGTTGACAGTCGCGGGTTAAGTGCCCCTTGAGGGAAGTTCCATATGATTCATGTCTTCCAAGCCCACTCAGCGCCAAGAGGCCTTCCGGAGATTAAGACGGCCGTCGTTGCAGCGGCTCGCAACATTGGGTCATATGAATAAAAATGAGCATTGCTCATGAGTACTTGCTCCGGAGCAAAGTGAGTCTACTCCGCGGCACTGAGCAGAAGCTCCATTTCGTATGAATAAAAACTTCGTATGTCTCCGAAGAACTTACTCATGTCTCGCGAGCATTTGCTCGTCGTGAACAAGTGATAGTGCAGGCTAAGAGTTTTAAAAATTGGGTTCTTGAGCAACAAAGATGTTACATATGTTACTCGCGTCGCGCACACATTTGTGCGGAATAAAGAGCAATGGTTTGTTGTCTCATTCTTTAAATTCGAATATGCATAGCAGTAACGAAAAACAGGCGCTAGTGGCACAGCTAATTTTTACCGAAATGCTAAGTGACTATAAAATTATTTTTGAAAAGAGCCAGCTTTCGGAAGTACGCTGTGGCCGACACGAAACATTACAAAGTTTCAAAAAACAGTACCCCGAAAAATTCCAAGTAGAAAAGAGCGATGGCCAATTAACATAGAAGATATGCAATATGAAAACACGTCTGAAAGCAAACGCCGATAAAAATCGTACCAACCATGCATTGTACTTTTCGATTCGGCAAAGATTCTAATAGAGATAAATTCTAATTGAATTCTAGATTCTAATAGAATAAAGATTCTAATCACGAGAATTTCGCCTAATCTTGCATTTTTTTAGTCCGCTGCATATGCACATCAACACTCGGTAAAAAATCGGCCAATTTAACCTTACTTTTCAAACGTGAGTCTGCTACTAAGGTCCCTCCGAAATTTTGGAGCAAGTGCTCACTCTAGAGAGTAAACGCTTAACTTTATTCATACCAATTCTGAGCATTTGCTCGCCAGTTGAGAGTACGCTCAGAGTTGAAGCAAGTACTCAGAGACTGAGCAATTGCTTACCCACTTTATTCATACGAAACTGAGTAAGATCTCGGAAACTCGGAGCAAAGAGTACTTGCTTACTTTTATTCATACCACCCATTAACACCGTGGCAACGCCTCGAAATCCCAGAGCACGGCCCCCGAGCAGGACACCGTAGCTGCCAATCGCTCAGAACCCATCCAGGGCGAGAAAATACCTCAAGGTAAACACCATGGATGAAACATTCGAGTCTTCGCGATTTCCATCAATCGAATCCTTCACATTGTTACGGATTTGTCGATCCCTTCCGTTCCCAAACGTACTCTAATACAATCATTAGGGTGTTTTATATTTGAATTTTCATTAATATGACATAGCAACATCTATTTTATCGTATTTTTTCTTCAACTAATTCTTCAAATAAAAATATTAAGGATAATTTAATTGATTGCAACTGATTTAACTGCAGCGATCGTATTTAGAAAATCTGCTGTTCATTCATAGACGATTCGTTTTAATGGGCTTCTTTCTCAAAGTGTAGTCAAAATAATGATTTATTTTTACAACACAATACCACGAGGTACATATAGTCTCACGGGAGGTAGCTGCTCGACCCGAAGGATGGGAAAGGAAGGATTGCGCGTAATTGTAGGGTGCTGCGATTTGAGCGTCGCCGGATGGCGGTTGAAAAGTCTGAGTTGGCGCGGCGGCGGCGGCGGCGGCGGCGGCGGCAAAGCCAAAGGAGGAGGGCGACGGGCGACAGGCCCCCTGGGGCAGGGTGGAAGGCAACGGGGCAGAAGGCAACGCGGTGTGGGGCCGCTGGGCCTCTAACAACGGCATGAAAAGGAGATTATGAGATGGGAGCTCCCTAATCCCTTGGCCACAAGCGCCGTTTACGCATAGCAGGACTTCACGTATTCTCTCTTCTCAACCATTCATTATCGGTTTTCAAGGGCTGTTTTGGACTTGGGCACGCTTCGGGAGCGGTATACACTTGTAGGCTATCCGCTCATTAAATTTTAATGTATTCTTAAGGACTATTCTTCTAACTTTGTGCTAATGTACTATCCCGCAGTATTTAAACGAGTAACCAATTCATAGAGTTATTGCTAACTGATGATAATTATTAAAAAGGAAGAATATATAACTTAGATTTTTATTATGAAATCTATTAAGTATTACCAAAAATGACCAATCTATCGTAATAAAATACAGTATACACCTAGACGTTACATGAATTTAACATCTAAAAAATTTATGGCTTGCATTAAATTGCAACTTCCAATTTAAAGAGGTATTATTTTTAAGTTTTTTTTAGGAGAGGTACACCCTTGCACTTCGGTACTACCTCTTTCAGAGTTTCATAAATTGGGACGCATAACCCCGAAATTGTAAATGAAATATTTTAATTTTAATATTGCCGCTGTATAAAAATATTTCATAAATAAGATGAATGTATTCATGCAGCGTTTAACGTGCATTTAGCGTAACTGATATACGGGATTTATTATTACAAGTGTGTTGAGTTGTCACACAACCTGTTTTTATTTAGTAAAATATTCAGTGAAAAATAAGATTTATCTAAAAAATTCCTACAATGAAAACAAGATGTTTCAAACCCACGTGCCACCCGCTCGTGAAGGCGAGGATAAAGGCTTCTGGGAATTGGCAATAGCAGGACAAAGGCGGAATAACAGTGAACCATAGAAACAAAGCTCTCGAAAGGACTCGTTGCTTCTTGAACGAATATTCAAGTGTATCATATTGACAAGGAGGCTATGTTATTGTCGCGGTACGGCAAATGACAGGGGTGCGGTTCGCGTATGCCGTATGCCGAAGTGCCAAATCGATGTGGGGGTTGTGACTTACGCGCACTCGTGCTCCTTGCGGTGGGAGGCCTGACCTGCACTTGACCGTGGGAGTTCTGCAATTCCCCATAATACCACACGAATCGCAGCGAGAAGCATCAAAGGTTACTGAGACGAAGGAAGGCGAGAGTGGCCGAAAGGTTACACGATGTGAGTGGCGGTTGCCAAGAGTGTTAACGAAGAGCGTGTCGAGATTTAGTGGAAGGAGCGAGCAAGAGCAACGTAGCGTGTGTTTCGTTGCCAAAGGCTATCACAATTAATTGGACGGAATGGAAACAATAGCTCCCGACCGTTGCATATGTGTGATGACGCTGTGCCAGCGCCCATGAAGCAATCGGACGTAGCTTCGCTTCCCGCGAGAGGAACAAAGCTGCATCCGGGGCCAAGCGCATGGCTCTTGGTTGCCGAGCGACGGACGCCGCCCTGGGGGCTCAAGCGAAGCGAAATGGGGGTAAAATGGAATTGAATCGATCCGACTGAAAATATTGAATGGTTTCTGATCGGCAACTTCCGAGTCGTATATCAAATTAGAAAATATTTCAGAATGAATTATAAGTCTACTAACACTAATTAGATAAAATGCATTATTAGTCTCTAGCACTTCTTGCATATCCTGGAATGATATGTCTAAAAAATGTAAACAAATAGGATTTTCTAAAGAATGATGAATCAAGAAGTTTTGTTCTTCAAGTTGTCTAATTTTGCACAACATTCGGTTATTCAGTGGCATGCTAATCCGTTTTTCTAGAATTGTCACAAAGTACAACCTTATACTGTTCAACTTTTTACCACATAATAGGTAAAGTGTAAACCGACTTTGTCATTCAAACTCATAATTAAGGATCCCTCAAACCCCAGTATTCAAAAGTTCAATTAAAAAACGAAAAAAAAAAGAAAAAAAAACACCAGACCACACTGTGCGAGCGCTGTTCACCGATTCAGATGCCGAGCTGCCTTGCTCGGCTCCCTGACGCCTCAGGAGAGCGGCGCGTCTACGCTAGATGGGCGGCGGGCCACCCACACCGCCCGGCGCAGCCAGTGGGCGGACGAAGCCAATTGCACACACGCAAATTTTATGGTTTCCCAGACCACACATGAGGAACTACTCCACTTGTTTGGTTGGATGCAAAGCCCTTCCCGCTTCGTAGAGTCTTTACTGGATTTTGAAGCGTCTCTTAAGTTGTTTGCTATGAATTTTACCGCAGGAAAGGAGAAACGGCCAATACGAATATTTGATACAACTTTCCCCTCCTTAAGAGTAGTGTTAGCAGCTGTGGAGGTAAGGTCCTCATCTACATAAGCCGTTCATGTGCTGCAGCGGGTAATAAAAGAACCACTTCGAACAATTGTCTGCATTGTGCGTGGCTCCCTTTGCTTAAAAGCATTTAAAACTAGTGCTGCTAAAACTGCGTGTACTTTCTCACCCTATTTTCACGCAAAATTACGAGAAAAGTACTCAAATTTTCAAAGAAGTGTTCATGAGCTTATTTCAAAATATATCTTTAAGGAAAAAATTTCATTAAGGAAAAAAATCTCTATCTTTAGTAGTTTAGTTGTAGGAAGATGCCGAAAACATTTTGAACTTTTGTAATTGTCGAAAAATCAGGGTATTGAACGACCGGAGACCTGGACCATTCTGTTAAACGTCCTTCACACTATCCAGAAACAAACTTTAATTGAAATCTAGTTTTTTTTTCTAATCTGAAAAATGTCCCAGGGGCTTCTGTAAAGGACCCTCCAAAATTAAAATCTCCGTTTCAAATGCAAGGCGCCGTGACATCAACCAGATCGATTGGGGAATATTAATTTTGGAGAAAATCGACTAAACGGTTAACCGCTAGCGTTAACAGCGCAAACGGACGGACGGACGGACGGACGGACGGACGGACGGACGGACGGACGGACGGACGGACGGACAGATGTTTTGACGTCGTTGGATGTATCGATATCGAGGACCCACAAAACATGGATTCTGGCTACACCACGTGCTAGAGGATTTTTTCTAAATTTAGCAATTATTATGAGGTTTCTCCCGAAAATTCTCCATTTTTTCGCGCAGCATTACATAACTTTGTCTCTACTCCGTAGCGAGAAAGTTAAACGGATGCGGAGTTTTATACTGTATTTTCATGTTGAATGTATTGACACAAGAAAAAAATCAAAAGCTTTGACATACCGTGATAGATTGATACGCATATTATTGCAAACGGCAAAGGAAATTCAATTCAATGCTGTAACCTTTTTTAATAATAAAAAATAGCTGAACTGAAAAATATATAATTGCCCCACGTCAGGTTGAAAATGGAATAATTAAAAGGCGAACATTTAACGGGTTACACGATATTAATGAAGAGTTTCTGCAGCAACTAATATATCGTCAAGGTTAGAACTACAATTTTTTACAAGCGAGGCGGGGCGAAGCAAAGCGAGGCGGGGCGAAGCGAGGCGGGGCGAAGCAAAGCGAGGCGGGGCGAAGCGAGGCGGGGCGAAGCGAGGCGGGGCGAAGCGAGGCGGGGCGAAGCGAGGCGGGGCGAAGCGAGGCGGGGCGAAGCGAGGCGGGGCGAAGCGAAGCGAGGCGGGGCGAAGCGAAGCGAGGCGGGGCGAAGCAAAGCGAGGCGGGGCGAAGCGAGGCGGGGCGAAGCGAGGCGGGGCGAAGCGAGGCGAGGCGGGGTGAAGCGAGGCGAGGCGAGGCGGGGCGAAGCGAGGCGAGGCGGGGCGAAGCGAGGCGAGGCGGGGCGAAGCGAGGCGAGGCGGGGCAAGGCAAGGCAAGGCAAGGCGAGGCGGGGCAAGGCGAGGCGGGGCAAAGCGAGGCGGGGCGAAGCGAGGCGAGGCGGGGCGAGGCGAGGCGGGGCGAAGCGAGGCGGGGCGAAGCGAGGCGGGGCGAAGCGAGGCGAGGCGAAGCGAGGCGAGGCGGGGCGAAGCGAGGCGAGGCGGGGCGAAGCGAGGCGAGGCGGGGCGAAGCGAGGCGAGGCGGGGCGAAGCGAGGCGAGGCGGGGCGAAGCGAGGCGAGGCGGGGCGAGAGACGCGTTCGTTGGAAAGTGAAGGCGTTGATACCGCTGAGGCAGCCAGGCCTACACGCGTAGCTGCGAGTTGGGCAGCGGTCGCCCCGCGCGTCCTCAACGGGGACGGAGGAGACGTCGGTTGATCGATTAGTGACTCGGGGCGCGCCCACTCATAAGTTCACAGAGTCCAAAATATCCCTACGAGCAGTGGATGTTGTATCGCGGGAGTTGGCGGTGACCTTCCCCCGCCGGATGGCCTGCCAGCGGGGTTCGTCAGATTCGCGCGTTCTAGAGAGACAGATGACATCGCAAGAGAAATTGGGAAATCAGTATATTCCGAGGGTTAAATGATGTAAATATTTGGGAATTGTAGTAAATGAGAATCTGGGGTGGACAGAACACGTAAATTATTTAGTGAAACGCTACCACCGGAAATATTCCATGTACTTTTAAGTAGCAAAAAAAAATATTATATTCTTTTCCTAACCAGGTATCTCCCATCAGTGTGGCACCGCCCCAGCCGTACAAGTTCCAAGCTCCTGACTGATCTCTAAACAAGTGTGGTCATGTAGTACATACGAGTGTAATGTGTGTAAGTCAGAAGTGAGGATAGGACAAGGAAGAGGAAGGAAAGATTGCGCGCGGTCCTTAGCTTGTTTGTTACAGTAATGCTCGCCTGGTGTTGATCGGAGAAACCACTAAAAACTACCTATTAGAGTGGAGGCCGTTAGAATCCTCCTCTAGACACCCGCTGAATTGGACCCAGCTGCTATCTAGTGTCGAAAATCCTGTCACGGTCGGGACGCGAACCCTAGGCCTCCAGGTCAGAGGCACTGAAGTGTCATCAGTGGATACCCTGAAACACCTTCGCCGATACGGAGAAGGAAGGTCGTTGCCATTGCGAAGGTGACAAGTGCGTAGCGCAAGTTGCAACGAATAACACAAGCGGTCAAATGGAATAAATGAATGGTTAAAACGAAATGGAAAAACTGTAACGAATTAAGAAAATCTTAATTATTCGAGAATGACAGACCAGAAGCCTCTATGTCGCATGACATCATTGCATATTGAAAGTTCAATAAAGGGGCGAAACGCTGCACTTTTTTAAATGTGTTTGAACATTCACGATGGGATGTCTTATCCAATGAATGAAAGGGACCAAGGAAAATTAATTTTCGCAAATTAAAAATGTAAAAATTGCAATAATAAAAACAATACATCTCGTGTAATATAGTATGTAGTTATTCTCTAACATTCCGACTGGCATCTCTTCGTCTTCTCCTCGCCTCCAGGCAACGGGTCCCCGCCCATGCGCTTAAGCGGGATGCTGCGAAGTGGCCGCTGCCAACCGGACAACCTCCAACCTCCTCAGAAGAAACGCCCCGCACCGGAAATCATTCTGCGCGCGTTCGCCGGGAGGCTGGCTGCCCGACCGACCGACCAACCGAGAGATCCACCGACCCACCAAACAACCGACTGTCCGACCGACGGACCGATGGGCCGACGGACCGACCGACCGACGGACCGACCGACCGACCGACGGACCGACCGACCGACCGACGGACCGACCGACCGACGGACCGACGGACCGACCGACCGACGGACCGACCGACCGACGGACCGACCGACCGACCGACGGACCGACCGACCGACGGACCGACCGACCGACGGACCGACCGACGGACCGACCGACGGACCGACCGACCGACGGACCGACCGACCGACGGACCGACCGACCGACGGACCGACCAACGGACCGACCGACCGACCGACGGACCGACCGACCGACCGACGGACCGACCGACCGACCGACGGACCGACCGACCGACGGACCGACCGACCGACGGACCGACCGACCGACGGACCGACCGACCGACGGACCGACCGACGACTAAGTTGGCGATTAACCGGTAGCGCGCGCTTCAGGGTTACGGCGGTGGCGGGGGAGGCGGCGGAGGCTACGCAAGTGTGTGTGTGTGTGTGTGTGTGTGTGTGTGTGTGGCTCACTTGGCCCGGAAAGGGAAGAGCACGTGCGAGCGCCGACGCGGCTCCTCGAGGCAGGAAAGGCTCCCGGAGGAAGAGGCGGCTCTCGGCAGCGCCTAGGCTCCGCACGCGCGGCCCCGCCGCCGCGCCGGAGCGCCGCTAGGAGAATGACGGCTAATTTTAGAACCAGTCTCGCCTCTTTGCTGCCTAGGAACCGGTGTCTGCGTCGCGCGCGGAGCGGCGGGCGGCCCTAGTTTCGAGATTTATTGTGAACAGCCCGAGCGGCCAATGCTTCGCTCACGTTACAGTCGCCTATATATGGACGGAGCGAATGACGTTTTCGACTTCCATGTCTGTATCTGTGTTAATGATCGAGGAGGAGGTGAAATCTCAATGTTAGTAGTGAAAGGTATTTTACAGAATGATACAGAATGTATTGCCGTGTGGTTACGTGCACCGAACTAAATGGAATGTACCTTAAAATTCCCTAAAATAAGGGCATACAAATCGCAAAACTTACATTGAAACAGGTGGATCAAATCAATTTCTAATTTTCATAAAAACGATCTTTAAGTTATTAGTTATGAAACTAGAACTTAGTTTGCGTCTACACTTAAATTGGTAAATCTGTAACATAAAAACGCAAAATGTTTGTAAAATATAAAATGATATCAACATTAATTTTCGCGGATATAGTTTTCAATTTGATAATCACAAATGTTATGTAAATAGTACGTATTATGAAAATGCGTCTCCAATATCGTATTTACGAGAGATGGAAAGTTTATAAGTTTATAAGGGGTACTTGGAAGACAAAAGCGCATAAAACACTGCTCCACATAGGCTATGACCGCTCTCTGCGAGTTTCCAACAGCTGCAGTAAAAAACGCTCGTAGAGCGAACTAGCGCCATGGTGGCGGGCGACGAGACTAATGGAGGTGGCAGAAGACGACGTAGTGGAGATGAAGTGCGTGGGATAGAGTGTGGGATGTACTCAATGAAGAGGGACAATAGTCAACTTTTAGTTTTTAGTCGAAATGATCTATGACTTCTGCCGAGTCTAGGAACTAGAGAAGCTATTACACAGAGGGGAAAGCGAATTACCTTTCCATCTCTGGATTGCCTATATGAACCTGCGATCATATCTCGATCACTCAGTGACAAATATCTGGACCAAGCGACTTGGCGTTTTGCCCTAGGGCTTGCACCCGTTTTCCTATCTCAGCCACCCATTGCTCCATCGCCATCATCATCATCATCATTTCTTCCAGGCCTACTCACCCGATTGTTTCGTTGTCTTACGCAAAAGGCTCTCGACCAGATATCCTCACCAGGGGCCTGGAATATACTATTAAATTAGTATACGTAACCCAATGGTGGCGATGGTGTAAAACGGTGGCGATGGTGTAAACGGTGGCGATGGTGTAATGGTTAGCGTACCGGACTGTTGTATCCAAGTTGGCGGGTTCAAACCCGATCGAAGCCGTGGATTTTTCAGGGCGAAAAAATCCTTCGTACGCCTTCCTTCGGAGGGGAAGTAAAGCCGGCTGTCCCATGTTAGTAGATTTACTCGCATGTAAAAGATCCTCAAGCCTAAATGACGCCTCTGAGCAAAATTCAAATCGCCTGTTTCTCGCCCCCAGAAATACCTCCTTTCTCCGCTAGTTGGTGAAAGGAGCGTAGCGAAATTTGCGTGGTCAGACGGAAGAGCGGGCGTGATGGCCCGAGTCTCGCCACGTAAAATAAGGCTTCAATTCAATTCAACGTTGCCCTGGCGTTTATTTATCAGAATCATATATTAGACAGAAAAAGTAAAATAAAAGTAATCATATCAGTAGTGTAAAATTGAATTATTTGATGAGCATCTTCGTCGCGTCCTGCCCCATCCCTCACCACCAAGAAACGCCACGACCCGCTTTGCCACCCCACGCCACGCACCCCACCGCTCCGCCACAGCACGCCACATACCTAGACGTCCTGCCGACATCGCTGGGCCGGCATCGTTCCAAAATACCTGCATTGCTGATTGCCAAAATTAGAATAGATGTGTTTGAAGATGTTGAGGAAGGAGTGGGTCGGAACAAATTCGAACTCAGCTACTCGGACCCTAATTGCGTAAATCGGAGAGAACTATCAGTAGTCATCGGGTTTGGAATCCATAAATGCTTCATCCGCGTGATCCCCACCCCGCACGGAGCCCAAGACGTGAACCTTCCGTTGGAATACCGGAATTGACACAGGGATATAGTAGGAAGTGCCATGGCGTTTCCGCCACTTCACGCCGGCAGAGGAACACCATTCCATCCACCACTCCAATCGAAGTCCAGCGAAAGAGCGAGACCGAGCGATTTATCGGGAGAGGGTTAGGTCCGGTCTGCCTGTCTCGAGGAGGCCGATGCCGAGTTCGGTGTTTTGCGGCAAGTCGCGTGCGCCGCTAAATACGGAAAGAAGTAGCTCCAGATAGAGTGTAAGAGCAGGAAAGCAAACGGGAGGCATCCACACCCTTCAACCGCCGGAACGTGCATTTCCTGCGAAGCGAGGCGCCAAGCACGGCAAAGAATGATCGGGCGTTCCACATACTGGGGGCAATGAAATAAGAAAAGGAAGAAGTCAAGAAGGAAGATGCGACAAAAGAACGATACTGAGCGATGAAAGAATAGAAAGTTGACCGATGAAGGAAAGGAAAGGAATGGATGAGAGCCCTCCATACTGCCGGCGACAGGACGAGAACAGACCCACCTCGTCGAGAACGTGCAGGCGAAGTCGAAAGGTTTTAAGTAAGTTGGCAATATAGCTAAAAGCATTTTACAAAGCAAATTATCAGCGGCTTAAAACTGGCGATACAAAGAACATTCATAATATATTTTAAAATATAACTACATCACCTTTAGTATATGGGAATTCAATTAATCGAGTAACAGATATGTCGATACATAATCGGCGGAGTTTAGCACAGAGAAAGCATTGTCGCTGTATATGCAGAGACTCTGAACGGTAGGTCGAAGGGTTCGAGTCCCGACGCTGGTCAATTTTCGACCCTACATTAAGGCCAGTAGAATTCAGCTGCACTGTGGAGGATAATTCGAGTAGCCGACTGCTCGGTAGTTTCCCGTGGTTTCTCCGACCACCTCAGGCGAAGGCTGGAGCAATGTCGCGAAAACACGGGATCTTTCCTTCCTCTTGTCCTTTCTCTTCCCCCTACCCACCCACTTACACCTCCATACGCTATACTGGCACATATGTCTGAATCTTAGAGCTTGACCGGCTGGGGCGGTGCCCTCGCGGAGGAGAAACGTAGAAGGGGAAATACCCCGCATACCAACGTAAAGCTCGGCGCCGGATCTCTCCGAGAGGAACACCGCCTCCTCCCGGAATAAAACTTTCCTTCCACTGGCAGGACTAACGACCGAAACCGATCACGGGCCCAGACACACCAATCGAACAACCGACACATGGACATGAATTTGCTATCTGTCGAGCGAGAGAGCGGGCGCCGAGGGGGGGGGGGGCGTGAGCTCCGGATGCAGAGGCGGCGGCGATGGTGTGACGGTTAGCGAACCGGACTGTTATACCCAAACTCGAGGTTTCAAACCCGATCGAAGCCGTGGATTTTTAGGGCGACAAAATCCTTCGTACGCCTTCCTTCGGAGGGGAAGTAAAGCCGGCTGTCCCATGTTAGTAGATTTACTTGCATGTAAAAGATCCTCAAGCCTAAATGACGCCTCTGAGCTAAATTCAAAATCGCCTGTTTCTCGCCCAAGAAATACCTCCTTTCTCTGCTAGTGGAAAGGAGCGCAGCGAAATTTGCGTGGTCAGACGGAAGAGCGGCCCTGATGGCCCGAGTCTCGCCACGTAAAATATGGCAAATTCAATGCAATTCAATTCAATTCAATTCAGAAGGCGGTGGCGAGCGGTGGCGCGCGGAGACGGCGGCCACGCTGGGTATTGCAGTTGGACTGGCGCTCCGCCAGGTGGCAGAGGGAAACGCCGGGAAGGTCAAGGCTCAACTTTCAACACTTCATAATACACGGAGCATACAGAAAGGAATTAGTCATTAATCTAGGCGTACAATCACATTACACGCTACAAAGCCATTGTTCTTGGTTGCGTCACAGCAATATTTTTTTTTTTCGACACGTTTTCGGATCTATTTCTGTCGCGAATTTTTTACTGACACGATAGAAATAACAACCCGCGACCGAATCTGAGAAGGTAGCGAGTAAGATTTTCGTGGATGAAACAAAACGAACACATGGGGATTAACTGTATTTAATGAGTTGAAAAATATGAAGTTCTCGCTTTCATTGTCCGAAAATGATGCCTTTGAAAAGTAAATTCAGCTTTATTTAATTTATTGGAAGACATTTTTTTCTACAAAAGGAATCCGTGATATAGAATTGGCAAAATACGTGTAACGTTAAACTTCACAATTTTCGTAGAGTTGTTTCTTTTCTGTGCACTTTTTATAATATAAAATCATAAAGAAACGAATTCCAGGTAATTCCGAGGCTCAAACGATTTCTATCAAATAATATACAAAAGAAGTCGATGAAGAAAGTAATGTTTATCATTGAAGGTGCTTACAAGCAATTTCGTTCACATCAGTGGAAATTTCAGCGTACGTCCTGAACTCAAAGTAATATAAACACGCCCCGTCAGTATAAATAAAGGGGCAGTTCACTAATTAAAGAGTAAAAGAGTTGTTGCCAGTGCTTGATTTATACAATTTTAGGTCCCGCGACGCGCCCCAAATTAATTACCCATTTAATAGAAATAGTAATACATTAATAATATATTTTTTAATTATAGATCATACTTAATAACAATTAGTAACAGTGGTAGCACTGGCTCTATGTGAATGTAATGGTGATAATAGGAAACAAAAAAATAGTCAATGATATTTTATCGTTTTTAGTAATAATTTTATTACGATCTGAGAAATGATAAAGTTAAGTAAGAAAATTTTTTAATTTTGTGTTTATGCAGGTTATTCGAACTAGAAATCGAAGCATCCAAGCGCTTGCCTTCGCTCTCTTTTGTTTCTTTCCTAGTTTATTCCCGAGGTACCGAGCGCTGTTCTGTTGGGTTCCGCCAGACATCAAGCTCTGGTGATTCCTATTCTTATGTTGGATTTCTTATTTATAGCCCAGGTTGATATAGTTCTCCCCACTAGTTTTTATTCGCACGAAGCTACGAAACCAAAGAAGTCGAAGATAAGAGTTATAGTGCACCTTCCTATGCCTTGAATGATCGTAGACTGTGACAAGAAGGACATTAAACCCAACGTAGCGTTCAGCAAACGACTGCAATATTTCGACCACTCCAGACCTGTCTGCACTTCTCCGCATGCGCAGTTCGAGTTGCATAGACGGAGCAGGCTTTCGAAACATTAATTTTTAACTTTGGATTAAATAAATACGTCCCAATGTTCAAATGCTACATTTATACGAGAATAGTATTCAAAACTTCGGTAACAGTATATAATAATCTCCAAATTTAAAGTCGGGATTTTATAAATTTCAAGTCAAATTACATATCATGAATGCTAAAAAAGTTGCAAAATATTACTAAAACGTTTACAAAAAGGCATAGTGCACCAGATTCGTTATGTATTTGAAAACGATAAATATTTTTAGCACGATATACTAAAATCGTTAAATGTAACGTAAGGGACACTTACTCACCACTATTCGTTGTCATTGATAGTAATTCTTGTACTGTTGCCTTTCGCACGCATATTAAGACCGAAGACTTTTGTATATAAACGAGAGTGTTTTGTAAGTAAATGTGAGTGTTTTCAGAGTTTGTACTTTGCTTTGCTTTGATCGCTAATAACCAGATGCGTTTCATGCGACCATATGCATTTTAAACACATAAATAAAATAGTATATAATGCAAAGACCTTCAAAATTTAATGGTCGTTAAGCTATTAAGTGCCATGAAATATTTCAAATCTTTCTCTCCGCGTGGAGATTGCAGACAGTGCGCGCAGTTCTCTTCCAGCTCCACTCCGCCCGTCTGGCATCCTCCCAACACCGAATATGTGCCGTGACTAATACATTATATTCCGTGTTCGCCCATATGAATACACCAGTTCACAGTTTTAGAAGTACGGTGTAAACTCTCTATACTCGTAATTAATTTCTTCCTAAAAACTTCCTGACATATAAATTATCAGAATTTGAATGCTTTACCTTGTAATGCGCAAATGTATCAATGAATGGGTTATAACGAAAAATCCCTACTACGAAACACCGCACTCCCTCCCGACAATTTCATTGGAGCAAAATCACTTGGAATTCTTCATGGAAATTTTCTTTTGGTTGACTTGTTAGAAATGACACATTGTAGTATAATGAACGTCTAACACATTAATTACACTCTCAAAGCCCCGCGCGAAAATATTAGTCCATGATCTTCCACAATTTAAATGTTTGATCACAAGAAATGTATAAGGTGTTCATATACACTGGGCAGTTTTATGAATATTCCAGTAAAGAGATTACTAAACACATTGCTAAAAATTTTCAGTAAGTAAATGAAATAATTACGTAGTAATTCTGCAGTTTAGCTACCTACAAAATCAATCAGATCCGTACATCGAAGTTAATTCTTTCCAATCAAGTAATAAATGTGTGTGAATACACTTCAAATGTTTGTAACTATTATGTTCAGTTTTTTCAAGCCAACAACGCAATATTGCTTCCGAAATTATGATAATGAATTTCATGTAATGTATCACAATTTCCCACGAACTTCTACGCTATATTCCCTTTTAATTATTCATAAATAGATAATAGAATACGAAGAGACCACTATTACATAAGTACTATGTAATTTTAAAAACCTCGCATTAACAAACCACTGTTCAAAAAATGTTAACATCGTACGTTTGATACTATTCATTTCCTTTTGGCTATGATGTCCTATATCGTAACGAATCAAATATCGCAACATCCCTAGCTCCGAGAGGCAGCTAGGCTGCAGTATTTGGAACACGCTTTCTCCGATGGATCAGGTACCGCATAAGTTTCCGTGTGTTATGTGAACGCCGATCCCCCTTCTCCGCCCCCCTCCCCCTCCCCCTGCTCCGCACTGCTCAAAGTGCCACGTCTTCGTGCCTCTTCACAGAAGCTGCGAGGAAGAACCGTCTTAAGAATAATAATACTCCAAGTGATAACCCATCGCCCCTCAGAGTATAGAAATGACACTTCCAGCTAACTTAAAATATATCTAATCTTAAAACAAAAATAGACTTATGGGTGTCGGCGTAGAAGTTTGTTCAACAAAAATTATTGAACCATAGGCAGGATCTGCAATTTTGCTCGAACACTGCTCAGAAGACAGAAAAAAACATTACGAGGTTTGCGATTCCAAAATGCTACGCCACAATATTACTCGAAATGATACAATTCATAATGCTCGGCCTGAGAGGCTCTGTTGCCGGGAGTGGGCGGGAGGGGGCGGGGTATATTGGAGGGGAGGGGTAATTTGGGAGCGGGGGTACACTGAAGCGGGCGGGAGCGGCTAGGTAGGAGAGGTGCCCCTAAGGTGTTTGGATCGAACGGTGGGCGCGGGGCTATTTAATAGGTAATCAAACATAAAATATAAATTGAATTGTACACTATGTGATTAAACGTATCCGGACACGTGGTTGAAAATTACTTACCAGTTCATAGCGCCCTCCATCGGGACTGTTGGAATTCACCAGAGTGTTTGCCCACGTAGGCCCGATGACAGTTCCCACTCTAGCAGGCATACTTTCAATCAGGTGCTGGAAGGTTTCTTGGGGAATGGCGGCCCTTTCTTCACGGGGTGCTGCACTGAGGAGAGGTATCTGTGTAGGTCGGTGAGGCCTTGCACGAAGTCGGCGTTCGAAAACATCCCAAAGGTGTTCGATAGAATTCAAGTCAGGTCTCTGTGCAGACCAGTCCATTAAAGGGATGTTACTGTCGTATAACCACTCCGACACAGGCCGTGCAGTATGAGCAGGTGCTCGTGTTGAAAGATGCAATAACTAAGCCCGAATTGATCTTCAACAGTGGGAAGTAAGAAGGTGTTTAAAACATCAACGTATTCCTGTGCCATGATAGTGTAACACAAAACAAGGGATGCAAGCCCCCTCCATAAAAAACATGACCGCACCATAACACCATTTTGGACGTGTCCGGATACTTTTTGTGACGTAGTGCAGATTACTAATTTTCAATGCTCGCTGAAAATGAAATAAAACTATGCAACCTCAGTTCATGTGAAAGGTGTCTTTGGTATCGGGAAACACTTAGGAACTAGCAAAAAATCCGAAGCCAATGAAACAGTGTCGACTGGGACTAAAAAATTGAAATATATTATTTTATTATGCATATTCTAATAGTACGCGTACCGACTGACATCCCATACTCATTGCCACACTGCTCATGACACAGCTGCAGGAGACCACCCGTCACCGAATATTCGCTAATCGCATTTTGCGTTATAGAACACAACTTGATATTCGTTTATGAAAAAAACTGTTTAATCAATCCATGTTGCTGCAGTATTCAATTTTTCAATAGTAAATTGGAGTGAGAGCATATCATTTTTGATGTATTTATTATTATATTAACTATTATTCCTCAAATTATTTATTGATACAGACTGTTTCACTTTAGAATTATGTACTTTTACAATACTTATTTTATAAAAAACTAATTTGTCTATGAATATTCAGAAATGTTCCGAATTAATTCAATTTTCTCAGCTCCTCGGGGAGAGGGAATTAGCTAGCAATTTAATTAAGTTAGTATATTCGTTCACTCGACCACGATGAACTCCCAAAAATATTTTAAATGAAAGTGAAATATCAGTTCTTTAAGATGGCAACAAAACACTTGGCCTTCATCGATCTATTTTTTTTAAAGAAAATAACCTTAAATTAGAACAGGCTCTTAAAGAAAAAATTTCGCAGAAATATGTTTTTGCAAGACAATAAAGAAAGGTACACGGTCAAAATATATTTTCCTTTTAGTAAATACGTAGAAATGTTTTGAGAAAGCAGATATCAAATGTAACATACCTCACCGGACATTCTGTGAAGTAATTGATAAAAAAACAAAAAACTGCTGCGACATTCATGGAAATCCGAAGTAATGGCTTTTGGCGCCATGATATTATCAGCACTCAAGAAGTTTTCTTCGGGTATTATTGAAAACCATCCCAACTTTGTTATCACACATAACCATAAATTGAAAAAAATTACTTTTCAATGCAACCAACTCATTACTAATATTCAAGGCAGAAAGAAAGAAAATTGCGGGGGTAAATTAATATCGTCAACGTATGAAAATGCAAAATCGTAGAATATGCTAAATTTAATATTAATATTAAATCGCCAGATTATATAGCTTTTCTATGGCTACTATTCAATACTTCTCTTATAATTATTTACAAATAATTATTTAAATGATCCATTCACAGGTACAAAGGGCTATTTGTAGTTTATAGAAGTAAGAATCGGTTGTGCTTGAGTAGCGACTGGCCACAATTAACTGCCTTGCGGCGCTCTGCTGCCAGGCGAGGTTTGGAGCGAAGACTATTTTTCAAATATTGCTAACCTTGCGATTTTTAAAATTTATTTTATTTCTTTATGTTAAACTTTTACTCATCTTTCAACTATTTATAGTTAAAATTACGCGAAGGGATTCTGGAACTCAAGAAAACGTGCGCAGATAATCTTTTCCCCCTACGTCACATACAGTTTTAACTGTTTTTTGACTGAATAAATCTAAATCTAAATCTAAATCTAAATCTAAATCTAAATTTAAAGACCGGAGGCCCCGTGCCCGCGCTCGGAGTTGGGGTCCTGGTTAATGCATGAACGAAATGTGCCAATGCCGAGGTTCACAAGACTGCTGTTTCCTTGACTGTCGGCCTCAATTACTCATGCTACTGCGTTCTACGTATTTGTCATTACTAATAACGTCATTACTGTATTGTCTATTTTTGAAACGCGTTTGGCATTACATCATTGAGATATCAGCAAAGATTTGTGGTAAATGTTGGTAATGATCTCGGTATCTTCATTTCATGTCATACAAATAGCAAGACAAATTAACAATAATGGGCAAAATACGAGAAAAGTAAACGCTGAAACAGATGACTAAAAGTATTCTTTAATAAATAACAATCTAATACATAAAATACCCTAATTGTTTCTTTGTTGGTTCGTTGGTTGGTTCAGACTTAATGCGCTGCCGTACAGTTCATCGGATTGCGACAAAACTTTATCAACTTATTGCTTGCACTTCCAGAAATAATACAGGCATAATACGATGGGAATATGCCTGCTCACATAGACGTGCGTTGATGATTTTATGTAGACTCAAGGGCCCTGATCTTTACACAACTGCACTCTACGCAACCCCTTACACAATGAAGTACGATAATTAAGACGCCTTCATAGCGTATTTTGCTCGCGTGATTGTGAAATTTCTCTCGAGAGCGACAGATACACAGAGAAACAAAGAAAAACAGTCAAAGGAACAGAGACAGAGAGATGAAGAGAGAGACGAAGAGAGAGACGAAGAGAGAGACGAAGAGAGAGACGAAGAGAGAGACGAAGAGAGAGACGACGAGAGAGACGAAGAGAGAGACAGGGAGAGAGAGACAGGGAGAGAGAGACAGGGAGAGAGAGACAGGGAGAGAGAGACAGGGAGAGAGAGACAGGGAGAGAGAGACAGGGAGAGAGAGACAGGGAGAGAGAGACAGGGAGAGAGAGACAGGGAGAGAGAGACAGGGAGAGAGAGACAGGGAGAGAGAGACAGGGAGAGAGAGACAGGGAGAGAGAGACAGGGAGAGAGAGACAGGGAGAGAGAGACAGGGAGAGAGAGACAGGGAGAGAGAGACAGGGAGAGAGAGACGGAACCACACTCGCGAGAAAGTTTTTCGTCTATTTCGAGTAACTTTTTGCAGAGCGTAGCGCAAAACGTGATTAACAATCACGTGACCAGTCGCATGTGGAGTGTAATACATTGCAATAACGAAGCATTGCCGTGTTCACTAGTTATTCATAGATATTGCAATTGCAAACTAACACTATCCGGTTAAAGAACTATTTCCTCAATAGGTTGTCAATCTTCAGCGACGTTCAACTGTAAAGACGGCCCTCCAATTCTTTGAATGTAAAGGAACGTTAAGATATTATACTTATCTTTCTCAACTTCTTTAAATTGAATTAGATTTTTGTTCCAATAATGTACTATATTATTGATTCTTTTATTGAATTTTGGAAACGTCAAGCTGATTAATTTGTCGCCAATTATAAATCCGAGACCTTCTGGAACGAATATACTTCTTTTGAAAGTGACATTGAAATATGGAGAATATATTACTCTGCTCAAACGTTCTAAGATGCTTGGATAGAGAACGAAAATTCACGCAATGAAGTTTGAGTAAATTGTGACAATAATACATCGATATTTTTTTGTAAAATTGGCAAAAATAGCGTTGAAAGAATTAGAATACGAACTTAGAATTTCCCTGTAGTTAAAAGTATATGAAGCATATTCTTATGCTTCAACCACGGTGAGCTCTTTAAGCATAACGTCATGTACTATAACTTACACCATGGGAACCACAAAGAAGTCGATGACTTTGAAATGGGCAAGAGCGTGTTAAACATACGCGTTAACCTCCAGATTCTAGTTCAGGGCAGTGCCTCCAGTTTATGCAGATTGTAGGTTAGCATGTGTTAACCCGAGTTAACACACTACGGCCTTTGGAAAACTTGGGCACCTCGTTAGTGAACTACATTAGAATTTCTCAGAAGAGTAGGAGAACATACTTTCTATTATAAACGAAATCTTTTTCTCTCAAACGCCATATATATTTTGCGTAACTAAAAAAGTCGTGTGTAGGAATGTTGACGTATGTTTCAATATATACCAACTGATTTTACTAAGTATAATACAGACTAGACAGTGTTTTATGCCTCTTTAATAGCATGACATTCGCAATGTAAATATAATTGCCATCCAATAAGTTATGTATGTTCTATTGCCATTCAGAACAATTATTACAGCAAATGCTATACATTTGTCATTCATTGTCGTATTAAACGCTGAAGTATGTCAGTATTTATACTTCGAGGCCATCAATAATATTCTTTGGAATACACAACAATAATGTCGTTTTGTCTGGAACAAAAGCTAGTAAATTTAGCTGATGTCAAAAATACATTTCGCTTTGGGAGATGAACCTTTGATCTGCCCCTCTAAGCTGTCCCGATCGGGGAATACTTTGAGAATTAATTGGCAAATCGACGATTTATTTCAATCAAAAGCAATTTGTAACAATTCTCTAACGAAAAGTAACTATGTCACAGACATGTTTGTATTAATGACAGCAATCCGTATGGAGCGCGTAAAAACATCTTAGTCTCGCGTAACAGTAGAAATTATCACAAAGTTATCGTTAGTACTGTTCTTAGTAAAATGTCATCGCTCGAACGTCAGCATTTTAAGTTACCATTCTCAACTCAATACAGCCACACGAAATGTGTACTGCGTAAATCAAATTAGCAAGTTTTCACGCGAGCTTCTTCCCATTCATTTCAAGGGCCGACTCCACACTCAGCACTCTTCTCCTGCGTCATTTCCGTCACGAAAGCAAAATATAAGGCAAGACATAAAAGAAGAACGAAAACAAAGGCACATGCCGCAGCCCTTACCTCAACGACGAAGTATAGTCGCTGCCTGGTGAGCAACTCCACGGCAGCGTACTTCTTACTTGAACTCGTGAGAGGCGTGCTGCAGGACGGCACGGGGGCACTCACAGTGCAATTGCGCATGCTGTCTACATCCCGACAGCACGCAGTCCCCAGCCGGCTGCCAACACAACAACAAGCACCATGAGAATGCAACCGGTTGGCAGATTTCACACTAAAATTGTCAGATGTCTTTTAAACTGTCAAACGCAGTTCCTTCAGCAGCATTGTGTTCGATCTCAAATGAAATGTTACAATGCAATAATAACCCCAAGTCTCAACGAAATACAATTTTAATTGAGGTACGCAAAAGAGAGCTCAGACAACTCAGAACATTTCATAATTTCAAATAATTAATTGTAGACATCTGGCAAATTTCAATTGAACATTTCCTTCTCTCCATTTTCGTGAGAACCATCACCGAACATTATTTGGAGACACCGTTGTTAAATGCAAAAGAAAATGCACCTCCATTTTTAAAACTTAAAATATTAGAATATGATCACGAGAGGTAGATCATGAATGTTTTTAAACTGTGAAATGGAAATGTATTAAATATTAAGTTTTCGTTTGAGTAATTTTCGTTATTTTAACACGATATTTATATAGATTTATACAATATCATAAAGTAATGGTATTGCACGAAAGTAATACAAAACTACAATAACAAGAAATAATATAATAATAATAATAATAATAATAATAATAATAAACATGCGTTTTTCTACTTAATAAAGGGAACTGCATGCATATTTCACTACTTTCATTTCTATTTGTTAATATGATCCTTAAGGGTTAATTTACTGGATTCCCAAGTACCTTGAATTGACTGTGAGCTACATCTGGCCCATTGGTCTGGTGGTTCGATATGCCATTCCTCGCAACACCTATTGTTGAAATCAGTTCATTAAGTGTTGAACCCGGAGTCCTCGTTCCATTCTTGTGCTCGTCAGTTTCAAGGCTGGAGCCCTTACTTGGAACTGATTTTTTTGTAACTTCCAGTTGAAGCATATTCATGTTGTCTGCGTTCCTGATGGTATCCCGTTTCTGAACTGGCTTAGCGTTCTTAAAATGACCAGACATATTGTTCACTGATCTACTCTGAGTGCCTTCAGACGTCATGCAATTCTTTGGTTTGTTTTGGATTTTAGCTGGATCACATACTTTATTGAGTTTCTTATTTGCCAAAACCGTAAGTGCTCTGCTGTTATTTCCATGCTTCAAGGAACCAACATTCTTAATAACGCCATTGGCTTTTGGTTTGTTGCATTTTTCTTCGTTCTTTACCTGACACTGAGAACTCAAACCTTGAAGCAAATTCTCATTCTTTTCGGCTTCTTCGTATTGCAATGCAGATGTACAGGGCACGTTTTCTTCTCTACTTGCAGTTTTAGAACAAGATGCCATGTGAATATCTCTCGCTTCATGAGACTGTTTCATTGTATATCGTTTTGTCTCACGAGATAGATTGGAGATATCAAACTCCTCGACTCGAGCGATTAATTGATAATAATCAGATTCTACATCACAATTCATAATTCTCTGAGCTTCATTGCCGTAAGAGGTGACAAATGACTCTGCTGGCAAGCTTTCTTCGACTTTAGAAAATGTAGCTGTTTCTGACGCAGAAGGTTCTTTGTTTGTTTTTTGTGATGTGGCCCTCATCTGTCTGTGATTCCATAACAATGGAGAAGAACTTAATGCTGCATTGTCTCCATACGATATTTCTGCCATACCATGGAATGATCTCGATCTTCGTCTTTTTATTGGGTCCTTAAGCACTGAACCAATCGTTTGATCAGTTGGCATATTTTTAACCTCACAAACATTAACATAATATGGTTCAGTATGAATCATTTTATTTTCAGCAGGAAAAAATGTGTTTTCCAAAGCTTCCTGCTTGCAAGAAACTATTGATTCAGCAACGCCTTTAATAGGCGAAACAAGTAGCTCACATTGCACCCCATGCGACGCTATAGGTGCTGGAATCGGCCAGTTCTCGTAGGACGCACTTGTTCCAGTTCGCGTCTTAACCACTGAATCTCCATGATGTGCTAATCCGTTCGTCGAGCATTGAGGTGTCTCGTGTAAGTCAATAGGTTGGTATGGTACAGACATCAATTCTGGAGGAGGTTGATTATGAGACATATGCACTATCGGCGTAATGACTCCAGATACTGGGAACATCCCTGCGCATGACCGTGTAGCAATTGTAGCGTTTGTAGAAGGAACTGCTGAGACTGGTTTATCATGAACCCAAGTCATCTTCAAGCTCGGGTAAGAGACCGCTGCTGCAACTGCAGGAAGCGTATTCATGGGTGGATTTGCTATTTCTCCGGATCCAATGACAATGGTTTGACGATAATACATTTCTTCTGACAATGTCGATTCCAATTGGCGTGTTGTTTCTGTTTGGGTTGACGCTTCAACTACTTCTTTTGATGAAGTCAGCACAGCGCCTGGCTTCGGAGGACTTTCGTATGGAGGTGTGTAATCTATGGGCACAGGAGTTAAGACCACCACATTCTTCAACAGACAGCTCAACATGCAACAGTTTCGCCAGTATCAAACAATCAAGATTATAATCCATTATAGGCTTACACAATAATAACTCGAGAAAAAGCATTTGCCTTTTAGTCCATTCCGCTGCACTGCAAAATAATTATCGTTACAAACTCGCAAATTAAATTAACAAATGATGTGATATGAATTAGAGAAAATCAAATATGCAAGATGAGAGAACTGAAACAAGTAGATGAAGAAATATACAGATTCTGTCACCCCGAGTTCGCTATAATGGACGCTGCCGCACCGATTCCTACAATACCAAAAAGCCAATTTTTTTCTTAACCCTGTTATCTTATGCGGTTGCAGAGGGCCAATGGCCAAGCTAGAATAAATAATAACAATCTTTTTTTCTTAACTTCATCGGCTGAGTTGTATTATCACCGACTGTACATAGAAATGCTCAAGATCTGAGATGAAAAGTTGCAATGAAAACAGATCTTTCATACCTATAAACAATACTCAAATATTAATCATCGCAAATAGTAGCTGTTGCTGCTCATGAGAGGCGGATTCAGAGGAATAGGGGCCAGGGGACCATGTTTGTAATTTTTTGGTAATGTTTCTCAATTTATTTATAAAATTTACAACTTATTCATTGCTTTACATTTCAAAGAGAGTTTTTATTTCGCTCGAGCGGACGGTATTTTAAACAGAAATTCACATTCTAAAGACGTATTTTTTCAACAAATTTATGGGCACAGTGTCCACACAAAAAATTTTCTTTCTCCACTTCCCGAAATAATATCTCGATACACTTCTGCGCTTCAATTTTACGACTCAGAACTTGTCCCATATCTTCACCAACTGACGTTTACTTGAAACTAACATGAATATAGAGAAATATAGATAAACCAAACATTGTGCTTGTAGGTACGTAGTACATTTCACTGTTTTAGTAGTGAGTAAAATGACCGGGTTAATATTAAAACTTTTTAAACTAGATAAAGAATAATCTGCGCACGTTTTATTTAAGCTCGAGGATCCCTTCCACACCCTTTTAATATACATAGTTAAATGAAGAGTAAATGTACCAACATAGCGTGGTTTGCAAATTTTGAAAACTAGAAATTTTCGCTCCCGAGTAATAAAAATGTTAAAAAATGATTCCTTGAATACAACATGCACAGGACTCGCAGGATCATTTTCGACACACTGTTCAAAGCGATACCCTTACATTGTATCGTATTTGCTTCTCAACATATTTTCCATTTAAGTGTGTACGTTTAATCACACCATTTGCAAGAAACTATAACGATGTTCCGTAACACCGTATTGATTAGAAAACTAATAGCTAACGTACAAATGAATTTTTATAAAGTTTGATGACGTCGCCCTCTGATTGCTATGGTGGTTCGACGCTCCGTTTGCTTTCGGCGAAATCACGCTGCGCGAGCGTTCCCTTACTCGGCGGTTGTGTTGTCAATCTCATGGAAAAGGTGGTAACCTAGAATCGGAGTGATATTGTGTTCAACTAAGTGGAAAGTTATTTTCGTATTTTTTTGTGATCATTATGGAGCACCTTTAAATCCATCAGATACAGGAGACCAGAACAGTAAGACTATTAATAATTAAGCTAAATTAAGTATGCAATCTCTCTTTCCCAAGAAAGAAAATGCTATATATATATATATATATATATATATATATATATATATATATATATATATATATATATATAGAGAGAGAGAGAGAGAGAGAGAGAGAAAACAACAACAAAAAACAGATGATCTAGTCTACAATCATAAGAGCATCGTTGTGTCTTATCAAGTTTTCCCACTAAGACCATTAATTTTTAGGAACACGATAATTATTATATCTAATGTTTACCCAAGTATTCCATATCAAGTGATTTAAAAAAATATTAACATTCGGTGTGAACCTTCTTTCGTGCGGGAGTTAATAACCTCCATTTGAGACACCTCCTCGTTTTCGCCGCCAAACATTTGCTTCAGCGAATGATGAACATAAATTACCTGAATCATTTCAAGAGTTTATAGGTACGGTACCTTATTGGATGTATGTAACCCCTAATGTTCCTATTTGTGTGTGTGTGTGTGTGTGTGTGTAAAAATCATTTCCAGAGTTCCACTGAGTTCAAATTACACAGTCTATTTTTACATACTAAAGTGTTCCTTGCATTTTCATTTGTGAAACAATATTCACGGGTTAATATTATTTCGATTAATTTTTTAATAATTATAAACTGTCACAAAATATGAAACAATTAATTGAAAAGTGGATTTAGTGCGTTTAAAGAGTGACATTTTCACTGAAGTATATAATATTACTGAAAGCACTGTAAGTATATAAAGCACTGAAAATATCCATTATTACAACAGTTGAAAAATGAATTCAATTTGGTGGGAACACAAAGGATACTCCAAAGAGTTTTTCGGAAAACATTGCCTTAAATTCTTAGGTTTCAGAATTTAATCATAAATAAAATGCCTTCAAAGGCCGAAAGTGGAAATTCGTTGACAGAAAAGTTGCGTAAAATAGTTGGATCTTTTAACAACACACATGAAGGTTCTAAAAATATGACGTCAATAACTACCAACGGGATTATAAGGAATTCGAAATTTAAATTGCTTTAAATTCGTCGAGCAGGTACTCGTAGTACCTTGTCATTTTATGGAGACCCTGTTTTTCGGGCCGGAGTTTATTTTGGTCCAACTGGAGGTTTTTGTTCTCCTTGTAATGAATTAACCGCGAAGTTAAATTCGTCGGGTGCGAGAACGGGAGACGACAGCGAGCTGCGGGATCCCGCGGTCATTAGGATCGAGTTTTATAGACCCGATGGGCTTCTACGGCGGCACGCGGCCTTCTAGTGTCTTTTGGAATGAAGGCACACCACACGTTGGGACGCCGGTTCTCGCTAATAGTCGTATATATTCATAGTTTACGACTGCCTTTAATTTTCACTCGAAGTGTTTCACCGCTTGGGTCTTCCAAAAAAATGGCCCCGGTGACCGTCGGCCGCGACTGCTTTTCGGAAGGGAAACACCTTCGTAGCGACGGAGCTGCAAGGCAATTGAGACCATCGGTAGCAAGGAGCAGCGGCCTTCGGCGACCCATCAGCCCATCGAATTGGGGTCGGACACGCAGCTCTCTACGCTTCCAACTGGGCCCAATGCGATCTTTGAAAACCTAGGGGCTGCGCGCCACGGCCGCACCGCCCGTGGAAGAGGGTAGGTTCTGTAGGAATAGGATTTCTGCGACCCTCCGGTGACGACCAACAAAGGGACCGCAGCAGTGGAATACCGTCATTTACAGCTGTGTTCTGCTAGCGGCGGCGCGTACGCCCTCCTGCGCCTCTCGTAGCGAGGGTCCGGCGCCGAACGCCGCAGCTCCATTCAAAGCAATGCTCTGCTACGAGCCGCGGCGTTCGGAAGCGCGCCGCGGTGGCGACGTGTGAAGCGGCCCTAATAGGGATCATTCGAGAATTAGTATGTACATGCTATGGGGGGGGGATTTGTGTGAGGGTGTGGGCGGGAGGCGTACTGGGGAAGGAGGTTGGCCGCTTTGTTATGAATTTTTACGATAGAGGGAGAAGAAAGTACTTGAATAGACACCTCAAAAAATAAGCGTCTCTTTTGAACACAATTTTGTGGAATAGATTCGAAAGTGTCTTAAAATCATTTTTCATGAAAGCACAAAAACCTACACAAGTGGACGAAGACTACTTTATTTACGAAATTGTTTGATGGGTAACAGAGACGGATAAAAAATGTCCGTTTTCGGGAACGTCTTTGTTCAACTATCTCTTTGTTTTAGGTCAACACTCTTTAAGTGAATCCCTGAGATTTTCAGTTTTTTCAGATCTCATGAACAATTCGTCTTACCATATGCCAAAGAATAATAATATATTAATTCATTTCAACAGTCGTATTTCAATATGAATAAATAATTTCTGTAGAACTATGTCTTGGTTGATGTAAATTCAAGGATACTACTCTTATGCCCATATACCAAAATAATTTAAAACACATAAATACATACATAAATAATAAAAATACAAGAAACCATTCTACGCTATGTATAAATACACTCAGAATCCATACGGGATAGTAAATAATATTTTATTAACATTTCAAAACATCTGTTAATTGTGATAATTATTAACTAAAATATGCCGCATGAAAGTTGCTCCTGCATTTTGGGGGGTTTCGGAGGAATTGAGTAAAAGTGGAATACTGGTTCACGGCATTAAAAGATATTATTGGAGTGTTATACATTCCGGTAGAATCAGTAAGCAAAGTAGCGAAACAAAGTTCATAAGCACATTTTGAAAACCGGCACTTTAAAGCTAACCGTCGTAGGCAATACCACGAGGGCTTTGGAAATGGCCGATAAAACCCGGACGCGTGAAGCACGAAGGGGATTTATCTGCGTATTTTCAAAGCACAAGTAGTATTTAATACAACTGTTCCATGAACGTAATCACGCCCAACAGACTTCCAAAAATCCTCAAATATAGAATATAACTAAAAGCTTGTTAACGTCAAAGTGGTTATGTTTCACTTCATACGCGGTTTGTGGCGCATCAACACAGCGATCGATATATATCGCCTCCCAAGATAGATGAGTCGCAGCTTATTTATTGGCCAATAGGGAGGAGCGGTAAGAAAAATCGGATAGAAAAAGCAATAAATGGTTTTTGATACACCTACCTGATTGAGAAATTGTTTTGTGTATAGTTAATCACTAATGCATTGATTTCACGAGTAGAATATTCTTAAATAATAAAGGAAAATACATGGTCCACTAACAAATTTACCTACCTTCTCCCTGACTTTTCGTCACAAATCAATTCTTTCCTTTAGAGGTGTTTCAGGATGTGATAACCTCGTCGCTTCTACAGTATAAACGCGATATTCAAAATTACAAGTCAAAATTGAAATATCGGGTATTTTGACATAACATTATCGAAATCACCGAACAGTCGATGTAAAATAAATAATATTTGGAATGTTAGGGAATTCCACGTTTTGAAGTTTAGATAAAAGGTTTTAATGTATTTTTGTTTCCGCCTCTCTTTCATTACCTATTGATGTTCGGAAATTTCTCAAAATTCCAAAACATTTTCAAATTTTACCTGAAATTTCAGATCTTTTTTAAACTACAGCAAGAGTTTCAACATTCTCAGCCATCAGCAGCAGTTACAGTATCACTTCTCGTGACGCCATTCTCTACTGGCGACTATACATCTTTATAAAATAGAAAATAAAAACTAAGGAAGATACGATACCACGGGCCCCCCTATGAAATCTCCCAAGCTAAAAATACTAAAAAGATTCAAGTAGCACCGAAAAGAAACATCTTTCTCCTCTGAAGAGCTTGAATAACAGTACGTACATGAGACGGTATGGTTCTGCTTTACAACACAGAACACACATTTGTGACACGTCAAATAATGCGAAAGTAAAGACGCTGAAGATGTTCTAAATTGGTGCAATTTGAGACAAGGTATAATCGCGCAATTCTGAGAGACATCACTCCTCTTACAAAGGACCACGTCAGAGTACAAAAACGCTTAACCACGTCTGGTGAGAGCGTAGGTTTTCAACCGCGACAGAACATTTGTGCTAATTATGCTACTTTACACGTATGCCTCCACGTGCTCAGAGTTTTGTTGCAAGCGACAGGTTGTTCTTTAGTTAGTACATTGTGTTATGATTAATAATATCTAAGTATTATGTACTACATTCTCGTCTCTACCAGTCTCTGATTTTGAACTATTAGTAACACAATAGCACATACGTTCTCGCATTATTGGTAATTTTTGCATTTTTTGCAACCATTTGAAGAGAAAACATATTTTTGGCGAAAAACATAAACTGTCTCTACTTCAAGCAAAAAGTACTGGAAACCTAATCTTTTTTTAAAATGTACATGATCTTATTTATTACATTCTCGCCTCACTACGTACTTATGTAGAAAAGATAAGGTATTGTAATCAATGACTTTTCGACAGAAAAACGCATATTGTGGACCAGGGATCGAGAAAGTGGATGAATCTTTTTCATTTTAACATTATTTTCTATCTGTTCAATCCATTGCTTTTACAGAGATTTGCATGTCATATTACCACAACTGGGTTAGGACTTAGGCAGACGGAGTGTTCACTTACTCGAAGTTCCCTCTTAGGTTGTTAGGTCTTTCTAAATTTATTATTTTGAAATTTTTCGATTTTGACTTTGTAATATTCTATTTTTAGTTTTGTTTGGTGTTTAACAATCCTGTATATTCAATTTGTATTCTCGTTAAAGCATTTATCTATGGCGGTTGTAGTTTATCTTTGGGATATCTTCAAATACTTTTAATGTTTTGAACAGAACGTCCTAGATTAAAGTTTTTAATACAAGCCGCCTTTGGTAAGTCCTGTAAAAATATTACAGATTGTCTGGAAATGAAAGTATGCAAGTTTTCTATTTTCAATAAGTTTCTAATCAGCCTACTTGACACGAACCGTGGAGCTTTAATTATGCGTCTTAAAAATGCATTTTGAACGATTTGAATTTTGAACTTTTTTCTCTACGTTACTTTTGGCGGCCCCGCCTCAGACAGGGCTAGCATAAGTAAGAGATGGTCTAATAATTATTATCCAAATTAAAAATTATATCCCAAATTTTGATTAAATTTTTCCTCGGATAGCTTAAGGACGTTGAAAAAAAATGGTGCAGTTTCATTTTCGTTGAAATTTCGATATTTTAGAAAACTGCAAAAGTTTATATTTGTTCGGAGTCTTCCAGTTTGTTTTTATAATGAAACCTGTTGTTCAAAGACTGATATTTAACATCATGAACAAACTTTCTTAAAATAAATTATTTTCGTGTAATTTTGCGAGAAATATGGGCAATTTTTAAACAATCATTTTCTCAACATTTCTAAAGTATTGCAAAATATGAAGATTTTTGCCTTGCGACGTCCATACTTTGTATTCTCTTTATCAGAATAATAAAACAATATTTCTATCCCAGTTCGGTGCTGATTTCTCTGGGAACTGAAGATCTGAAGTTCGGCCGATTCTTTACTACCCATTTGGGGATTAATTGAGGTCTTCCGTCAACAAAAAAAAAGGTATACAGAACCAATATCGTCACTAAGAGAGCACGACCTCAATTTACAGACAAACTATCTCAGCAATAACGGCGTTTAACGTCCATCGCTTTTTATTGTACGCACATCCTCAATAGGCGCTTTCACAAAAGTATTGCTGCAGCCATCAATGATCTCACCGCTGGAGATACATTACCATGATGCCACATCATTGTTATTTAGAATTATCTTCAGCCACATAAAAAATCCGTGTCAAGCCAGATATGCATTGGCAGTGCAGATGTCTTCTACATGCTACCAGAAAAAAAATTAACCCTTATACGACTCCTATCACCTAGAAATAGCAGAGACTGAAAAATATTCTATCTCACATTTACATTTACATTTGGTGGTTATTGAGAATTATTATTGGGTAGAGACTATATTTTTATTATAACAGATGCAGTGATTTTACACAACGTTCTGAAACTTCATTCTGGTCAGAATATTTTTGTTTCAAATAGCTGCCAGATTAGAATCGATGAAACCACTGCAAACACCGTGTTCAGCAAATGAATGCATGTAATTGACGGTAAGCACTCTAGTCATTTTGCCCGACGCCGCAATTGCCGCAGCTCAGTCCATCGTGCGAGCGATCATTGGCCAACTCGCTGAAGTCTTCTATCACAGAACACCAGTGGACTTCTGACAATAACATCCCACCCCCTATTCCGCAGTCGCCACGGCTAACGTCACACGCACGGCGTCAACGTCGCAGGCAGGCAACGTTGCTGTTGTCGGAACTACTCCGGCGCGGTCACCATCCATTTTGTAGAGTCTGCCGTCGCCACATTTGCAGCTGGAGCACCTCCATCGCCTCCCGCCGTCGCCATCGCCGAGGACGCGCCTCGCTCGCTATCTCCCGCCGGCGTCCGGCGTTGGCCGCAGCGGCCGGGTCGACGTTCTTGCGGCGAGGTTGTATGCGTTGAGAGCTGAAGGCCGCCCGCATTCCAGAAGCGAGTCTCTAGCGCGGCGGTCCGGGCGGTGACGACGGCGGCGGCGGCGGCGACGGCGGCGGGCGCGGAGCTGACAATGTACAGGAATGCCGGCCGGTCGGCCGCAGTACCAGTATTAGAAGACAGATCCCCCGCCCCCCCACCCCTCTGCACGCAGCTTGGATCGCGAGTTGCGCCGCGCGCGGCGGCGAAGGAGGCGGGGGTGGCGGCCGCCCGCCCTGCCAGTCGCTGGCCTCTGCGCCCCCGCACCCACGCCCCCGCCCCGCCCCGCCCCGCCCCAGCGTTCGCGCCCGCGGCGGCGAAGGGCGCGGCGCCGTCTCCGAATAGCAGAAGCCCTCCGCCCTTCCGCCCGCGCCCGCGTCCGCTGCCGCTTCGGCCGTGATTCAGGCCACGCGGCCCGTCCGGCGGAGGCGCCTGCCTGCGTGCACCTCCGGCAGCCCAAATCATTTTTTGTGCGCGGAGGAATCTGCATTCTCGGCCGTCGCCAGTAGGCTACCGCCGCCCCACCGCCTCCGTCTCGACAACGCACACCCCACATCGCCTCAGCTGCTGGCGCACCGTCACTGTCGCAAACGCTGATAGTCGCTGCTCTGGACGTGCCTTCCAGGAGCTCTAGCAGCCAAAATTAATTTCACATGGAACGGAACATCATAACACATGCAACGCTCAAATGTTTGCAAATCACTGTATTTACCTGCAGTGAGGCAACCAGGATCTTCCTGAAAGGGGGTGCAGTGTTCAGCGGAGTTTATGTTTTCTGATAAACAATTGTGGGTTTATATTGAATTAAAAAGTAGTTGTTTTTTTTTATTTCGTAATTTACGCTATTAATAGCGTGTGTAATTAAAATATTGAATTAATTTAGTCACCAATGAAAATTATGTAAGAATACTGAATACATATCATCGGCTTTGGGAGGACGGAGGGCTGACCCCACATGAGCTGCCGTCGGAATCCATGATTTTTCAAATGTTTGCTCCTGCCACTGAAAAGCCCTTGAAAGCTCCAACGAAAACTCGTCACCGAGTTCTGAATCTATCACAATTAACAAGTTCTACGGAGCTAATTCCGTCCGCTGAGAATGATTCTGACAGTTCTGCAAACATACCATATGTTTTACACGGTGTTCCATTCGATATGGGAGTCATAAAATTTGAATTTTTTTGATTGATTAGTTGTGGATATTGTTGTAGTTCCGATATTTTGAATGGATTTCACATGCCAGGAGCATATTTTTTTTTTTATTTCTCGATAGATGTCGAGAGGAGAATAGTATATTGTCGCAATAAATTTTGCGCACTTTTCAACTGAACGTACGATTATTTCTTTTTTACGGAATGGCAATGCAATTGAGATTACATGACTTTGCTCGTGGTTAAAATGAAGTCATCACTAAAGCAACTTCAACGAAAGGAGTAGCAGCGTGTCGTGAAGAGAGATCTGCAATAACTGGAAGTCGAATCCCATTATCAGTGATCATCAATCATTTATTCTGATTCGAACGCAAATCTTGAGATCGGCGTCGGCGAGTCGCGAGGCGGATGCGGGAGGCGCGGCGAACGCCCGGCGCACGGGGCTGCGTGACTGGAGCCCGGAAAATCTCGCAGGAATTTCAAGAACGCGCGTCTCCGCAGCGGAGAGCCCCAGCCTGGCGTTGAGCACGTCCTGGGCTTAGCCGGAGATTTTAAGCACTTCCCTCCGATGTTTGTTGCGAAACTGATCGCGAAGGATGAACTGCAAGTTCATTCCTACGGGTTGAATTGAATTGAATTGAATTGAATTTACCTTATTTTACGTGGCGAGACTCGGGCCATCAGGCCCGCTCTTCCGTCTGACCACGCAAATTTCGCTACGCTCCTTTCATCAACTAGCAGAGAAAGGAGGTATTTCTTGGGCGAGAAACAGGCGATTTGAATTTAACTCAGAGGCGTCATTTAGGCTTGAGGATCTTTTACATGCAAGTGAATCTACGAACATGGGACAGCCGGCTTTACTTCCCCTTCGAAGGAGGGTTCACGGGATCTGGGATAGAAAACGCAGAGAAAGTTCTATTCAGTGTAAAAGTAATATCCGTCTGATACAAAACAAAGTTTCTGAAAGGAGGTGATTTAAGATCCAGGTGTCCATCCATCGGTGCATTTTTGTTATCTATTACGCTACTTCTCTTATAATACTTTCTTGGTAAATAAGATGCTGTACATTTAAATAAAGAAGGCCCTCTTTTGTCTCGTTGGGCTTTTCTGATAGGTCATCGCCTCATGATAAATTAATATTTCATTTCTTCCTAGCTATAGATGTTATGGGTTCATAAAAGGACAAAATATCACAGATATAACAATCTGTTTATTTTTTTCTTGAATGTTGATGTCAGACCCATAAACGATATCTTTCACCACAACTATTTTATATTCTGTTGTATGTTAGCACAATTCTCTTAAGCGACGGCACCGTCAATCGATCACACCAAGTCACATCACGCTACTCATACACACTACAGCATTAGCTGTGTTTTGACCTTCTCGAAATGAAAAGGAGCTCGCAGCTTTTCCGCCCGACGCGTCGAGTGGCGCAGTCTGTATCCCGCGCGTGTGATTTCCGGCGTGTCAACTGCTAAGGGCATTAGTCTCGTAAGTGAAAGAAACAGTTTTATTAATTTAAATGTCTAATACAATAAATGTCTGAAACAACTACACAAAAGTCATGATTTTTCAAAACCAACCACAAATACATTTCCTGTAAATACAATTGGCTTAAAATTATAACTTGGTACTTGTACATATTAAATTTTTACTTAACACACTCATTTACAATATAAATAAACAAATTATTTTCTTAATGCTCTTTTGCCTTCTCCTTTTTTGGGTTTCACTTTTCCACGCAACGCAAGCTGCATTTTCATTTCTTCCTTGAAATCTTGATGCTCATCTCAATAAAGGCCGTAATTCCGCAAATGCTTCATTAACAAGTAGGTCTCCACATGTCGTGGGTGGCGGTGATCTCCCCACTCTGTTTGGCGACAGCCGGCGCCGACCAACCACTGGCTAGCCGACTTTTCCCAACCCCCTCCCCCGCCAGCGGAGCACCGCACTAGCTGCGACAAGCTCTGAGCTCCCGACTGGTCTCCCGGCATGGGCGGTAGTGTAGTGCATGGAAGTGTGTGTGTGTGTGTGTGTGTGTGTGTAAGTAAGTAAGAGGTGAGGGTAGGACAATGAAGGGGAAGGAACGATTGCGCGTGGTCCGTGGCCCGTTTGCTAGGGTGCTGCTATGGCATTCGCCTGGTGCTGATCGGAGAAACCACGGAAAACTACCGATCAGCCGGCGCGGCGGCGATGGTGTGACGGTTAGCGTACCGGACTGTTGTACCCAAGATTCGCGGGTTCAAACCCGATCGAAGCCGTGGATTTTTCAGGGCGAAAAAATCCTTCGTACGCCTTCCTTCGGAGGGGAAGTAAAGCCGGCTGTCCCATGTTAGTAGATTTACTTGCATGTAAAAGATCCTCAAGCCTAAATGACGCCTCTGAGCTAAATTCAAAATCGCCTGTTTCTCGCCCAAGAAATACCTGCTTTCTCTGCTAGTTGATGAAAGGAGCGTAGCGAAATTTGCGTGGTCAGACGGAAGAGCGGGCCTGATGGCCCGAGTCTCGCCACGTAAAATAAGGCAAATTCAATTCAATCAGCCGGCCGTCTGTGTAAAAGCGAACAGTGTCCATTTGGAGGGCACCTTGCAATTCTCTCCCGCCCCTCACTCCTCTTTGTAGCTGCGTTGTTGGTGTCGTGCCGGGCGTCGAGAATAATCCGCCACACGACCCGCGTGCTTCTGTTTTGTTTTGGAGGAACTCGGAACAGAAGAATGATTTTTACGTGCAGTCAGTTTCTTTCGGGCTCCCAGCTCGACCGTTTCACTCGTGAGACTTCTAGATTCTCATTAAGGATTCCGGGGAAGAGTCTTCATTGCGCCGAAATTACAGAGTGATGACAGACGAGTCGTCATATTCCGAGAGGAACTGGTTCGAACGAAATTCGGAAATGAGACTGGGGCGAAGAAACGTATTCGATAATGGCAGTGAACAATCTATGAGAAACGGAAGACGAAAGAAAAGCAATAACAGCTTAATAACTTCACAAGGTCTTGAACGGAAGTATACTAGGCGATACGATACCACATTTGATACAAAAAAAAATACATCTTAGGAAGACGAATATATCGTGATAAATTTCTCTAACTCCATACTTCCGTCATAATTAATTGGAATCCTCAATTTCCATTTTTTATCCCTTAGGAACAGTGCATAATATATGTTGAAATCTTTAACAAAACTTGTTTTATGCTGTGTCCCCTTGCTCCCAGAGATTCCTAGTGTGTACGAGAGCAGTACTCTTAACCGGTGTCCAAAGTCAAGTCGCATCATCAGCGTTACTTCGCCGACAAAATCTGGAGTACTATACGCGCAAGTTTTCTTGACATTCCACAGCGGGGGTTGCGGGGAGAGGAGACCTCTGGCTACGTCATGGCTTAAAAGGGCGTACCAACTGTGGGCCTGAACTTAACTCGCCAAAGCGTGGCACGTGAAATGCTACGTTTTTTTTAAGGTACGAGATGGTTGTTGCCAGCACTGTAAATTGGTACGTGCCGTTCCGAATCGAACCTAAGTATCCCAACGTTCCGTGCTATTCAGCGCTGGATGATGACTAGGGAACTCGTGTATCAAGAAAACTTGCGCGAGTAACACACGAGGCGAAACGTCGCCGAAACGGAATGGGGTAGACGGCCATTAACAGACTTGCTCTACCTCAAAATGGGGAGAGAACGCTCACTTGGACCACCGATATTTTTCTTAATTATCTCTAGTAATATGAACATCAAAAAAGTGTGTTTCTTCGAAATATTGATTTGTAAGAATATCAAAACGTAACCATGTTCTTGAAAAAGTAGAAAGCACGTCCCTAGAGCTTCAAGGGCTTGATTATCAGCCGGATGTTTGGAGCTCAAATTCCTCCAGGAATACAGTAGTAGTATATCCTAATTCCTGATCTTATTAACTCCATCCCAAACGCACATTAAGACAAACGTCAAGGTTACTGTTTATTAAATACATAATTATTTTATACTGGGTAATTATTAATACTATTCTCATCGTAATCTACCATAACCGCACTGTGCCTATTCCACGAATGCTTTATGCCCAATGAACCGCTTATGCTCATTTAAGACGTTGAAATTACCGACGTCCTATGAAAGACAAAATACCCGAAGCAATATGCTAGAGCATCTTGCCTCTTCGTATAATAGATAATTGTATCTCCATTAGAACTGAGGACATCAATGAACTCCTATGGAATAGAAAATGCAACAACGTACACGACAAGTAAGCGCTGAATAGATTGACACAACGAAGGTCTTGTTACTAATTGAATCATACGCGTGCGAAATCCTAATAAAGCCGAAAAAAGTGTCAAACTTCGTTTTCTTTTGTGGTGTCATGGAACGGATTTCTTCCAAGATGAGAGTCCGCGTAGTTAAATGCCGGACAAAACGGCGTGACAGATGATATAGCAAATTATGTGGCAACATGAATCACTCTACACGTTTCCTCCCAATAAAACTCGTTTCAGCACACGCAGCATTATGTCGGCGACGCCTAGAGATCTGCTGAGTCAAAGCTTTGGAAAACTGAGGTGTTAAGAGGGAGGTGGCAAAGTTGCTGGAAGCCTCAGATGGTGCATAAGACGTGGTCCTAATACTGCACTAAGAATTTGTGTTCGAAAGTCAATAAGTTGGTTTCCAGAGACGTATGTAGCACGGCGCAAATTTGAATCTAATATCGTGGGAAATCTGCAATGTTCACTTGATGTAAGATAGCAAATAATAGTACATCATCGCTACCCAAGATAATTGACACATCGAAAAAATGCATTAGTTCACACTCTTTAAGAAAGATACGGATGCCCAGCCTCTGTTTCTCTTGTCACTTCTCCCCGACGCTGTTTCTTCCTGTCTCTCGAGTTGAAATTTACTACGTGATTTACAAAGCATGCTGGTGCTACATGTTTGCGTGTCAATGGTTACTTACTGCACATCTCATTGTGGTACTTCCTTTTATTGGGATATAAACATAATTGACAAAATACATGAAAATAAAATGTATCCCCCGGGCCATTATCTATTACTACCTCTCTTCTCACCATTAGCGATAATTTCGTTTCTTTTCACTCCCTACCACCATACACACACTTCCGGTCACTGGTCACCTTCCGGTCCCCTCCTCTTCTAATCTGAGGCCCCATTTCCACTCGCCTCAGTCTCGAGCCCCCCCCCCTCCTCCCCCCCTCCCCCCGTTTTCGATTTTTCAGAGTCTGCACCTTTAGCCGGCCACCGACGTCAACGAGCAGGCGCCTCTGCGTTTCCTCTTTTCACTCTACTGCCTTCTCATTCTTCTTCTTCTTCTTCTTCCTCTTCTTCTCATTCTTCTTCTTCTTCTCATTCTTCTTCTTCTTCTTCTTCTTCTCATTCTTCTTCTTCTTCTTCTTCTTCTCATTCTTCTTCTTCTTCTTCTTCTCATTCTTCTTCTTCTTCTTCTCATTCTTCTTCTTCTTCTTCTTCTTCTTCTCATTCTTCTTCTTCTTCTTCTTCTTCTTCTTCTCATTCTTCTTCTTCTTCTTCTCATTCTTCTTCTTCTTCTTCTTCTCATTCTTCTTCTTCTTCTTCTTCTTCTTCTCATTCTTCTTCTTCTTCTTCTCATTCTTCTTCTTCTTCTTCTCATTCTTCTTCTTCTTCTTCTCATTCTTCTTCTTCTTCTGCTTCTGCTTCTGCTTCTCCTCGTCGTCGTCGTGCCTTCTGCCCGCCGCCACCGCCTCCTCGCGGCGAAACGCGGCGCTCCACGCCCGCAGGCACGCGCGCGCTTATTATTGTTATTGGCTCTTCTTAGTCGAACGGTTTTAATACAGGTTGCGGGCGTTTTTTGCCGCGGCCGCAGCGACGGCGGCGGGCGCGCTCTTCGCGACTCATCTCCTGGGTATGCCCGGCCGCGGGCGGCGCGCCCCACATCGCAGCGCCCCCCCCCCCCCGCCGCCCCCGTGCTTCCACGCGGCACCCTCGTTACTAGTGTTTGGCAGGAGCGCTTCAACGACGTCTCCTTGCTGTCGGAGGACCAGCGGAGGGAATTTAGAAAGAAGTGAATTTCCACAACGTCGGTAAAGTTTAATGGCCCGTAATAAATCAATGAAATTTAAAATGATCATTTATAAGTAATGGTTTGCTTCCTGGAATATTAAATGAAAAAATAGCCTAAGCATTTTGTTTTGAAAAAAAAATATGTTCCGTTCTCTTTTAAGACTTCTTAAAAGCCGGCCCGGATGGCCGAGATAGCCAAGGCAATGGTGCCGTTGCGATCTCGGACCCAAGGATGCTATTTTAGCCGAAACGAATTGGATCGATCAGAATATGAACAAATATTTTCCTAATAGGCGAGTCTTAATATTGGCCAAATATTAGATTCAGTATCAGTAGGTACGAGTATCAACAGTGTTTGTGAGGGTATAATAAATCAAAACATTGAAACAATTAGAAACGTAGAACGTCGTCAATAATGATAACACAAAGATAAAACACCATAAATGAAGGAGAATGCAATAGTTTATTACGAAAACCTGAAAGCTTCTAACAGGCATTTGATCCATATAAAAATTGTAAATTGTTCCACCAAATATCTCCTTTGACGCCACAAACACGATACTCGACATCAGGCGATCCCTTGTCCAAATATGCACTAAAAGAACCGTCAAAATTAACGTAAATGCTAAATGTAAACTACCTTTAAAAAACTTGATATTTCTTGCATTTCCAAGATACAGGCGTCAGAAAACGTCTTTTAAGATACAGGCGACTAGAAAATCTGGGGTGCCTTTGATGTCTCACCGTTTGTATACACTTTATTTACATTTGCCTTTTAGTTTAGAACACTGCAATAAACGAGAAAGTAGTTCCTGGTTCACATTTATACAATATGTTGGGGTAAATAAAAAGAGTTCGATTTATTTTTTCTTGAAATTAGATATTTTTCTATTTAAAATTGCGAGCTGGATTGCAAGAGAGTTAACGTTAAATTTCATTCAAGTTTGGAAATTAAAAGTACTGATTGGAATGTAAATATTAATCAATATTCCGCAACTGAACTCTTTCAAAAGGTATTATTATTATTATTATTATTATTATTATTATTATTATTATTATTATTATTATTATTATTATTTCAAATCATCGAGATTAGGGAGAGAGATGAGAGTGATTCAGAAAACTTGGAATCGCCGTTGTCTTGCGAATGACATTAACTCGGGGTATAAGTTGCGACCAGCACAATACGCCAAAGGGCTTGCGGTGGCCAGTCCGCGCCGTGGCCAGTGAAACGCGCGGTTGCTCTGCAGCGGCGGCGGCGCAGGTGGGGACCTTGAGCCGATTCTCTCGGCCGCGCGCGCCTCCTATCTTCCTTTGCGGTCGCCCAGTACCCCGCACCCCCCCCCCCTTCCTTCAACTCCGCTCAACATGGCCTGTGCATCCCCAACAGCGGGTCTCGTAAACAACCCCCAAGCAGCGTCAGTAGTCAGCGTCAGCGTCAGCCCGTCGTAGGAGTTCTTTCGCTTACGATGTGTTCCTCCCGACACTTTGTGCACCTTCGTACCTCCTCCGCACGTGTCTCGTAGTTTCATCTTGCTCCCTGTCGCCCTCTTCGTGCTTCTCGACAGCCCCGCCTCGCCTTTACGTCTCTCTCGTCATTAATCCTTGTGGCAGCTCGTCATTCTCCCTTTTCGCCGCTTTAGGCATTCGCTCATCTTCGCCTCCCTTCCCCAAATCCTTCTCCGCGTTATAACCTGCTCGGCTCCATTTCGTTCGTCTCCTTTCTCACATCTCCACACTCCATTTCTGAAGATCCCTCGCCCAGCTTCCAGTAGTACCATCGTCCTTTCGCTGTCCGTCTCCTCTCACGAGAGCTGCCGGTCGAGGTCCGCCGCAGCGCCACCACAGTCGCCGGCGCCGCTACTGCTTACCCTCCCCCAAAGCCTTCTTCCGACACCTCTTTTTCCCGTCACCCCAGCCTCATCCGTCTCCGCCTCCGCGGTCGCCCCCGCCGCCGCCGCGCAAACCGGCAGGAATGCGCTCGAGGCCCAGGCGTTCGTCCGCCCGGCCGTGCCGTGCCGTGCCGTGCCGAGCCGTGCCGACCAGCGGGCGGACGGGCGGCAGGACCGCAGGCGGATGAGGGGGAAGGGGGAGGACAGGGGCGTGGCGGCCGCCCTCGCGACCCGTCGACCCCGGGCTCAGCGGCCGTGTCCTCGACTGCAATTCCTCAGCGCGCGTCCGGAAGTGGCAAAAAATCGATTCGTCCTGCCTCGTCTCAGGAATTCCAGGGATTTAAGAGCGCGTTAGACTAGGGACTTGCAACCTTCGGCTTCGGTGTTCTCCGAATACGACTCATCAGCCTTTGACAGCCCAATTCTTCATATGCATTTTTTGCGTTTCGATGTTGTAATGATTTATAACGCAAATGCTGCAATGTATCAGGATTCGTTTATACGCTGTTCCGTTACGCCACTTTACTGAGTATCAATATTTAATTATTTGGTAACAATTTAGTGAAGTGCACACATTGAAATAATGTGCTTGAAATATTAGAGTTTAGTGCATCGAACATGTTTTCGGTATTAATATTTCGATCCTTTTACTGTGACTGCCCTTGCATTTATGAATATGCATGTGTGCGTCTTCTGTGAAGCAAATCTTTGAAAACACGATGTAGGCCAGGTATGTGTGTGCGCGTGTGTGTGGACGCGCGCGTTTGCGTGCGGGGGCTATTAGGAACACGTTCGTAAGTTCACAATACTTTCGAATTTTCCTTTTATGCAGTATTCACGATTGACATAATCGTGAGAGGTATTTGGAACCAAAAAAAAAATTGCGGAGTAAACATTCACATAGATAAAGCTCGCCCAACTCAATCAAAATGGCAAGGCCACGCGAAGAAGCGAATCACATTTTCTGGGAGGAGGGAAATTCGTCGGAACGAAAACCAATAGGAAGGAATATTCTAGAAATATACTTTCTAAAGGAGGTTGAAAGGCAAGGAAATGAAGGAAAGTAGTATTGAAACATTTTTTGGTAAGTATTCTTTTATTAGTTTTGTTTTTTTATTGTCAGAGAAACTAAATTAGCCTATTTTTTTTTGTAAAAAATGGAATATGTAAATTACATATTCATTTCATTTCGCTTCTGCCCGAAACCATGGTTGTGAAAACTACATTATGTTCGGAATCTCCTCATTTCGTTTCGAGAAGAAGTCGTGGACCAGTAAACCAGTTTGAGGAATTCTAGAAAGTTGAAAGCATTCAAATACCCTTTACAGTCCTAATAATTTTCCTTTTCTGGTGTGTTCTTATGCCCTAAATTTCTACATCTCTGAGCAAGTTTATTGCTCTTACTCGCATACCTATTCGTCATTAGAGTTCCCGAGATCAAGCCGATGTCCGTGAGCTCCTGTAACTGTGACGCCCTTGACCCGATCACTAGAGTGTCCATTATGGTGCGCGACGCTGTCAAATTAGGTTTCTGCTATTAACACTGTGCAACGTAGTGGAGTGAAACGACGTTCCGTCTAATGATTTCATTTAGTACGAGGCACTTGGTACGTAGCCGATTATTTTGTGACCTAGTACAACCATATCGATGGCAAGGCAGCCGGTGCGATTCACAAAGGTTAGAGCTGTGTGTCTTGGCATAAAATATTGAGATTAGATTTAATAAGTTAGCCGCCCGGTTTCCATGACTGCGTTCAACACGTCTGTAACTCTTTATAATGTAATTGTCCTTTAAGAATTTCAGGTAACTTGACACTATTCAGGTAACTAACACACTATTTATGCATTGGCACCGATTGTAAAGTAATTTGGAACTATCATTAATAATAATATTGGTATTAATTGTTGTTGTTATTATTATTATTAATGTTAATAATAGTAATAATAAAACAATTTTTTGTCAGCTGCCGATTTCTGGACCTCGTAATTTAACGGGATGTATCCTATTGAGTTTAGGTCAGAGATAAGCATCGATTTTAGGTTAGATATCAACCTTTTTTAAATTGCACGTTTTAATTTTAAACGACAAAAACTTACGTAATCTCTGACCCAAACTTATTAGGATACTCCCCAGTATTTTTGTTTTTAACTTCCTCACGTTTTTATTTTGTCATTAAAGTGCGACTTCAATCCCTGCGCGATCAAAGTTTTGCCATAGCAGCAGAAATTACCCCATTTTATTTTAAATTGCCACTTTTAATTAAAAGAATTAAAACTTGATGTTCATCTCTCGCCTAAATTCCATAAGAGATTTCCTCAATATTTTTTGCTTATATTTTATTTCATGTGACTTAAGTACGTCTGTAATCCCTGGGCGATCAAAGTTTCGCCACAGCAGCAGAGCAGTAGTATACAAAGGATCATCAAAACCATTCGCCAGACGAGGCTTGTCCAAGGCCTGCGCTCGACGGACCGGCACCCGTGTCGGGAGCTCATTGTAGTGGCTGCCACCGTAAGCGCCGACCCGCTCCGTGCTCCTTCGAGCGAAAGCAAAATATAAAGAGGAGGGAATGACGCTATGGAAGAAGGAAGTACGAATAACCCTGAATAAAATCACGAAATAAACTCAGATTAAGGAATGAATAACGAAAATGTGTACATCAAAAAATACGAATTTCTGTAGCTACTTGCATAATTACACACTGACTAATCTAGTGTGTACACATTCTACTTCTTTCTAGGCCAATCTATTACTACTTTCTTTAATACATAATTTCAATAATATATTGTGATACTCTATTAGCATTTTAATTTTGCTTACTAGATGAAACTGATATCTACAGTAACAATGAAATGGCAGAACCTTATCATTCACGGAATATCTGTTTCAATAATGCCGCATCCATGGACGTTTTATTACAGGACGTACAACATATGCAGCCGCCATTGTCAACGCATTTCGAATTTCCATGGCCCAAAACGCACAGATGATCGTCGTCAGGGGGTAGTGCATCGCGTCGCACCACGACCCTAAGATCTCTAGTCGGCTCCTGTAACGAAAACCTTTGACCGCTATTCGACGGGGGATGGTGACGACCTGAGGAACACATCGAGACATTAGACCAAATAGTACAAGCCGAGTAAGGCAATGAGCACACTGCGACGCCTTCTATCCGCCTCCATTGACCTTGTCGTCAACGAGATGCCTCTGATCGCGTTAACGGTTGAGTAAACCTTGGTCCGTAAGAGACACGGGACCGAGGCCACAGCGCGTGAGGGGAGTTGTTTCAAAGCTGAGGGACAAGTCACTCGTACGTTTTGTTGATAACTAAGCACATGGCCTTGAGGAGACATTTTTTTTCCGTAATCTGCTAATGTTTCTGCGCGTCAAAATGTGCCAAGTAGTAACTACTGCGAAGAGCTTGATATCAGTTTCGTTTTTTTAAAAAGGAAACATCGGAGCGATTGTACACAAGACTGGTATTGTTGCGATCACAATTTTTTTTATATTCATCAATATATTTTTATTTTTCGAATTTTAATGTACTAAATTATTTACCTTTAAATATGGTATTCATTCGTGCATAGATGTGAGTAGTGTACGATAACTAATACCTAGTAATGTCTCTATTCCAACTTATTCATTTTTTTATTAAATTTTAAGTGTTTAATTTTTTTGTTTTCCTTTTCATTTATTTTTTCCCTTGTGACTATACATTTTTTGTTGCTCATATAAATATACTATCTGGTAAGTGAAGTCAATATAATGAAGAGATTTTAAGACTTGCAAACAGCTTCTAAATCTCTACAAAATACATTATTACCTTGTACAATTGTATCTGTAATATAATAGAATAATATAAGAATATAAAATATATTTAGAATAATATAGAAGCTTGAAGCAGCAAGAGTGGTGCTGAGCAAAACCACAAAACATCGTTTTCCAAAAAGTAGCACGCACACAGATCAAGAACAACAAATGGAATACTCTCTCATTACACTGCAATAAATTAAATGTTTTAACAAAGTCTTCACAAATACTACAGTAACATAGTACATGTCTTTCTTACATCAGTTATGTACTTAACAACAATATCAACAAAATGTCACTGAGTATAACGAAACACGTAAATAGCAACCATTTATTGGTGAGTGACCGCTCATCTGGAGCCTGGCTGGCATGACGTCAGATGGGTCGTACGTAGTGACACACTGACAGTACCGGAGGCAGGGGAACAGACGCAATAACTCATAATAATGAAATATTTGAATTGTTAAGACAATATCGAAACTGTTTCGTTGCTTTTATATTTTTTCCCGTGCTCCTGGGTATGTAACAAAACCAGAGTCAACTCTTTTGGCCGTATTCTGCGTGGTATTCTTTCCATTTCTGCGCGCATGGGGAATTAGCAATATAGACTGTATAGTACCCCTGAAAAAATACATAGATTGATAGAGTAAAAAATCCCACATCAACGCTCAGAAAGCAGCATGTAAAGAGTAGCAGATTAATTCGTATTATTATTATTATTATTATTATTATTATTATTATTATTATTATTATTATTATTATTATTATTATTATTATTATTATTATTATTATTATTATTATTATTATTATTATTATTATTTATTATTATTATTATTTATTATTATTATTATTATTATTATTATTTATTATTATTATTATTATTTATTATTATTATTATTATTTATTATTATTATTATTATTTATTATTTTTATTTATTATTATTATTATTATTATTATTTATTATTATTATTATTATTATTATTTATTATTATTATTATTGGCCATTACTGACCACACTACACGAATAACGTGTGTAAATTTTCCATGATTATCTTTTCAACTGTATCGCTCAGTACGACAAGGTTTCTACCCCTTGAATGTGAATTATGAGATGATGTGATGATTATGAGGGGTGAGGGGACAATCACAAATACGACCATATCTACGCAGGACTCGAACCTGCAGCCTCCTGGCGCAGACGACTTTAATAATAGTAATAATAATAATAATAATAATAATAATAATAATAATAATAATAATAATAATAATAATAATAATAATAAATAAATAATATATTATTATAATTTTTTATGCAGAGTATGTTTGGGGTTAGACAGAGACTTAATACCAATAATAATTTACAAATGCCCGCCGTGATCAGGCAGAGAATACTACAAAATGAGAAACGTGTGCTAACGCGCAACAGCCATGGCCTACGTGCGGGTGGGCGCGCGCGTCTCGAGTCGCCCCCGCCCAAAATACCTTCGCTCTGTGCACGTGCGGTTGCCGAGCAACGCTGCTTCGAGCACGCTTCGCGAGCACGTGCGGATGCGAATGCACAGACAGGAAGTCCGCGCCTCTGATCTGCTCCCGCCCACGCCGGCCTCACACGCCCTGCACACCCGGTCGCGTCGCGTCGCGTCGCGTCGGCGAGGAAACCTAGTGGGCTTTTCAGATCGTCGCATTCCGAAAATTAAATGAAATAACTATTTCAGCCCTTGGACCCTTAACGAAACCTTTGAACGCTATAAAGTGTAAATATTCCACGTCTTGCAACAGATCTTTAAGATGTTTTGCTTTTATATTATATTACTATCCACCATATATACATCTTGATTTAACTTATTTTTACGTATAAAATATATGGGATCACATTTAACTACAGTAACCCATGCCAGAATTAGGCAGTTCGTTAGCAAAATATTACAATCAACACATTTCTAAGGATGTGTTATCTATGGGTTGAAATTATTATTATCATTATCATCAACAACTGGTGAAAGTTCACATTTTTAAAGAGCGATGCTGATGCTGTGCCTCCGGGTTGAACTTTGATGAATTGGTTTTTGCAGTCTCTTTTGGTCACATTTTTAGTATTTCTTTTGGTATATTCTATTTGCAAGCCTACGAATGGATTCTGATATGTGTTTTAGTAGGACTGCTGTCATGGTATTCGACATTTCAGATTGCTACGCTCATTATGTATTTCCAATCACTTCTTGTTGCTATTACTCTGTCTTCAAACGCCATCATAAACCCACTTGTTTCGCCAAAGAGGTTTTCATTCTTAAATCAGAGACTTCTTGCTCCTTGGGTGTATTTCCTGGGTCAATAATATGCTAAGATGATGTTTCCATTTCTAGTTGTTTTTCTGATCTATTGATTCGCTATTTGATTATTTGACAAGTGCACTGGATTGCGCAGACATTATTATTATTATTATTATTATTATTATTATTATTATTATTACTATTATTATTATTAATATTATTATTATTATTATTACTACTATTATTATTATTACTATTATTGTTATTATTATTATGTAAAACTCGAAAGATTCGGTTTAATCACAAATTTTGAGGATTATGGGTTTTCAAAATGCACAGTGCAAGCAAGAATACGCTGTTTACGCTAATTAGCCATCGATGTATAGGATATTCTCAATTCCACTCAGAGGTACTGAAATCGTTGGCGTCACCACAGCTCATTTAATGCAGGTCCCCGAAAACTACTAACGCAGCATTCCGTCAGGCCTCCATTGGGCGTCTCGCAGATTCTCCACTGGCACTTTCGCAGTTTGTCACAGAAGAGTTAACTTCCTCCAAAATACTAAGACTGAAGAAAAAAAAGTTTTAAATGCGTTGCAACATTTTACAACGAAAAACTTCTTCGCTTAACACTCATTTAGAAAATATTTTTGCTTTCAAACATTTAAATTTATTACATAACGATACGCACGTTTTTCAAACTGCGTTTATCAGGAAATGATGAAAGATTTATCGCGTGCATATGTTCAAACTACTCCGAATGAATCGCGAAGTCAAAGCACGCGTAGTTACGCCATCGTCCATTCGAAGGCCAGCAGCGAGCGAAGCGGGGTCGTGCTTTGTGCATGATCGAAAATTCGATTTGCGCCGTTCGCAATACGCATTGGCATTTTTTCGACGATAAAACTAATAGTAAAAATAAAGAATTTGGAAATGAATAGTCATCGAGAATAAGTGGGAAAAGCGCAAGTAAGGAGAATACACAAATATAAAAGTGCGGCGCAAACCTAATACATCAAATATTGACAGAATAAATATGGAACAATCCATTTACAGATTAACAGTTCATTAACAGTAATATTCTTCAATAAATTCTTACAATGAGTTGTAGACTCGAATTTGCACAGTGCTTCACATTACATGTATATTGGAACATGTAAAATAATTTTAAAATGTAATGAACGTAAAAATGACAATTCAATTATGTTGTCAAACAACAGTTAGAGATGACTTTTTTATTTATTGATCCTTGTTCGACTTGTTACGCCATCCAACGTTTTGAATCATACATATAACATTTCCGTACAAAGATAATAACATACGTCATTTTTACACATATTTGATATACAATTAATTATTAACTATAGAGCAGTGTTCATTGAGGGTCATCAAACTACCAGAATTAATTCCTAAAACTTGGTACTCTTGACTGCTGTTATTTTGCTATATTACGGAGATTGTAGTAGTCAGAGTGCCAATTTTTAATTCTTGAATAGGAGTACGAAAGGGAACCTAAATTAAATTTGTGGGTTGTAGAACAAGACAAAGGTTTGCGTAGAAACAAGTAGAGAGTCCTATACCCATTGTTTTATGAAAGACGGAAAGAAAGAAAAATGGGCATGTTAGAGATGCCTTCAAAAATATTTTTCGTTTTACATTTTTAGCTTTCAGTTTCTTATTATTTGGAATTTATTAAATATTGAATAAAAATAAATTCCTTTATTAACTACCACATATGTTACAAGAAAACCAAACAGCACTTTAGAAAAAGCTTGCCGTAATTCCGTGATCGTACGGTGAACATCGGACTTCCACGAGGGCGTAGCCGTGTCCCGTGCTTTCTCCTCGGCACACGCACGCCGGCCTCCAACTGCCAACAACGAGGCTTGCCGAGCAAACAATTTAAACGCGCAGTTGAGACTGCGCTCGTCCGAATTACAGGCGTGATGCGCGTACAATGGACATTCGCCGCTAATATTAAGAGAAGGCGGAAACACCGCGGATATTCACTTCATTTCCACACATTTCATTCACAACGAAATATTACTGGGTTTTGGATCTGAAAATAGCGTGAAATTCTTATTGATGAAAATATGGAAATGTTTCCTTAAACGACATACTAAATAATGTGGTTCATATAGCAACATTTTCTATAAAGTACAATCACGTTCTTTTTTTTCTTCATACATCAACTTCTAAAGAAACTCCTATGGAGTAATTAGGTCACTGTGGACATAAATGTAAAAAATGTAAAGGTAGACAAATATGCCTCTTATTAAGAATGAGGAATATATTTGCAACGTACATTTTCATGAACGCTGAGAATATCTACTGATGTTCAAAGTAAATGACATCATGTAAGTTCCAAACAACCTACTCCATGGCGCCCATGACTCTAGCCCCTAGGTCTCTGATAAAAAACAAGTTTGTAGATAACATACTGAAATAATTTAATTTTCACTAATCAGTGGTGCAATGTAGTTGCCTACAAAGCCAAAGTAGAAACTGTGGAAGTAACAATAACAAACTGTGGAAGCAAAATTGCCACAATTTAACATTTTCGAGTTCATTTCAAGTCAAAAGAACTAAAGAGCCCCGAAAAAAAACCCCATGTGAAATATTGTTTATCACCACACCGTTCATTAATTCATTCGTTCGTTCGTCCATTCATACATTAATTCTTCAAAAACAATAAACCTGTCATTATTTACCGACGGAAATTATTTTCAAGATAGAACAAATGTGAAGGGGAGAAACGATAGCCTCGTAAGACAAACCATTCATTACAAGAATATTTTAAAGTATTATAAATACTACGAATAAGAAATTGGAATCTTCTAATTCTAAACAATTTTAACAGACCTAAATTGTGAAGAGAGAGAGAGAGAGAGAGAGAGAGAGAGAGAGAGAGAGAGAGAGAGAGAGAGAGAGAGAGAGAGAGAGAGAGAGATAGAGATAGAGATAGAGATAGAGGGGGAGAGAGAGGGAGAGAGGAGGGAGAGAGAGGGAGAGAGATGGGGGGAGAGATGGGGAGAGAGGGGGGAGAGATGGGGGAGTGAGAGGGGAGAGAGAGAGAGAAGATATGACGGTTTGAATGAGTAATATATTCTAGGTACCTGAGAACGTTACGATTTGGATTCAGATATAAGAAAATTCAGCATTTCTCGTGCAACGCCTGGCAAAAGCAACAGAGCGCCAGGGGGCCCGGGGGACACAACGGAGGCCGTCGCGCTAAGTGCGAGGATGGCGGGCCGCCTCCGTCGCAGCAGGGGGGGAGGGGGGCGGGGGTCACCGCTCCTCGAGAGGTGTGGGGTTGCACTCCGCACCACGAGACGACGCTATTTGAAAACAAACAGCGTCGCCGCAGAAATGCCTACCTTGACCGATTTCAGGCATCACAATGACATGACGCAACGCGCGGCGCGGCTTTCCCCGCGGGCCGCCGCGTGCGGTCGCAACAGAAGGAGCGGCAGGTGGCGAGGGAGGGGAAGGGGAGGGGACAAGAAAGAGCGGCGCGATCGACGGATGCCAGCGCGATGGAGGGGCAGCAGAGGGGACGGAAGGCGCCAGAATGGAGTTTAGTTGCTACGGGCGCCGGCTTTTGCACTGAATACTACCTGCCAAACACGTCGTTGTGTAGTTCCTAAGCTTTGTAAAAATCGTAGAACATTCCGATGAATTATTTAATTATTAAAATGACATAAATTAACATTCAAAATTAAAAACTAAGAGTTAATAATATTGTATTTTATTGACGAAATTTAAACGTGCAATTGAATATAGATGGAGATGTAACAGTCACTCATTTTGCTGTGAAAGGTACGAAATGGCGATGAATACAATACAAAGCCAGTTCCCGTGTTAGTCAGATTGTAGGTAAATATGAATGATCCTTCTACACACTGCAGTACATCATTATTATTTCTCGTTTCATATTTTACAAGACACATCAGTTTGGCACTTTTATGTATTTGAAAAGCGAACTGCTGTACTTCTTTCTACAATTGAATATTGAAGCTATTGGTAGCCGTTGTATTAGCTCCCAAAGACCTAATTTACTTAATTAAATAATCATTTTGCAAATTCACATCCTAGAACACCGATTGTTATATGTTTTGAACTCCAAGTCCTATCTTCCCATTGAATGAAAAATAAAATATAATGTGAGAGGTAATTTTTTTACGAGAGAATAAACTCAGTTTACTCTCGGGTAACATACACTTACGAAACTCCGTTACACCTACAACATACCCCATTACAAATACGCAAATAAAAGCGAGTAAATGCATGTTACACATCTAAATATTTCACGTATGTTATACGTAACATTTTCTCATTCTTTCCGTGAGATTGTTATCGAAGAGACGCCAACAGGCTGACCCATGTACGCAAATTACACAACTAAATTTTACACGTGACTATCTGAAGTAGTCGATGTTGTCAGGGTTTATTTATAAACCATAGTCGTCTCTATGACTGGAAAAGGAATGAATCTCGGTAAGGTGTATCCCTGCCCTACCTTCCGGTACCCTGCCCTGCCCCGTCCTGTACCAATATTGACTTCTCAGCCCCGTCTCTAACTTACCCGCCCACCTCCACCCTTCTCTCCTAACCCTATGGTTAAATTAAACGATATCGATGAACAACTGAAATGTCGAGTAAAATATTTTCTGCTGCAAAACTATTTCTATACAACTTGTGACAGTGCCGAGCATTCGAGACAAAAATATTTATTTTAAGAATGATATTAGAGCAATCATAACTATTTGCGAAATTATAAAAGACTGAAGATGCCTGTAACAAATATTGTGATCCAAAATCTAGGTAAATTACCTATATCTTGATCAGTATTTTCGTCCAGAGTCCGTTTATCCATTGAGTAATTGCTAAGATGTTTCGTTGCTGTGCTTTTGTGCAGTAAATGTGGATTCACCATCTCGAGTTCTCATTTTATTAGAGGGAGAGGTGGGGCGGCGGGAGTTGGTTACTTCGTAAGCAATACTATAAAGTTAATTATGTTTTACGTTTGTCGATGCAACTACTTTTCTACTACAAGGCTGCGAAAATATCTAGCTTTTATAAGTTGCAAATCATACTCGCTGACACTTTTATTTATTATTCAAAGTGTAGTAAAAGAGAGGTAGAGATTCTGGAGCTCACGAAATGTGCGTATCTTATTCATTCCCCACACGTTACATACAGATTTACTATTGCGATGATCAATAAAATTAAAACCCGACAGCTTGTTGTCAATATGTTTTTCTCATCAGTTGAAAACTTTGATGAGAAGACCTTAAATGTAATAAAGCAGTAATAAAGCAGAATGTATTGAGTGCTACAGATATGGAATTCTACGCCATAGACATAGTCAAATTTTGATGGCACCGTATTGAAAAAGTCACATTTATCAAAATGTTTCATAAAAGCGTTTTTGGTGCCTTATGAGAAATATTTCATTAATTTTTGAACGATTTTATAAACTTTGTAATTCATAAAATACTAATGAGCTGAAAACAAGATCGTTTCTTTTTTAGACCTGCCTATTGGCAAATGTGTCACGGAATGCACTAAATGATCATAAAATACGTAATTACCATCGCGGAAATGACGTTTTTAAGATATGCGTGGATCGTGTTACAGAGAGCACGAGGACAAACGGCCGGAGTAATTGCGCAACACGAAACAACGTTATTACAGCGACGAAGTGCATCGATCATTTGTATTATCAGCTCCTTGTCGCTCGAGCTTCGTTGTTTCCCTCTGGAATCTAGACAAAGAGTTCGCTGCACTAACAATTAGTTCCTGCTCATTCTTCGTATGCTCGCTTATGTTATTGTAATTACGGGCGCGTGACACACTCCATTCCGCTTCAAATGAAAGCTCTTGATCATTAGTGATTTATTGGGTATAAAATACGTCGGACATTACAGTATTCGTTTCGAATGACATGAAGGAACACAACCGTCTCCTCTTTTATTCTGAAGTGTTGGACTTACAGTTCGAAGTGTTTGTGGCTTTTTAACCTATGGTGCTTTGTAGGTTTGTGACTATGCAGTGATCAGCATAGTCATGAAATATTAAAACGCGGTCTAATCGGTAATTGTTGTAGATAATACCAAATAACAGCCAGTTTGGTAACAACAGGGTGATTTCACCTCACATCCAATTTGTTTCACTACATTATACGATCTATAGTCAGAGTTATTCATTATTTATTACTTAATGTACCGAAAGTTTTTAAAGAAAATATTTAGGAGGGAATATTTTATAAAATTTTAATTTTTTTAATTAGAGAAAAATGAAAGACTTATACTATAATAGATAATATAAGTTATAAATATTCACAAAAATTAATAATTTTGAAAATTAACAAAATGTTAATACTAGAATGGGAGAAAATACACAACTGGGAAACGGTTACTAGTTTTGAAAGCGCAAAGATTTTTATATCTTATTTAAGGATCTGGAGGTAGTTTCACCTCGAAACCAACGTGTAAAACTTTACATGTAATATAATTTGTTTTCAAAATATTTTGCTCATTAATAGTACCCAATAATTTAACCATAATACTTAGTTAACATACGAATCGCAGTTAATAAATAACTTTGGAAACCACAGTTATTAGTGATCAAGACGAATGAAAGGTACCGTTAACTAGAACTATCACAAACTCGTTAGAAACTTAAGTACACTTATGGGAAAGACCGTGATACACTATAACCAAGGTAAACATTTCCCGCAGTAATACGTCGTTTTGTCGACTTCCCAATGCATGTATCTCATAGCTTGCGATGCAGTAGGATTCCAACGTGAAAACGAGATGCTGACGTTTAAGCGTTTCGCAAATATTTTAGCCAACGTTATTACGTACGTAGGTTGAATTACATTAATACTTGAAAAATGTATTTATACTGCAACTAAAGATTACCCTGGTGTTGTCAATTGCCAATATTTTAAGGGCAATTATAAATATTAAAATACATAAATCAATATAAAAATACCAACTTCAATGGCGAATGCAGATGCGATCCGCGTCCACAACTACCCGCCCACTTCTGAGACCGGGAGATCTTCATTGATTGACGTTTCCGGGCATGCTAACTGCTAAGGGCATTAGTCCCATTAGGAGAGAAGGTTTACACCGGAAGGAGGCGATTCCTTTCCCCGTGTATGGCGAGATGCGGAGCAGACGTACACCTCGGTGTGCAGGGGATTTTCCCTCAAGGCATCGCCTCCAGCTTGGCACCGCCCACTTGGGGTAAATTCTAAGCTGGTGTCATGTGTTAAAGAATAGTGCATGCAAATGTGTGTGTGTGTGTGTGTGTGTGTGTGTGTGTGTGTAAAGGGAGGGTAGAGGACATAGCTGAGGAAGGAAACACCGCGTGCGGTTGGCGGCCCGTTTGTTAGGGCACTGCTCTGGTACTGATCAGAGAAGCCTTGGAAAACAAGCAATGAGAACAGCAGGCCGCTGGAATTCTCCTGCAGGCAGCGGCCGAAGTCGGCCTAGCTATTTCGCTAGTATCGAAAAGTATCGATTGTGGGGACTCGAATTCTAGGGCGTGCCGGCCAGAGTCGCGGCAGAAATGCTGACTGGCGCTGAACTCAGCCGGCCCGGGGCGCTTTAGATTAGAGTGTGATGACGCGCAGTAGCGAAGGTTGGGTCGCAACCGCGCAGTTGCCTGGATGAGATTCCGACCCATTCCGGCTGATGTTGGAGGGGTACTCTCCGCAACTGACCACTGGCCCACTCACACTAAATAATGAGCCCATCCCATGGTATCCTCCAAATAAACCCATAAAATATCTTGGACTGCACATGGACACCAAAATGAATTGGAAACAGCACATATACATCAAAATAATCCAAACCAAAAACAAATTGCATCAATTAAAAACTCTAATAAACAGAAATAATTACCTCCCATACAAAACAACAATAACCTTATTCAATACAATAATCAGACCTACCCTTCTCTACGCCTGCCCAGTATGGATCAATGCTGCAAAAACAAACATCAACAAAATTCAAATAATACAGATCCAATTCCCCCGTACAATCACTAATCATCCTGGTTCATATCTAATCATCAATTACATAATGAATTCAACCTCGATCCCATCATGCACCACATCACCTACCTATCCCACAATTTCTTCTCAAATTTACACCATATCCAAACATTATCTTCATTCAAACTTTGCAAAAACCCCATCCTTCCCACTCGCATAAAAAATAAATACCCATTCCACATATTTTGTAAATTGTTCTCAGATCTGGAATAGTTCTTATGAGGTGCCAATATGGTCTCCTCAACCTCTGTAGTAGTATTAAGCTAGGATAAGGATAGGATAAGTTAAGTTATAAGTCATCAATACATATGTAGAGTTATTTAAAAAACTGAACTATGTACAAAACAATCAAATAAATAAATTAATAAAAAAAACTGACCACTGGCAGCGCGCGAGTCTTTAATGAGAAGTATTAAAGCGGAATTCATCAATGCTCCTTCAATGCAATGGTACACTATGATCCTACTGAGCTTGTTGCTTGCTGTCAAATTGAGCTCACTGTATTCTTGAACCGGTCAATGGATTAATGTGTCATCCTCATACGGCCCACTCCCACTAAAAAGAAGCTCCGAGAAGCGTGAGAGATCTGGGATGCAGCAATAAACAGTGAGACTCGCGAGAGTGGGATACCGGACTGGAGAAAAACAAATGACAGCAAATAACAAAATAAGAGATAAACGTTAATGAAAGTATAATCACCTTGTGCTGTGAATGGAATGTTTGAACAATTACAAATAAAACACATAATTGAATGTATTATTATTATTATTATTATTATTATTATTATTATTATTATTATTATTATTATCATTGTTATTACTCTTATTAATATGGCATGCATTATTATACTGTACAATTACTGTATTAAATAATATTTAACCTGCACAAAAACATCTCTAGGTATAAGCCCATTTGTGCTACCGCGACAGTTGACTGCTGACTTCGATCAGAATTTCAGTGAATGTCATGTGATAATTCTAGTATATTCATCTTGTCGCCGTGATTATCTTCACAATTACGTACGGAATATATCATTTATCATTAATGAATTAACATTAATAAACGCTGTGTGTAACAAACAAAACATTAAAAGTATAAGACATCACGGGTGGGCTGCAATAGGGGCACAACTCAGAAAATTACGAATTTTGTGTGAATGCACTCTCCAGCATTGCCGATTGGTCTACCTTCCTGCACCCACAGCAGCGGATTTTACACTTCCACAAACAAATTGCAGGGTAATGGCAAGAATAATGTATTTCATTACAGGCTGAAAAGTTCAATCTCAATACCCTTTCCTTGATAGTTTTAAGAATTTCATTTCTGTGCATGTGTGGCCATTACAAGTATTGTAGTATGCTAAAATGTTTTTTTAATAGTTTTCTGCAAGTTAAAAGTATATAATAATTCTGTTCAGGAAATGTGTAAGCAATAATTTGTTACGCTTTAATTCTGCGTGATACTCTGTGCGTACAATACTTTAATGCTATAAATTCTGTGTGATACCTTAGAAGTACCAGATTTGTTGAGTTGTGCCACTATTGCAGCCCACGAACTACATCACGTGATAGCATTCATTTGCGTCACGAGCGATGCAGTTGAACTTTCTGGAGGGGAGTGCGTGTAGAAGGCGCGGGGGGCGGCGTGCAAGTGCGGGGGCGGAGCTGTTCTTCGCGGCGCAAACGCCCGCGCGTGCAGAACGGGGGATCAACACCGGCGAGTGCTGAGGCCGAAGCTGCCGTCGCACGCGTGCGCACGCAGCCAACGGTTCAAGAAAGGCCGTAACGCGCTTGCGTCTGCCCATCGCAGTGTGTTCACCTCTGGATGCGAGCACACTTTCGAGCCGGGGGGATTCCCTTCCTTCGGAGGGGAAGTAAAGCCGGCTGTCCCATGTTCGTAGATTTACTTGCATGTAAAAGATCCTCAAGCCTAAATGACGTAGCCTCTGAGCTAAATTCAAATCGCCTGTTTCTCGTCCAAGAAATACCTCCTTTCTCTGCTAGTTGATGAAAGGAGCGTAGCGAAATTTGCGTGGTCAGACGGAAGAGCGGGCCTGATGGCCCGAGTCTCGCCACGTAAAATAAGGCAAATTTAATTCAAATTCAATTCACCCTCCAGAAATTCAACTGCGGGGCGTCCGGCCGGAAGGTCCTTGAGTTCGTGCCCCGACGGCGGCAGGACATTCGACACTAGGTAGATAGCTAAGTGGAATTCAGCCGCTGACTGGAGGAGAACTTTAGCGATCGGCTGCTCTGATCGGTAGTTTTCCGTGGTTTCTCCGACCAACCCCAGGCGAATAGCGGAGCGGTACCATAATAAACGAGCCACGGACGGCGTGCAATATTTCCTTACTTCTTGTGCTATCCTCACCCCGAACTTACAACACACGCTTACACTCACATGCACTACACTACCACACATGTCGGGAGAGCAGTAGGGTTCTTAGAGCTCGTCCCGGCAGGGGCAGTGTCCAGCTGGTGCGAAAATTGAACGTGAAAATGTCCGCTAGCCGACGTAGGTCGGCGCCGGATCTCGCCATCCGGCGAAAGATCACCGCCACCTCCCGCGATAAAAAGGCACTCCACTTACGGGCTAACGACCGGTCGACGCCAGCGGAGACACTAATCAAACAATCCAGAGAGGTATGAACAGGCTGCTGAGATCCCACAGATCATTGATTGAAAATTTGATGTACCTGTTTTAAAATGTCTAAAATGATACGCTCTATTATAAAAAAGGTTTTTATTGATCTCGAATCGTCTATAACATAGCCGTAGACAATTGTGAACGGCGGGCCGTAAAACAAAAAATATGGACTATATGATTTGTTTAATACATTTTTTATAATTGAAATGAACCATGCACCAGCATATGCAAATCTATTCCTTTAAATTTAATTATTTTCATTGAAGATTAGTAAAAACTGTATGTCACGTATATGGGAGACGTATGCCCTCCTTTCAAATACACTATCGACATGTGGATATTTATACTCTCTACTTGAAACTAATGACAGTGGTAGTGAGAGCGTATAGCCAATCTCTTCGAGGATGATCCGGTGCTTGGGAGGTCATTGGTGCGATCACACCAAGATTCTAGAAATATATTGCACGTGTTTGACATCGGTAAGTTAATGGCGCCAGCTGGAATAGAATTCGGAGCAGACTGCTTTGATCAATGGTTTTCCTAACCACTTCCCGTCCAATGCCGGAGCATTACCCAATAATACGGTTCGCGCGAGAGCCCCACCCTCAAGGCCCAGCGATGAGCACGCCCATCCTTATATCCCGTCTACTCCCATTGATAAAGAGTCGACAACCGTCAGAGATCCGAAAAGCAGCGGCAAGCTTCGAGACTTTCGATGTACTAAATGTATCTCATGGTCAGAAAAGCCGGAATAATTAATAATATTTCATACCATTCGAACGGGGGTCTGACACTCATATAAAAGTATAGTGTGGAAATTACAGTGGTGCCACGCGACTTGTGGACGACTGACATACTGGTAAACAGCTATCATTAAAAGTTAACGCTGATGAAGGCTGAGAAAGTAGTCAGACTGCGCTTGCAATTTCCAAGACTCTTCAATGCGTATACGTGACTCCAAGGTAATACTCCTCCCGCCGGCGTCTCTATGGCGGTGTGTTGTTTTCTGAAGAAAAGTCTATCCTCAGATTATCTTACAGATTGAAACGTGCGTAGTTATGTCTGTTTTGAAGTTATTCTGGACACGAAGCACAATGGCTTAAAAAGACATTAAATGTAAAAAGTACCCACTCCCTGTCTTCCATAAACGTACAACAAATTCACTGATGGAAGACATTCAAAGAGCAGTTAAAGAATCGCGCATCCGCTGCGAGTCCGTCAGGAGCTCGGGGTGTGCTCGTGCATCCAATTATACGTTATTAAACCTTCTATATTAGTGCCGTTTCGCGAGCCGCGACGGAAACCGTAAATTCACTTCACAGACCGCGAAGACTATAGCCAAGACAGTCGCTCGCTACGACAGCGGGATTGGCGTGCGTCGTTATCTACTCCCTCAAGCAGCATTTGCAGAATATTCAAACTGATGGGTACAATTCTTGCCTGCTGTCATATATATATATATATATATATATATATATATATATATATATATATATATATATATATATATATATGATCAGTGAAAATGCGACACCACTATTAAGCAGGCAAGAATTGTACACATCATATTGTGTATATATTATATATGTATATAGTTAAAGCAACACAATGGTATAAGCTTACAATGGCCAATGATTAGACCAAACTCATTTGCCACGAAAGAATGCAAAATGTTCATGAAAGGATGTCAGATGCTTTGGACAAATGACAAAGTTAAGTTCATTTCGGTAAAAATGTAGTATTTATTTAATTGTCGGAGTGATACGTCCACAAATCACAATGATTTATTGGCAAATTATGTTAAGTGAATCACATTTTAATATTTTTTACTCATACAAGGGTTTCATATCTTTTTATGTTCCAGTCAGATGTAAGTGGTTAAATGCAAATTTACTACATTTCATATTTTGTGATGAATCGTCCCAGAGAGGAAACCTCTGTATCTTTATTAGAAAAGCATCTCACACCTCAGTAGCTGCCGGTCGCACAGTTAGTTTCAAAAAAAGTAGGGGTTTGTAAATATTTGATTTCCGATCGTTCAAAATGGTGTCTCAAGTTAATGTAATTCAGTGATCACCTGGAGTGGACCCAGGGCTGATTTTGTGTGTGTGTGTGTGTATTTTGGTGGGATTAGGAGAGAGAAGAAATATTCTTATTCTCCGTTATTCCGGAACATCGGATATTGCACACGAAAAAAATTTACGTTTCTCAGATATATTTAGCGTTTATATGCATGAATTTCATTTGAGTGAATGAATGTACGAATAAATGCAGTCTTGCAATTCACGGCAAATGTTAAGGGCGTATGTTGGTAGTTCGTTGGTTCCTAATGATGCAAGGCACTCTCAAACAAAAAATAACAAAAGCATTACGTTCTCTTTTTTCCGTCAGCGTTTGCTGCTGTTTCAACCTTTGCTGCTGCAGGTCACTAGTTCGTAGTTATTATTCACTAATATTCTGGAGGCCCGAGCTTCGATTCTCATTTCAATAAAGTATTACCGACTGCGATGTCTCAGTAACAACATCAACGTTGCCTCTGTAGCGTCGACGAGTGTGATGGGTCGTTCCTAGGATACGCGTTCCGACGGCGATGAATTTTCGATACTAGTTATGCAGTGAGGTCGAATTTAAAACTACCTAGAGGATAATTCTAGCCGCTGCCTGCACTGAACGCTAGTGTTTCATGGTTTCTCTGCCGAATATCAGGCAAATGCCATAGAATTACCCTTCCCCCCCCTAACAAATCGGTAAACGACCGGGCGCCATCTTTCCTTCATTCTCGTCCCCTCCTCTCCCTTAACACACTCACACTAAGTCACATGCACCTCGCTACCACACGTCGAGTTGCAAGTTGGGAGCTTAGAGCTTGATCTGGCAGGGGCAGTGCCCCGCAGGACGAGATACCTGGAGGGGGAAAGCCCGCAAACAGTTGAGAAGGCCGTCGCCGGAAATCACTTGCCAGCGGAGAAAGAACTGCCCTCACGCGACGCAGACAATTCAAACATCAACAATCAACGACGATACGTAGTAATTGACCCGAACACACTAAACAATCAATCAACGAATGTCAAAATATTGAAAACTATTTTCACATCACGAATATTTCAGTCACAACCGTACATCGATGAAGCAGAAGGGTTCTTTTGCACTGATTTGGTTTTTAATTTCTTTAGGATATCGAAGTACTATATGTTGAAAAGTTCAACCACTGTCTCATTATCGACAAACTACGGATTATTTTAAAATGAAAAATAAACGGAATATTGGAGTAAGCAGAAATGAAACGGAATGTTTATAAGTTGGCACGCCATTTGATTAATATCGGGAATCGTTTTCATTCATGAATCACACCAAAGTTGTAGACAAACTATATCGCGTTCATAATTATTGGCGTCATTGCCAATTTAATCGTCGGATACAACAAAATTCAGCAAAAATTTCGAAAAGTTTTTCAAATTAATGAATAACTATGTAACTAGTTTAAAGAATGTGACGCCTTCTAAAAATCACCCAAAAATTGTAAGGGCATTTGAAATATCAATCGTCAAGTCCTCATTCTATACCTTTCGCTTCGCTTTTGTTTACAAACATTTAATGACTCCTATTTGCTAAAAAAGTACTAAATCGAAGATGTATCTATAGCCATACAAATCGCGCTAGGAGGATATACCAAGCTCATTGGCAGCACGCACAAAGAAAAATAGCACGACTTCCACCGCGGACCCAACTTGCAGTCCGCGTTCACATCAGCTCCTATTTTTAGTAAAACTGTGTATTTCATGGATCTCAGCGAATACGTCAATGCGTTGACCACCCACGGAGACTCTACACTAGTTGCAACAGAGAGCAAAATGCAGAAGTGTCGGTGTACAAAGTAGACGAAAGGGAGCATTTTCATGGACTGAAGTAGTCACTTTCTATACAAAATTAATTGAAACATAATAAAACGTAATATTAAGCATAAACCCAATCAAAACATTATACAAACACCCAAAATATATAAACCATGGCGAAGGCGTGTGTAGCCGGGAGACTTGTAAGACCTTTCTCTCTATGATAAAATGCTCATTATTAGTGTTGTAATGAACGATGTGATAAAGTGATGTTATCAAAAGTCCATCTTTATACCACCACTGCAATATACTGAAAAATGAAACAACAAGAGGAATTAAAATAATAATTTTTAAGTCCACTACAGTAAAATCAGCCTATGAAGGAATATCTGTTTGAAGCAAACCTACCATGCCTGGCAAAACGTCTCACGATGGGATAATCTTGTACATGGAAAACACCACTCTAAGACGAAGAAATGTGATTATAATCTCAACAACAAGGACATTTGTTTTTAAACTTATGCCTTGCCTTAGCGAAGGCATTGTGTGGAGCATCATGTGCTCCGGACACGGGCTGAACGACGGAGTTTTGCGCTTTCACTCGCTGTTAAAGACGTCTCCTTCTGGGAAACGTCTGGCAAACTAAGACAAACTGTGGCCGAGATCCCAGAGGATCTCGCGAAATAAATCCGCGCTTTTCAGACGAGACCATTTCATTCGCTGCTGTTGTGGTGGAGTAAACTACGCTCTACTGTAATTATTTTGTGAATCTGCCAAAACGAAAAATACTGCGTTTAAGTTATCTAGGGGATTTTGGCAGCTCTCGTCGAGTCGGAAACCTGCCAAGACAGAAAACGTTTGAAGAAACAGTCATATTCCGTCTTAGACAGGTTTTACTGCATTAACCTCAGCAATATCAAGGCATAAAAGGTTCCGGGCATTACCATGCGGGGGAAATAGGCTCCGGGGCCCACCGCCACAATTTTAATTTTGTTGATGTTTTAGACGATTTTCTTAAAGTTATAAATTGATAGAACTAATTCAAAACATGTACTTTAATTTAAACCAAAAGCTTTATTACATTTATGACTCTATAAATTAAAAAATACTCGGCTTTCTGTCAACAGTATTTGTATTTAATGACAGAAGCTTCTACATTTTTCTTAAATTTTGCCGACTAAACTTTATAATATAGTAACGTATTAAACTGTATTATACTTCAACTTAAAGTACTACAAATTATTCTAAAATGCATTCTGAATTTTTAGTCAAGTACATAGTTCATTTTTTACCCACTGCCTAATTTCTTTAATAAATCAAATTATAACAAATGTTTGTGGCAAATTAAATAATTTTTTGAATAAAAAGCACTTGAGAAAGAATATAAATTATTTTCAGCTTCGTAAAAATGTTGAAATGAATACAAAAGTCGTGGGTGGGCCTCTAAACCCTCCGCTTGGTAACGCTAGAGTTAATATGTAAGTGACTCGTAAAGTATTTTCATGTATATGAAACAGTAATCATTCTTATACAAAGAACTGGAATACAAGAAAACGATTAACGGAAAAATAGTAAATAATAAATCAAGACTAATAACATTTTCAAGTAGTGATGATCTGCAAGTACAAAGGAATAACAAACAATAATAAGCAATTAATTTTCAAAAAAAAAAAAAATTAGTTTTTTAGTAGGTAAATGAGGACACTCTTTTTGAAATGATTTTGAAATAAATCAATTTTTGCGAAATTAGTGAAAGCGATCTAAGTGGCATGTTCATTATTAAAACCTTCATTCGGCCACTTATTTCTTACTACTGTCTATTTAGGTAACCGTTGCCCTGGCAACAACCACCAAGCTTCAAATTCTTCAAAATTTCTGCCAATTGTAGTGAATGCCCATTGTAGTGAACGTATGTAACAAAAATATCGTCAACGATCTTTCCTTGGGCCAACGCATCACAAAATTGGCCTTACTGGCCTACGCAACCGTTGCACATTCCACACATTCCCACAATTTGATAAGAATTTTGATAAGATCATAATCTTCCTCTCAAATTATAACCCTCCGCCCATTAAAAGTCTAGCTATACGGCTGAACGTTTTTTCTCACGTCTTCAATAAAAAAGTACAATTCTGACTTAGCATCAGGATCATTTGGTGACGCGCATACTAATTAAATGGAAATGACAATGCAAATATTTCTCACCGCTCTGTATCGGTTTCGACACCATAGAGAACTTGCTAGTAAAACCTGAAATTATGGATTGATGACACTTAGATCGCTTAACCCTGCTACTCTATATATACTGATTATGTATGAAACTTGATAATTTACGGCTGTTTAATTTTAATATTACTCATCAATAACTATCTTTAACAGAAAACCGAACTTCTACACTTAACTGTTTATAATTTCTCCAAGAATATACAATAATTACATTTTTATATTATCACTTACTTCTGTTTTTATTGTTTTATATTCTTAGAGATGTAAATAACAGTTAAATGTATTACCTCTATTGGCTGTTAAAGGTCTTCAATGATAAATAAAATCATTCTATTTATCGTAGTTGGCACGTAATAAGTGTACCATAAATTGGCAGGGTACACGTGTCACAAACTTTTTCCCTCCAAGAGGAGAAGCACGTGAGCCCCGCTCCCTTTCTCTCAGGCTCTGCCCCTCTCCCAACCGCCCCCCCCCTCACACACACACTTACGCACAAACTGCACCGGGTCGCCGCCCGGCTGCAGGCCCTTCTTCATGCGCAAGAGCGACGCGGCGCCGGGCAGCCTGCGCGCGCGCACGCCCACCAGCCGGCCCCGCCCCCGCCAGCGCTGCTGCTCCTCCACGTCGGCGCGGGCCGCGCCCATGCGCACCTCGCGGCGCGCGCGCACGCACCCGCGCGCGCACCCGCGCACGCACCCGCGCACGCACCCGCACAGCGCGCGCCACACCGCGCCCCACATGCCCCGGCCGCGCCACGCGACGCCCGCGCGCTGCTGGCCGGAACAGAGTGGACGCGTTCCCAAGTGGCTTTGACCCGCCATCCCATTCCCATTACTTCTAGGCTGTCCGGGTGACGCCGCGTCGTTGGCAGATAGGCCGACGTTTCGCCTGTCATGTCGCAGGCTTCTTCAGGGTAGTGACCAGTGACCGTCACTACCCTGAAGAAGCCTGCGACATGACAGGTGAAACGTCGGCCTATCTGCCAACGACGCGGCGTCACCCGGACAGCCTAGAAGTAATGTACTCGAGCCGCGGAAGCCTACGTGTACACTCCCATTCCCATGCCTTGGCGAGGGAAACTTAAGAAAAGTGAACCCTTTGCTTTCATTTCCGTGGGGACACTATTCTACTACTGCGTTTTGGCGAGTGATTTGTGCGCTCGGAAGGAAATACGCGCCCAAAACGTAATCGGGTACTGGAGGGCTATAGCGCTCTAACAGCTAATAACAGCTAATAACTAACAGCTATAGCGCTCCCGGCGCGTTTCTTCGGCCCATGTGCAAGCCGATGAGACAGTAAAGCGCCTAGATACATTTGTAGCCAGCACGAAGTACATATCTGTTTATGATATATGCCTAAATACATACGTATTCCTAGATGTATCACCAGATATTTCTGATTTGACGGACTGTAGTAGGTAGCGCTGTGAGGACCCCCCCCCCCCTCCCGCACGATGCCAAATGTTGCGCAGTGGAGCCCGATAGCGCTAAGAATGCAGCAAATCAGCAGAGCTAGGAATAATACTCCTTGGAAACGCAAAGAATGGCGGTATTCACATTTCGGAGAGCCGGCATTGCAATGCGTGATCGTGGGTGTAAACAGCAAATTGTACACCTAAAATTAAACTGAAATTTTGAGTTGACTGTCTAACCGCTGTGGTCGAGCATAGTTTCTCCTGCAAATTGTAACACACAATTGTAATTAAACTGGGACAAAAAAATGTGGAATTAAACATCACGAAAATCTGTTGTAGATTCCGGCGGAAAAAATGGCCGAAAATCAGGCATTTCAACAAGATGATTAAAAAGCGGGTTGATAAGATTCTGCAGTTTAGAAATTAGTATTGGCGAGTTAACACATATCTTCATGATAATACAAACAATATTATATTCGAACTACTACGGGAACAATTTCATATTGAACATTCGTATTACATTTACTGCATTCGTAACGGATTGCAAAAAAAGAAACGAAGAAATAAAAGGAGGAAACTCTGAAGTTTTTAATAGTACTTACGCAGACAACTGGTATAACGGCAGCCTTGTTGAAGTACACGTTTAGTGCCAAACAATCTACTAGTTTACACCACGTTTTACAACTAATTCCTACGGCGTGTATCACGTTTATTCACTGTGACGTCAATGTTGCAAGTGCGTTTTCGGATTTTTATTCCTTTTTAAGTAGAACAATTCTTCAATGCCAGAAAACTTTACAAATTCACAAAAAAATATTTATATTGAAATTTAAAAATTGTATTAGATAACACCAATCTGGAAGTCAACAAATGAAAAATCTATGCATTCTAATGAGCAGTCGTACAATTTCTTCAATAGTAGGATATTATTATACAGCCAATAATTCACTAGTGTAAAATATCAGCGGTATATATTCCCAACGATTCGATTCCAAGAAGCAAACTAACGTAGATCTCGAGGATCTCCTGACCTCAGTGGTTCACGAAATACGAGAGGCGGTCGTGGACTGAGAATCTGAGCTTACAACAAAGAGCCGGAACCTAGGAGAGGTATGTGTTTATCGAGATAGTTCTGTTTGCTTAGTATTACGAACTTTCTAGATAAACGAACGGTCATGAACAGTATTACTATCGCGCATACAAACGTTAAAGAATTTCTGAAATTTCGATGTCTAATTTCATTACCTATTGAGAAACATACATTCATCAATTGTTCAATAAATAGATCCATTAAAACAAGTTTCATTATCTATTTCTAAATTTTTGAAACACACGTACCTATCCATACGTGAGATGCGTCTGTTTTGAAAGATTCAGTCATGAGAGCTTTCCCCACTGAGTTTATTACTTGAAAGTAAACTGCGCTTCCATATGTGTCTTACCGACGACGATTTTGACGTGACTAAACTATATTTAAAAAATGAAAATAAATGCAAAAGTTACATCTAATACGTTAAATGTTCAAGTTGGTTGGTCTTCGAAAATGTTAAGATTACAGAAAATACAAATTAATGGGTCATGTAAATGGAGATTCCTTCTTTTAAACGAAATCTTCAATTATAGAGCATTACAAAAATGCGGTATTCGAAAACATACTTCATTCTGTTCGGAATTTTAATGTGACAACTCCTACCTTCAGTCAGTAATAACCATTCTTTTGAGAAAAATTATGTAATCGGTTTCATTATTTGATATGACAATGGCAATACGAAATTTACATATTTATGAAAAGGAACAACAAGCTGGAATGCTCATCGACTATAGCTTCTTATCACACACACTTCTCGAACAAAAGAATTGCAATAAATGAACTACGCATTTGACAAGTTTATGTAGCGTAAAACGAAATAATTTACGATAACATCCCTATTTCAAACTAAACAATGGCCACAAGAGTCATTATTACAGATAACTGTCTCTTACGCTGATGGCAAAACACCGCCCGAGATGTATAATATTCAATGAACGCAATGCTACATTCCACATGGTTTTTGAGAAAAGAAATGAATCACCAACTCCAACAACTGACAAGCTCTTTTAGGTGGTTCTGTCAGCGCGAACTTGATAACAAACCACGCGTTGAGTGCGCTTGACTAACTCCCACAGGAAGATCAGCAAGCAAAGGGCAACGACACGTACGAGTGGAATTTACGTCTTCAACAGTCAGCACACACATACAAGAAAAGCAGGGAAGCCAAAGTTTTGATACGTAATCGGAACATGCATAACAAAACATCACAACTTAGAACTTGCATCAACGTGTATCCAACTTGCTAAGTCAACATTCTTTGAACAATGCAGTCATTCGCGGTCATTGCTTTGATACGATCGGTGCTTCTTAATACGAGAGTCACGGGCAACAGTAAAGTACTAAACAACGTAATGTAGATGGTGCTCCTATAAAGTAGTAGCCCTAACTACCATACCCATTGAAGTGAAATATTGTTAAACTGCAGTGCTTTTACAAAACGTCGATGCACACGTGCGAAGTGCCTTGACAAGTGAGGGTAATTGCATACACGGTAATCAAAATGTACTTCAACTCTATCGAGAACGTTCAAACATCCTCTCGTTTGCAAGCAGTAGTCCACAAGAAGCCAGACGTGCTTTCGTCTGCTCCCAAGCGCCGATAGCAAATCGACTTGACGTCCCCGCCACCCCAACGCGCACACTCACCACACAGAGACGCGATATCACAAGGCGATTACGAGGCGCAACGCTTCCAAACGCCCCGCATTGACATCTGGCACAACCCACTCCCCAACGCTCGATCGCGGAGCACCGGGCGACCGCACCCCACTTACCCGCTGTCCCCCGACGTGCGCCTCGCTCGCGCCGAGGACATGCCGAGCGCCACCTACCGCAGCCCGGCTCGCGATCGGCGACTAATGAATGGCGCGGGCGGGGGCCGAACCCGCTCTCCCGAACGCGAGGCACTTACGACCTGTGACGGCGCCGCCGCCGCCGCCGCCGCCGCCGACGCGCAGCCGCCTGACGCGCGCGGGGTGTCGCGAGCGACTGATGCCCGGCGCGCGGGCGTGGGCGTGGGCGGGATGCTCCGATGACGGACGGCCCGCGCTCGCGACTGCTCTTGATCCGACGCGTGGGACCAGCGGTGTCGCGGAATCGAGTGGTGGCGGGTGCGAGAGCCGGCGGCGGCGAGGGGGGCGTCGCGCGAACGCGTCGCACGGCGCGAGGAGGTGCGCGCGGGAGCGAAATTCAAACGCGCCGCTTCCCGTGGTCAGATTCCGCCGTCTGCGCATGTCCCCCCCCCCTCCGCGGCTGCGAGGTGCCAAGCGCCGGAAGGGAGGGGAAGGGCGAGCCTGGGGTTGGACCGCGGGTCCTTTGGAGCGCTCCCCAGCCCCCGCAGGACTCTCCCCCTCCCTCTCGGCTCACTCACATCGCGATGGACGAGTGCAAAAGAACCGCTTTCCCATAAAAAGTGTATGACTTCAGGTGGCCTCTTGAAATCTTAGTACCAGCATGTTTCTTATATTCTCTGTCTTTTCGGAAAATATTTAATACAGGTTCTTTTGTTCGCATTTAATATTATACGATGTGGTAACCTCAGTTCTTCTCATCTTTATCATATTATAGTATGTGGTAAGAAGTGAAAGAAGGTAATTCATAAATGAAAAAAAATTAAATTCTTCAATGAACGGTTGATCTGGACAGTGACAGAGACTACTACTAAAACACTACCTTCGCCCCTACCCAAACAATACAACAGTTCTTCGAAAAGAACAAGACAATTGTTCAATCTATTGAAATCGCAGCGCTGACAGAAACAAGTAAACCCTAAGCGAAGTGAGATGGAGCCCTAAAGCGAAAAATATCGAAGTGCTTTCAGGATGTTTCGAAGGCGAAGCTGCTAACGCTGAGGTGGCTCAGGGCAGCTGTTGCCACTGCTGCCCCTCTGAGAAAGAGTTCCTACGAATCACGTTCTGGCGGCACAGCTGCGATCGACAGTTTTTCGTGGGTTCTCTTATCCACCCAAAGCGCCCGCCGGTGCGGTAATTTAACAAACGGGCCGCGTGCAATCTTTTCTTCCTCATCCTTGTTCATCCTCTACCCTTACACACACAAGAACAACACTATCACATAAGTCGAGAGAGGAGTCGGAAGACCAAGTCGGGAGCTCAGAGCTTAGGGTCGGTGCACCGCTGGCGGATATGCCTGGAAGCGGAACCGCGTGCAAGTTGACGTGTAGGGCGGCGCCGTCTCCCAAGATATAACATGATCTACGCTTACGGAAGTAATCACCATATCCGTTGACGCCTTTGCAAACAAAATAATCCATTAGTCAAGCGAAGAAGCCAGACGCGGAGATGCCTGGAGGCGGAACCTCGTGCAAGTTGACGTGTAGGGCGGCGCAGCCTCCCCGAATATAACATGCTCTACGCTTACGGGAGCAATCACCATATCAGTTGACGCCTTTGGAAACAAAATAATCAATTAGTCAAGCGAAGACCTGGGGTCTCGATCGAGGAGGCGGGAACCGAGGGAGACAGGAGCGGCGGCGGCGGCGGCGGCTGCGGATCGCGCCTGTGGCGGAAGCAGCAGTCGGAGGGCGCCGCCCCACCCCTCCACCCCTCCGCCCCGCTGCCCTGGCTGCTGAAGCGGACCCTGCCCGGAGCAACGGGAGGAGGCGGAAGCTGCGTTTACGATCGCCGCGGAGACGTTTGCGAGAGGCAGAAGGTCGCAAGAGGCAGGAAGGTAGGTTGCGGTGCAGGCGACAAAACGCAACAGCAAACCCACTAAAGGCAGAAGTAAAGCTGACTACGATAAAACGTAACGACAGAGATTAAGGTGTCACCGGCGGGAGCGATGGGGGTGGTGCTGGCGGGGGAATCAGGTATAGAACGATCCGACGTGAAAGCGAATATGCGAGGGACGGGCACGGCGGCGACACTGGAGGCGGTGGCAAATGGAAATGCTTTGCCAGCAGCGGAGATGGGGAACGGGAGAATCTCCGAGGCGGAGGTGGTAATGACGAGAGGTACTTGTAATTGTATAGCGAAATATGAGTCGTCGACGGTAGTTATGAAGGCGGAGGCAATTTCGGAGATGACGACGGCATAGGCGAAGGCAATGAAAATATTGTGGATAGATGTAGCGAAATTCCAGTGGCAACGGCAGTACCAACGGAGGAAGTCAGTGGCAATGGCAACAGCGATTGGGGTGGAGGCGCCTGCCCAGGCGATGGCAATGCCGACGACGGAAACCTCGTGGCCCAGAGGGCGACAGAGGCCCGGAAGCGGAAGGGCAGACGGCGCCTCCTAGGCGTCGGCGCGCGCGGAACCTCCACGAGCCACAAGCACGGCGCGAGGGGCGAGGCGAATCGAAACGGGGCGATACAGAGCGGAACAGCATGGGGCGGGGCGGGGCGGGGCGGGGTGGGGCGGGGCGGTTGGGGGTGGGACGGGGTGTGACTGGGCGGGGCGGGACGGGGCGAGACGGGGCGGGACGGGGCGGGACGGGGCGGGACGGGGCGGGACAGGACGGGGCGGGACGGGGGGCCGGGGGGGGGCGGGACGGGGCGGGACGGGGCGGGACGGGGCGGGACGGGGCGGGACGGGGCGGGACAGGACGGGGCGGGACGGGGGGCCGGGGGGGTCGGGGTGGGGTAGGGCGGGACGGGACGGGGCGGGACGGGGCGGGACGGGGCGGGACGGGGCGGGACGGGGCGGGGCGGGACGGGGCGGGACGGGGCGGGACGGGGCGGGACGGGGCGGGACGGGGCGGGACGGGGCGGGACGGGGCGGGACGGGGCGGGACGGGGCGGGACGGGGCGGGACGGGGCGGGACGGGACGGAGCGGGACGGGGCGGGACGGGGTGGAACAGGGCGGGGCGGGACAGGACGTGACGAGGCGGGGAGGGGCGGGGTGGGACGGAGCGGGGAAAGGCGGGGACGGGGAGGAACGGGCAGTGGAGAAGCGGGACCACGTAGAGTGGGGGAAGCTCAGTGGAGGCAACGTCGGAGAGGATACGCGCGGGATCGCTGAGGCTGTGCCACGCAATTTCCACGGCAGCGAGACGCCCGAGACTTAAATAGCGCGTGCGGCAACAGCTCTCAGCGAGAGGTTGCTGTTCGAATCCCGAGTAAGGAACAAATAGTATCACGTTACGTTAACAAGCTAGCACGAAAAGCAAAGGAAAACCTCCATGAATCCGATGAGATCATCTATTTTTTTCATTTATGTGAATCTGGTATCGACGTAACACTCAACAGCAGAAAGAGAGATTAACTTCATTTTATTTACTGTATGATTGTAGTTGCTGGGGCAAGACATACTCTTTGGTTTTAAATAACCTTTGAAGGACATGTATTTATATAAATCATCAATGGTAATTGTCAGGAAAAACGAAATATGGGGAGAAGCAGGAGAAGTAAGAGAAGGAAATAAGTAAAAGAAGATCGCATATGAACGTGATGGCGGAGATGATGGTGATGAAGGCAGCAATCACAGCGGCGATGATGCTCGCATCAGTTACAGCAGCGGCGGCGGCGGCAGAGGCGGAGGCGGAGGCGGAGGCGGAGGCGGCGGCGGAGGCGGAGGCGGAGGCGGAGGCGGAGGCGGAGGCGGTGGTACCCGCGCGCAGCTCGAAGGAACGCGATGGCGCGAGGACGGTTAACCGAGTGGAATGCATTCTGGACGATGTCTCAGGCGCCGTGCGTGACGCGAGTTACGACGATGGAATGCAGCTTTGTTTTGGTCACCTTCGACTTATAAAACGAGGACTGAAACCGTAAATACCGGTTATTGTGCATATTTTTTGTCATTGCGTCGAAATATTTCCGCGTTTTCCTCGAACGATGATATTCTATCCCAGACTGTATTGAGAGATATTACGCGAAACAAAGATTGTTTTATCGTCGTAATTAATACTAGCGTAGCTGAGAAGGAGCGCAAATGAAAACGACCAACCGTTAAGTCGTAAAATAATACTTATGATCTAAAGACGTTCATCACGAAGGCTTTCATCCTATGACCGTAAATCACTTCATTTGCTGCTTAACCAATGATAGCAGTAATAACTGAAGAACTATCATCACATTTGTAACGCATGTTACCATACATTATACGTACGTGATAATCAGTACATTTTTCTGAATATGACCATGATACCATTACGCGTGCCTTGAAGTAAATACACATAAATACCCTAGTTACAAGCTTCCAACTTACAGTAGTTTAACGATCCATCGGTATTGATAAAAAAGGTGTAAAGGGAAAAAATCTCTTGTGTATGAAAATAATGATACAAACAAAATGTGGTTTATGATCATCTTTCGAAACTAAAATGTCAGGAAAGTGGAGAAAAAAACGCGCAGATTACAGAAAACAGCAAAATAATCAATTAAGATTCATCCTGTTTCGGCGTACGCAGAGTCCTTGAAAAAACTGCCAACAGAATTTCAGCAACATTGTGAATTTAATTTTCCGTGCGGCAGAAGATTGACCAATACAATGAACATTGACCTGATTTTAAGAGGCGAGATTGTTACCTTCACGACTTCAACTCGGTCTTGAAATTCGTTAACGTTATTTTACTGCCGTTTGCCAGTGAATACGTTTCTGCACTGACAGCCTGTCTATAAGCACTATTTCACACAAGTGTCGTCGTTTCTTGTCTTAGGAGGGACACAGAATTTATTATTTCAGATGCTACTTTATATACAACAAATTGTTTCCTTTATGAACAGAGTAACTAAAAATGGTAACGTTTTTTAAGAAGTGCTTGATCTGGAAAGTAAAGTACTTTTAAGTACTTTGAAGGAAAGGAGGGATAAAGTACTTTTAAGGGAACTCTAAAGGAAAAGTCATTAGAGCTAACTTTGCCTTTAAAACTCGTAATTCCATTTCGGACGTACGTTATGACATTTCTGACACGTGGATGAGTAAAAACTGACTTCTTTACTCTGGATCCTCCGTCGTCCGTTGTTCGTATCTGAAACCTTCCCGTGCGTATTCATAATAAGGTCTGCTCTGAGCTACAGAAATAGTTCCATATGTCTCATCCATGTGTGTGATTTTACAAATAGTGTGTCGGTTTATTGAGTTTCCTTTTTCATGAGCGCGTCCTGTGGTAAGGTGAGGACAATAATTGTGTAAGGGCGAACAGTAATGATGCTTCGAAACAAACTGACATGAAAATTATGTTAGCGGTGGTGTTTTCTAGCCGGACGAAATCTTTGAAAAAGTTCTTGTGAAAAATGAGAAACGTCTAATTTAAAAGAAGTGTTTAAAACAGTGTGCAGTATTTAAGGCATTAATCGCATCTCGCAATAATTTTTACCTTCTGTTTATTCTGCCAAGAAATGCAATAAACGTTACAATTAATGCAGATAAAATATCATCTTTTATGAATTACGTTAAGACAAAATCTAATATTAAAGGAAGAGAAGGCCTAATCATTACTGCCAAGCGACAAGGCGCGTAACTACCGTGCTTCTCAGAACAAAGTTTGTTTCATATAATATAGTTATCCACATGAAATCGAGTAGGCCAATATTCAAATCCCGAACACACCACATCGACTTTAGAGACAGGCCAAATGACACTCATCTTCACCAAGCCATTCCTTAATTAACATAGTTCCAAAGCAACAACTGATGACACCTACCAACCGATGACACCCTGTCGGCTACGTCGATATCAGTTGCTGTCTGGTGGGAAATTCTAGTGGCCGGCTGCTCTGATCGGTAGTTTTCCATAGTTTATCCGATCAATATCAAGAGAATGCCGGAGCAGCACCGTAGTAAATACGCCACGTTACTACGGTGTCAATCTTTCCTTCCTCTTCCTTGTCCTTTCTTTCCCCCATTACTTACCCACGCATGCACTAAACAGTGTCGGGAGATGAGAGGTTGTCCCATCTGAGGCAGTGCCCCACTGGTGGGAGATACCTGGTTAGGGAAAATCCCCGTAAGCCGACGTAGGTCGGCGCCGGATCTCCCCGAAAGGTTTCTTTCTACAATGGCAGGCGCAGATAATCACGCGTGCTTTTCCGCTTGACCACTCAATTTGAGATTCGCAGATACAATTGGCTTCAAATTCTGCCGACAATGTGAGGGCCCTTTAGTATTCTTTCTCTGTCGTAAATTTGCGACGAGATCCTCGCCTTTACTCCTTTCCCAATGCTTACCCTAAAAGACAATCTCGAGGGCCGAAAACGTCCGCCTTCCTTCCTGGAATGCGGGGGCGAACAAGTGTCAAAAGGGCGGACGTGACGGAGCATTAGCAGGCGCAGCGAGCCGCGGAGCACGCAGCGGCACGGACAGCGAAGACGCGGTGATCACCGGCTCGGTGCCTCCATCACCAAGCCATGCATTTCTCTGACTTTGAAAAATGTATTTCTTCTCGTTCGACCCACTCTGTCGTTCGAGGAGGTTCATTACACAATACACGGCTTGTAGCCTTTTGCAAATGGCCATCGACAAGCAGTGATTTTTATTACTCGGAAGAACGTAATCTACCGTTTGACTAGTTAAATGAAGCGATCCTGAAGGTCGTTTCAAATTTAATTCAATTGACTGTTCTTTGGAAAGAAGTCTGTCTCCCGCACAATTCATCTGCCAGAAAATGCTACACAATTTTCTACTTTCATTAGTATATTTCTCGGAAGGGTACATTTTTCTACATAGCTTCCTTCTTCATGAGATAATTCGCACGCTAGTTGTGGCCAAGAGATTCATGAATTTCTTGACTCTTCAAGGGGGGAAATAATCAGTAAGATTAGATGCGCTCCATCAGGTTATTGTTTTCATCTCATATTTAAGTGTTCTGGCGATAATGGATTACAGAAGTTGATTCAAAAGTCAAATGCATTAACTATCAGTGTCAGAACAAAAAAAAAAATTAAAAAAAAACATGTGATTTTACAATGGAATACAAATAATGATTAAAAGTATTGCACCCGACTAAGGGTTTAATTCACTGGTACCTCCAATAAGATCACTATTAAATCACTAAACGTTGCACAAACATTAATGAAGGCAAACGGAAACCAAATAATATCAAAAGAATATCAACATTGACAAGAGAGAAAATATTGATATGAAATATATTGAAGAATTATATTAAATATTGAAATGAAGGAGAGGAGGACTCAATGGAGGAGACCTTGCTTTACTCCCTGCAACTGCCCTGCGTGTTTCGTTTGAACAGTTATCCACGTGAAAAAGTAAAACGAAAACATCACTTTTCTTTGTGATTTTTCTAGATTTACAAACGGTACCATTCTATCCATATTGAAATGAAGGAGAGGAGGACTCAATGGAGGAGACATTTTGGATTACTATTTCAACTAAGCATTTTTTTGTGGTTTTATAATTAATTTTAACTGTTTATGGAGTTCTCCTTTCGAGTGAGAATAATCCTCCAGATTCATTGAAATGTGATGGGACTAACCGTTTTCACCAGTTTTCCGACGGCAATAGAAGCGATTGTGTAGGATGTGTAGACAACGATGGAACGTAGTCGGCACGGTTGAAACGGAGCAATGAAGGGTTGTATTTAACAAGTAAACAAGACGGAAGTGATGCGACGGAAGTGGTTTCTTGTTGTTGTTATTATTATTATTATCATTATTATTATTATTATCATTATTATTATTATTATCATTATTATTATTATTATCATTATTATTATTATTATTATTATTATCATTATCATTATTATTTTATTATCATTTTTTTTTTCGTTAATCGGCCAACTAGGACCACGCAAGCAAGCATCCTGCATTTACCGTGGCTCAGTTTTTATTTATTATCACGGTGGCAGGTGCTTGCAACAATTCTTAGGGGGGACCAGCATTTAGCTGGATCCGATTTTTATCCCCCATGGTTGTTAGCCCTGGGGGTATGGAAGATGAAATGATGATATGATGATAACGGGGGTGAAAGGACAACACATATAGACATACACAAATACATCCATGCCCGAGGCGGGACTCGAACCCGCGATCTTCTGGTCCGAAACCACTCCGGCACTACTGCCTTAGCGATCTCGGCCATCTGATCGGCTGTTTTATTTTATTATTATTATTATTATTATTATTATTATTATTATTATTTTATTATTATTATATTATTATTATTATATTATTATTATATTATTATTATATTATTATTATATTATTATTATATTATTATTATATTATTATATTATTATTATATTATTATTAGTATTATTATTTATCCCGGTCAGAGACACTGCAGCGGCATCAGTTGATGACCTGGCCCACTCCCGACGAGCGTCCGGGGGCGCTGTAGGTGGGTGCAGCGGCGAGGACAGAATTCCAATCGAGGGCGCGGGCGCGGGCGGCGGCTAAGGCGCGCCGGTTCAAAGGGGGCCGACAGAGAAACGTTGATGCTGCATTGAACGAGTAAACAAGACGGAAGTGACGGGATAGATGTAGTTTTAATGGAGGCGGTGCGACTACAACACGGTCGGTGCGGCTTTGATACGGCGGCAGCGGGAGCGTAACCCACTGCGGCCCGAACGAAGTCGCTAGAGGAACGAATGCTGCAAGTGGCTGGGGCAGCGGCGGCCGCAACGCGGAAAGGCAGAAGGAGGACGAAAGGGACGCAACGAGAGCGACAGTGGCAGGCAGAACTGTGTTTCACAGAGCGCGAAGGGGTTTAAATTCCGGATAGAGAATGGCCGAAACGATCGACTATTTTTAGATTATTTAGAATGCGTTTTAGTATTGTTCCAGCACTGCCAGCCACCGTAACTTCAAAGTTCCTTATTTTGTCACGGTTCTTTATTTGCGTGTAAACTACAAAAGACTGTATACGACTAGGATACACGCATTATATGCGTGTGAACCACATACGTTTGAGAATAGTCTCAAAGTTGTCAAAACTTAAAATATTAGAGATGCAGAACTGTTACTGCGTTTCCGGTACCACAGCGCTGTTGATTTGTAACAAATTGGAATGCACATTGAAAATGGCCAAATCGTTTGAAAGCACATATTACATTTCTTCTTTTTCTCTTGGTAGTATTTAAAAGTGATCACTTTTGGGCTCGGTTATAATTTTTACATTTGTTTCATACCAAGAACGGTAAGCCGAAGTGGTAAGGGAAAGGAGTAGCCCCTCACCACCTTCGGATAGAGATTCATATCCCTGCGCTCATTTCAGATTCGCGGCACATCTAATGGGCTTAAGTCAGACAAAACACTCCCGCCCAAATCACTGCGTAATATTCTCAGACATTCTTTATCGCAATCACGACCTGTTATTTGAAGGGTTCGGGAGTAAAACATAATAAAACAGACGTTTCTTCAAGATGTAAGGACGCTTCAGTGAGTGGCTTAAAAGATACATGGAGGCCAACTATGAATCCCTAATAGAACGATTTGGGATTCACGCTCCCCGGACAACAGATGGCAAAAGACAGACTTATTGTATTACAAAACTACAATTTTCATAGTAATCATCTCTTACGCTCGAGTATTTCAATTCAATGGCTTGGGGGGAGTTACAAGGTTTCACCGGTCAGAAGAAGGCTTCCGCTCTTCCTTGATAATATCTCCATGGATCGAAGTGTTGCTCACCTTAAAACGGCCACCAGCCCATCATATTCCACAATGAATCAAGCCTTTGATATTTATAAAAACATTGACCAAAAACGAGATATTACCAATAACGAGAGACTTCACCTGTCTGATGTGACTTCCTGCCCCGAGCCCTTCAATTCTAACATACTTTCGTAACGTCAACCTCTTACGAGCGCGAATACATGAATCTGTGGACTCATCACAAACCAGAGAGGGGCTTCAGATAGTCGGGTGTTAATTCATTATCGTGTGCACATGACTCGTGAAGACGCAACGCACATGCGCGTAGATTCCATTGCTCACACAGTACGTCACCTTCCCAGTACGGTCACGCGTTGGAAAAACTTGGGAATAGGGGTGGTTAGAAAATAGAACAATACATTGCAAGGCGCAACACTTTTACCAGAATAACAAAATGATCGCCGAGAAACTAGTTTGTTTCGGCATTATCTGAGGCAGTGAAGCAAAACCATTCGTCTCCAGAGGTTCACTTCGACGTCGATTCCTGTTCGCATCAGCCGAGAGAGAGCGCGCCGTGCGGGCGGAACAGGACGCGCTGGAGCGCGAGGGGAGCGTCATTATCGGAAGTAGTGAAGCCAAAACGTTTTTCTCCAGAGGATCGCCGTGCGCGGAGTCGACTGTAGTTTACATTTGCGCACCTGCGAGTGAGCGGGATAGGACGCGGCGTATCGCGTTGGTCGGCCGGCTGATTGCACCCGAAACGGGAAGAAAGCTCGCGGTGCGCACTACAAAGAGATAGATAGATAGATAGATAGATAGATAGATAGATTTATTAAAGTTCGCTTTGAGCTAATGCTCGGTGGCAAACATGATAACAATTAAAATTAGAATTACTAAACATTTTCAACATTTACAATTGGGTTTACTATTATAATTAGGGGGTCGATATAATAGTTCCAATTTATTTCTAGCTAACTCTAAATTCACTTCTAGTTTACATAACACTTCACTACACTACACTACACTGCACTCCCCTTCACTACACTAAACTCCCTTCCCCCCCACTGCACTACACTTCACATCACTTCACTGTATAAGGGCCATGACGATAATAATTATGACAATAATAATAAAAGTAATAGTAATATTAATAATAATAAAAGCAAGAATAATATGAACAATAATAATAAAAGTAATAATAATATTACTACTACTAATAGTAATAATAATAATAATAATAATAATAATAATAATAATAATAATAATAATAATAATAATAATAATAATAAAGAGCGGAGGGGGCGTGGCGGGGCGCTTGAGCGGTTGGGTGGGCCGGCCAGCACCGCCACAGTTCCAGTTACACGGTTACACCGCTCCAGCTTGCGGGCTGCAAGAACGCTAACAAAGACGTAGTACGCGCGCAAAGCCATTACTGAAGGATCCGTCCTTAACGGCCGATTCCGGAGCCCGCTTTGTCTCTGGCGGGTGCGTTTCGTCCCTCACCACCGCTGGACCCGCCCTCTGGCGTCTCGGATCGGGGGACTGACATCTCTCATCTCGCACACGAGCGTCCTTCAGACGAATCATTGTTCACGTTGAGCAGACCCGCATAGGCATCAAGGAAATGTGCTACAGTGACATTTGGCTTTCGCCTTCGTGGGCATGATACAGATTGACTGCAAGCTCAGGCTGAGTCACTGACAGAAAATAGGAAGAGAACAAAGAAAATTCAAACTATAAAATTGAGAGCATCGATTGCTCATCACTACCAACGCAGCTCTTTCTTTCAGAATGAAGTTATCACACCGACGAGGTGAGTAACACGATAATAGCAGTTCACGCATTCGCTGTTAGCAGAACGCAGCTTCTTTGCAACGGTATTTAGGCAAGCAGTTATTTGTCGCTTTTTGTATACCCGCATTTCCTTTTCTCACATTTGACAAACTGCAACATTTTCAGTCTTCATTATTTATCAATTTTCTTAAATTTTTCTTAACTAACCGTCCCTGCCGAGGTCATTAGTCCCGTAGGAGGAGTACAATTCTTGCTCGAGAGGTGGCAGTGATCTTGCCCCGCTGAATGGCGAGATCCGGCACTGACCTACCGTCGGCTAGCGGGTTTTCCCCAACCAGATACCTCCCACCAGCGGAGCACCGCACAGTCAGGACAAGCTCTAAGCTCCCGACCGGTCTCCAGGCACGTGTAATAGAGAAGAGCATGGAAGTGGAAGTGTAGGTAATACGGGAGGATAGGACAAGGAATGAGAAGAAAAATCTCACGAGGGCCGTGGCCCATTTGGTAGGGTACTGTTCCGGCATTCGCCTGGTAGTGATCAGAGAAACCAAGGAAAACTACCTATCAAAGCAGCCGGCCGTTATAATTCTCCAGAAAGCGATAGATCTCGATCTAGCTATCTGGCTAGTGTCGAAATTCCTGCCACCGTTGAAACTCGAACCCCAGGATTTCGCGGTCAGGAGCACTGCAGTGACATCAGGTGATGCCCTGAGCCACCTCTCCCCGTATATGACTGTTTGTGGGGTATTGTTCTTTATAATATTAATTTATGACGATCCTTATACCGAGTCCTAACTTTCCCAACAGTGTTCACAAAATATTTGAGTACAGTCTTGACAACTTTGAATGAACACTTTCTTCCTGTTGGAACACTTTCTTCCTTCTTACTTTCTCGCAGTTATTTCGTAATTTTGTGTTTGTCATCACACTCGATTTCTTCTGTTCCGGAGTGCCCTTTTACGGTTTTACCAATATTTTACCCACATGGGATTTTAGTAGAGCTCATTTCGCGCTCCTCGCCGATTACGACTTCGCGATCGACAGAATTTCTATGACGAGCTGAAACAACTTCTCAGTTGTTCCCGCAGTCCCTGTCAATCACCGTAAATGCTACAATAATCACGTACGCCCGCGAACTCTTATTGATATTCGCGGTAGTAAGGCGAAGTGCTTTGTTCCTGGATGTAGCATTTCCAGAGTTCACTACAGACGATCGGAACTATTGACTTTGGTTCACTTTAACCGAAGATTCACTTCAAGTATATATGAGTTTTCTACATCCAAAGTCGATTGCACTTTGTCATTGCTGCAACCGTGTAGTTTTAACTATGCAAGCGCCCCACCCTCATCGATTCTCAGCGTGCAGCAGGTCAGGTACCCCCCCCCCCCCCCTGCCGCACATAGTGCGGTTCGATTTTCAAACACCGACCAGAGAAAAGACCAGAAGATGCTCCGAGACTGCGGTAGCATCTTCATTAAGGATTGTCCCGGAGACTTCAATGAATGTGAGGGTTCTCAATTATGATTTGCGCCTTCCACTGATATCTTTTAACAATACCTTACTTGAATGTCTCCTGTAAGCTGATCGCTCTCCCGTTCCTAGTCTTCTGCTCGTAAGGTGACCTAGGAGGTTTAGCGTACCAACCTTCCACCTCGGAGTACTTGGGTCCAAAGGTCTGACTCCCGTCTCATTGTGAAGAAATCGAAACAGCTCTACATTTTTCTCGCTTCACGATTTCGCGCTCTACTGAAGCGAGACGATTCATATCCCGTATTTTGTAAATAAAACGCTTGTATCTGAAATACATCAGTTCTGCATCACAACATGTTGATATTCGCTGTCCATTTTTTGTTCTGCTTAGTATGCTCCATAAAAGAACACCCGCCCTTCATCCATAGGCTAGGCTTCAATACGTTTAAATCATTACATATCCTTCGTTCCATTTGCCACCTCACTTGTCTATAAGCACTTGACATTTCGCTGGTAATAATGGAATGACAAAGATAATGGCCTTTTCTCTGGATGGTCCCAGAATTTGAAATAATTTTTGAAAAGAATTAATGGGTATGCAAATTGACGCATCTTATTTCCTTCATTAGAATTTTTTTTATATAGAGACCCTCCTACAATTGGCAGGACCCATCTACCTACCCTCGTACGAAACCGATCACAGACATTTTTGCGGGGATCCGGCCTTTGCACAGCCCGGGCGTCGGGGCTACAATCCGCAGCGGCATAACTGAACCCTAGGAGAGCCATCGGCGCCCGAACATTTCATAGTTTCGTTTACTGTTCAAAGCAAACAAATGAAAACGTGGACGAGTTCACTATCCCGCCACCGTCAGGTATCGTCGTTAGTCGGAGAAGGCAGTCCGGGCGGCAGTCCGCTAGGCTCCACGCAGATTCAGATAGCAGTTTGCAGTCGCCTGATGCCGAAGAAGGAGGCACAAGGACCTTGGTTGCGTGACTGTAACCCATTACCAGCTGTCGCAGACAATTGAACAGTTAGGTGCCAATTACTTGGTGAATTTTGCAGCAATTAACCAGAAGATACGACACAATACAAAGGGAAAAATTATTAATGTGGCAAATGTAATACACAAGGCCACCAAACTCTCGTCCTGTAATTGATAGCGTCCACATCATTTTCCTGAACTGTAATCGTCTGCCAGAAGACATTTACTACATTCTAGAATTTACGCTATACAATAATACATGCCATAGAAAGGAGTGGATGAAGTAATACTAAAAATTGCATTATTGAAATGACTATCGCTACAAAAATTAATCAGGAATTTGACAAATCCTTAATAAAGAAAAAAATACAAAAAATAATTAACAGATATATTGAAGTCCAATAAGCAACACGTTTGATTTCTACTTTCTTCTACCTTTGCATCACTTCCGTACCTTCAAAAGGAAAAACTATGACGAAACTACGTACAATCACTCCAATGCCGGAATGATAAAACTACCGTTCTATTCGTTTCACGACCTCTGATTCCATAAATAAAATTTGTGGGAGTCGTAACAGTTTATTCCTTCGATTTCCGTTGTCCACTTTTGTCACCGCAGCCGTCCACTACATAATATGCTCATTGAATTTAAAAGATGAAAGTTGACATTTAAAAGATGAAGTTTCATAAAGAGAAATAAGCATTCATACTGACGTAGGTGACATTACCAGTCCCTATAATCCAAGTTTTACCAATTGCTCAGAAATTACAAAAATTCCTAAATGCGGAAGTAATTATTTATGTTATCACCTATGTATGTAAATAATTCGAAATGAAATTGAAAATAACGACATAGAATTGACTTGAAATGACTAATTTATATAAAAATGCTTGACTCTAGAACAATATGAGTGCTCCGTAATACCGATTCTTAATAAAATTTGTATTAATACAGCTCTTTTTCCTCATCCCAAAAATGCGTGAGAAAATTCCATTCAATTGCAGCAGTCGGACACGTCCACACACTTCATTATAATGCAGCCGTTCAGTAGACGTGCGAAAATAATGATAGATCGGGAATAGATAGGGAAAAAATCGCGGAAAAAAGAAAGTGGCAATATTTCTTTGGCGTGAGTTTTTGTGTTTCATGATACCATCAGGAGGTAGCTGTGTTCTCTCCCGGATGGAATGTGAGATCCGACACCGACCTACACGTTAGCTTGAGGTGGGGGTTTACTCCTCCTATTACTCCTCCATCGGAGACCCGCTGTAGTCGGGATAAACTCTAAGCGCTCGATTGGTCCCCCGATATGTGTGGTAGTGTAGTGTGCGTGTTTGCGTGTGTGATGGGAGGGATGGACAATGATGAGGAACTGAAGGTCATC